>OU343225.1:303023791-303121916 GCA_910596185.1 Chrysanthemum makinoi
CCACCAACCCACCGCTACCACATCCGTGCCACTGTTTTCTACACTCTACGATTCACCTCTGAGCGTGTTACAATGTACCGGCGATGAGGGTAGTTCGACATGATAATGAATCGACGGGTACCGCATAATGTACATGATGACTTTTCATGATCCACCGGACCAGTCACACAAAATGGGCGTGTGAGGATATTATTGAACTAATTAATGAATTGACTACTAAATGTACCAAAATGGAAAATACAATCACCGGTCTTCGTGGAGCTTGTCACCTTCAAGTCGGGCACTATTAGAAGGTGAAGCACAAAGGTGTTCAGAGATTGAAGAGACTAAGAAGACCAAGGGTTGCTGCTTCTAAGAGAGTCAAGAAGGTGAGTAAGAAGGCCAGCTCCTCACAAGATCAAATTTTGGAGGATGCATCCAAACAGGGGAGGAATAAGAGCATGGATTCAAGGGAGGATTTAAACCTAGATGTTGATTTGGATTTGGATAGTGGAGATCATGGTGATGACTATATGGTGACTGACAAGGAAGGAAAAGAAGAAGTGCTTAAAGCTTTGAAGGTTGTAGTTGAAGATAAAGAGGAAGAAGTGGTGCAGGCAACAACCACTGCTATTGTTGCTGAATCTCCTGCTAGTACAAAGGAAATCACTGCTGCAACCTTTGAGGTAACTTCATCCAATTGTACCGCATACACCTATTGCTATTACAACCATTTGCCATAATCACAAACCACCGTCACACAACCACCCAAGTCTAAGGAAGTGGAGGGAGGTTGATGGTACACTGCCGAACTACCACCCTCGACTATTGCACTGCTCCCATTATACTTAAACCCACTGGACCTAAAGTGAGCCAGTTAAGAAAGTTGTTGCTCAACCAGACATAGGAAAGGAAGGAAAGAAGCAAGGTTTTGAAGCTTTGAATGTTGTAGTTGAAGATAAAGAGGAAGAAGTGGTGCAGGCAACCACGAAGTATTGTTGTTGAATCCCCTCGCTAGTACAAAGGAAATCACTGCCGCAACCTTCGAGGTAATTTCATCCATGTTACTCATATACACATATTGCTATTACAAACCACTTCTACCATAATCACAAACACTGTCACACCACCACCCAAGTCAAGGAAGTTGAGAAGGAGGTCCGGGTACACTACTGAACTTATGTAAAACCTTACCAATTCTTGATTCTGTTATTGCACCTGTTCCCATTATACTTAAACCTGCTGGACCTAAACCCTTGGCTAAGAGTTTGAAGATTCGTGAGCCAGTTAATAAAGTTGTAGCTCAACCAGACATAGGAAAGGGTAAAGGTATTGATGAACCTGAAGAAGAAGAAATTGAATTTGATAGTAGGGAAGAGCATATTGCACATGATCATGAAATGTCCAAAATGTTAAATGAAATGTATCAGGCTGAAGATCTGGCTTTTGAAAAAAAAATAATAAAAAATAAAAAATAAAAAAAATAAAAAGAGGAAGCTACTCAGAGATTGATTGAAGAGTGGAACAAGGAACAACCTTTACATCAAGTTTAATGCTAAAGACAGAATGGATCGCTCATGAATGGGGCCATTAGACATTGCTACAAGGTCTAAGGTTCCGCCGAGAGGTCAAGACAAATGCAGAAGGAAAGAACTATTAGAGATTATAAAGCTAAGAAGAATAAACCTCCAACTAAGCAAGAAATGAGAAATCAAATGATGAAGGTTATCAGGCACATGGACATGCACATAAGCAAGGATTTGAGAAAATGCACATATGAAGAGGTTGAGGAGATCTATCAAGGTTGCAAAAGAAGATGTGATGATTTCATTCCTATGAATTCTCGAAAGAAGATCGGATCAAGAACGACAAAAGAGAAAAGCGTATATTCAGAGGAGTCTAGTTCTAAGAAACAAAAATGGATGAAGAGATGACAGGAAGAAAGAATGAATGTGTATCTTATGGTGAGTGATCGATCCTATTAATCCTACACCAAGAGCAATTCATCCAGTTAATGATTGGAAAATAATCACCTAAAATGGTAGAGAAGTGATTGAAATAACAAGAGAGTATGGATGGAGAATTACATACTTAAATTTTTGGATGGTTGTTGTTCTTTTCCTGTCTAAAGGATTTGGAAGAGTTATGGAAAGTCATGGATTTAGTAGAAAGTATGGGCCAACGGAGAATTAGCAAGGTTTGTGTGGACATCGTGAAAAATATGTCAACCTAATCCGTAGGACAAATTTGGAAAGACTGAAGTAGTTGATTGATGCTTTATCGACTTGCAGAAAATATGCCGAATGCACTACAATGAGAAGTTTTTCATGTTTATTGATAGAAGACTATCCATTTTCCAAGATCAAGTTGCCGTGAAAATGTTAGCAAAACTGATCCACAAGGAACTAAATCAACAAATCCTATGATAGATCAATTGTTCTTGAAGATTGAGAAGATTGTTCGATGTACCGTGTCCTTAGCCATAAAGCAAAGTCTCAAGGAAGGTTAAAAAGAAGGCAAAAATATCTAAGGATATCGATGAAGAGTCGATCTAATAAGAAGATTGATCTTAGGTGTTTCACAAGGAAGATTCAAAAGAATGGCAAATAGATCTTAGGAGAGGATTGTTGGGTTTTGGTTCTAATAATAACAGAATAACACCGAAAGTATTGAACCATCGCTACCATTGTTGAAACCACGGTTGTTTTGAAACCACTCGCTTCGCTTTGAAACCACTCGCTAGAAGCATTGTTGAAACCACGTCTAGTAGAAGATTGGAACAACGGCTAATGTATCAAATCACTACTAGTATTGTTTAGGTCGGTTTAATTGTAATATTATAGAATATCTTGAGTAGGACGTTTGTATGGAAAGTGTAATTTATAGTTTAGTGATTATTATCATTATTTTTCTTAAAGTTAAACAAGAAATGCTGCAGTAGTGTTTTTAAGTCATGCCAATTGTTTACAACTAGCAAGCATACTAACTGCTACAACCAGCGTACCAGAGCTTAGTTATACATACGTAATGAATGACCAAAAGTACATATGCCCATTATACAAGCTGCCTCCAGAAAATCCTTCAAACAATATAAGCTAATAGTTAGTAAAGGGCAGCAAATCCTCTAACACCTTTCTGTTCCGATTATATACATACAAAGTCAATGAGAGTTAACGATACCACAACAACTAATACATATTGTCAATGAGTAGCATACTCAACCTTGTATTTCCATAGGTACTCAACAATTCGTCCGCGATAGGCAAAAGCTGTTTGTGCAGGATTGTGAGAGTTTAATGACATGTTATGACTCAAAGCTAAGATAGGTTAATGCAAGCCCATATTCCGCTAGCCACCGTATTGAGTTGCTTGGTTGGGGACATCATCACATTTTTACAAAGCTGATCCGATAAGTATTGATATCTATGCCTTTTGCATTCAACACCCCGTTTCATCAAGTAATTTTGGTACCAATATTGAAATTTTGCATGGTATCTCCACCAATGCCGCCTGTTTGTATACTTTACAAATGTAATCATACAATGTCACAACACCAAGTATCGTAGATGCGTGCTCTCCTAAAGGCTTATTAGGTTCATTTATTGAAATAGTACCTACATCATTTACAACATCCAAGACAAGGCACCTGGATAATTTACATGAGGAAGAATCAAGTAAAACCACAACAATATACATAATTTTATATGGAAAGATATAAAAACCTTTTCAACACCAAGGCACCTGGGTACTTAACACCATTTTCCCAATAGCTTCGCATCTAAGTCATTAATGACTGTGGTGTGAAAAAAGGACCCACCTGATAGCCCCAATCTAAGATTCTCATGGTCGAAATGACACATCAAATCTACCCATAGATCTAGGTGTCAGTTTATGCATTTGGACACATTATTAAAAACAATTTTGAAACAAGTAAAGACACATTTATGGTACAAATCTATCAACTAATTTATACGCGACCTCATTCCTCAGCCTATCCTCGCCAGCTTATTATCACCGCTGCCAATAAACACCCCAAAATACATCACAATAGTGTCTTCATTGCCCCATGGGAAAATAAACCTAGTACCATTATTCTCATTTAAAAAATTTTGAATGGAACATGGCACAGTTACCGTTCTCGTTGATTTCTTCCCCGTTCCAGTTCTTAAGTAAAAGATTCTGAAATAGAACATGTTAGGATTTGTAAAATCCAGTAGTTAAAGTGTCGGTCACCTCAAGTATATGTAATCGTTAGAAAGCTCGTAGTCGTAGTTATTTAATGTTAAGTAGTATTTAGTTTAGTAACACCGTGGAGGACGGACGGTCTTTACCCACTGTATGCCTGATCCACGCCCGTCAGTGGCGTTTTATTGTAATACTATAAATACTCTCTACCTCCCAAGGTAGAGAGTTGGAGCTCATAATAAGATTTTTCTTTCTCTCACTAAGTTCCCAAACCTCTAACTTTCTCTCTCTAAAACCATTGTGTATGCCTACTTTGTTTATGGTTTGATGTGTATGTGAAATCCAATATGTTACAAATGGTATCAAGAGCCATGGTTAGATCATCTCTTACATATCCTTGGATTTCTAGTGGGTTTTAGATGGTTTTTGAGTTTGAAAAAGTTTAGTGGTTTTTGCATCATTTGGTTCATTTCTTGTGTTAAAGTTTGAATTTTGGGTGTACTTTTGTGTTTAGGATCATTGTATGTGCTTGGGTTTTGATTTGGTAAGCTTGAATCACTGTGGTTGAGCTTGTTTTGGATTGAAAAATGTGTTTTTAAAGTTTTTCTTGGTAGCGACTTGCCTCTGAAAGTTTCTTGTAGCGACTTGCTTCAGAAAAGGTAGCGAGTAGGTAGGTTTTGGTAGCGACTTGGTCATAGCGACTTGCCTTTTGAGACAAGCCGACAACAAGACACTTAGTGGATTCTCCACTACGGGTAGCGACTGGTAAGGTAGCTTAATTTGCTTTCAATTTGATAATTTAATTTTGTTCTTTCGGGGCTTTAGCTTAATTTGGTCCTTAAAGAAGTTGTTATTTAGCTTTAATTTGACACTTTAGCTTAATTTGGTATAGCGACTTGCTGTCAACATTTTTAGCGATTTGAACTTAGCTTAACTTGTTTTGTTATTACTTAGCAACTTAGTGCTTAGCTTACTGGTTCAAGGAATCTTTGCGACTTGGTTGACTTTTGTGTGTAATACGGTTTTCTCTTGATTTAGTAAAATCCATTGAAAGAATCTATTTCCCGGTTTAATCATTGAGTTATAAAATCCCGTGTAATCTTCAAACATGTCTACCAACGTACCTACAATCATCTCCTTTATTGCGAGGATGTTCAAGCGGTGGTTGGATACTCGTCCACCCATGCTTGAGAAGCTGACTACGACTCTTGGGCTCAAAGAATCGAATTATCTTGTCTTGGAAAATGGGTCAACATTCTCAAATCAATTGATGAAGGACCTTATCAGATTGAGACTACAAGAGACTTAATTGATACTACGAGATGGAACAATGATTTGTGGAATAGACAGACCAAAGACATATGATGAGCTCAATGATAAGGAGAAAAAGAGATTCGATCTTGATATCGGGCTTCTAACATCGTACTTCAAGGTCTTCCAAAAGATATCTACAAGCTTATCAATCACAACACAAGCCAAAGGCGTATGGGATAATGTCAAGATGCTTCTCGGTTCGAATTAACTATGGAAGACAGAGAATCCCAACTCTATGACGAATTTGAACACTTCAAGATGAAACGAGATGAGAGTGTCTATGAGTACTATGTGAGATTCCATAAGCTGGTGAATGACATGAGGAACATCAAAATGACTATGCCAAACATTCAGTTGAACTCAAAGTTTGTGAACAACATGAATCTTGAATGGCACAAGTTTGTCACCTCTGTGAAGCTAACCAAAGGATTGAAGAATACAAACTATGAGCAACTCTATGCCTTCCTTCTTGAGAATGAGACATGACTATGTTTGAAAAAAGGATTCTTGATCGATTCAAAACCAACGAGGAGAGACAAGCTCATCAAATGATTCAACTGCCTTCTACTAAAACATTGGAATTACCACCAAAGCATCACAAGTTATACCCATGGGTAATGGTAATCACAAACTCATTCCTGATCCAATGTTCAAACAAGTTGATCTTGTCTGCTACTGGGAAACTTCATTAATCAACTGGCTCTCATGATTAGTCAAACACATGAACTCTCTCCCACACACACCACAACAACCTCGAGAACGACATCCAATCCACACAATCAAGCCACATGGAGAGATGGGAAGATTATGGTGCAACCAGTTCAAGAAAGGCGGTATGAACAAGGAGGGGAAGAGGTTGGTAGAGGAGGTTATGTGGCAAATCGAGAATAGGGAAGGAATGGAAATCAAGGACAAGCAAAGCCTCAAGTGTTACAAGCTGTGGTGGTGAGGGACATATTGCAAAGGCGCACATCTCCAAGCGCCCACGAATCTGAGAGTACTTGAGGGATAAGATGTTGCTTGTGCAAGCTCAGGATAATGGTGTAGCTTTGGATGAAGAAGAGTTGTTGTTTCTTGTTGAGGGAAATGCCAAGACATATGATCTGATGTGGATGGCGGCCAATTCGGGAGATAGGTCACAATCATCGAATGCCTTTCAAGTCGCCGATGTGTGCATGCGACTCCGATGTTGATGATGAACCTCACTGCAAACCATTTTCATGGCTAGCATTTCTCCAATGGTCTCTCCAAAAGTCTCTTCATCACCAGGTGGTCCATCCAAAGACAAAATCATTTCAGGTATTAAAACTATACGATGATGTTGATGTGCAAAAGATGCATGACAAAGTACAATCAACTGAAACTTTTGAGTCAAATATTGAAAATATGGGTAATATCAATGTTGTCCCATATGATCAATATGTGAAACAAAGTGAAAGTGAGGTTGTACCAAGTGATGCATCTTACGCGTCAATGATGACTATGTTTTTGATGAATACACTGCATGTGCCTGATGATTACGTTATCTCCGAACTTAATGCCTATAAAGAACGAGTTGCTATTTATGAACAACGTGCTAAGTTTGAGTTAACCACTCGTGAGCGGGAAATGGATGACCAAATGCGTACAATTATTAGAAAAAGTAATTTTAGAAAAGAAGTATTAAAACAAGAGTTAAACTCCTTACAAGAAAAGCTTTCTAAAACGGCTAAGCAAAAACAAGAACTTCAAGAAAATGTTAAAATGCTTAAGCAAGAATTCAATGCTAAGGAATCAAAACTTTTGAATGATTTTCTAATCTAAAAACTTTGAAAAACAAGCTTGAAAATAAGTTGTGCGTACAAAGAATACCATTATTTGCTCACATGATCACTAAGCATAGAGTCTTAAGCAATAAGCATAGTATTCCCATTGTTGAGGAACCAAATCGAGAGGTCATTAAAAAGGCTAAAAGCTGCTAATAAGGTGATATATGATGGCAATGAGATTCTTAAACCTAGACAGAAACCTAGTTGCGTTGAGTGCGCTGAGGAAGATAGAAAATTAGATGATGCATCTAGGGAGAAAATGAATAAGAAGCTAGAAGATCCTGAATGTAAAAAGAAGAACATAACGATCAAACCCCATGATTACAAGAAGGAAAATTGGATTCCTTAAAACAAGTTTAAGCCTCAACGTTGTTAACACCGAACAAGTGTTACGGAAAAGGACTTAGATAAGCAAGAGAATCTTGTTTGTTACAAACCCTCCCCTTAGGAAAATGCCTGCGGTATCCTCCAAATACACCAATGCATTTAGTTCCTAGAACTATTGCCACTAAAGCAAGACCTTAATCAGTCAATATGTTATTTTCAACTATTTGTTGATTTTGAGAAAACTTGTAAGAAAAGGATCACACCACTGGGATAGCGAAGGGAAAGGGGTTTTGAACAAACAAAAGAATGCTATTTAACAGAGGTCATGCCTTTCTTTAAACAACTAAAAGATCATTTTGAGAGTCTTAAAAAGGGATGGATTCAGATATTAAAGGAATGGAAAAGGAATTTGATGCAATGATAGTTGAGGTTAGTGACTATGGGCGAGCATTAAAATATAATGAGATTGAGAGGAAGAACTTGCATACCTTGAATGAGAATCTTATTTCGGAATGTATTGCTCAAGATGTGTTTTACACTGCTACAAATTGTTCCATTAATGCTTCTCAATTTCATGAATTATCTGTTGCTCGGAAAGTCTCCCATGATCGTGTCATTGAGCTTGAAAAAACTAACTCTAAACTAAATGAGAAAATTGATCAGGATGATCATGATAATTTGGTAAAACATTTTTCTAAACTAGAAGTTGAGCATTTTGATTTACAACTAAAATATCAACATCTAAAAGAAAATGTTAAAACCTCAAATATCAAGACATCCTTGGATGTTCCGAGTTTGATGCGGTTTTGAAATTAACAAGCGTGATGAACAGATTCAAGCTCATTGTAACACGATCCGAAAGTTGAAAGCCCAAATCTCTCAATTAAAGGGTGAAAAGAACAATGTGATTGGATCCCAAATGCCTCCTCCTTTAGATTCTCAGTACTCTCAAACTTTTCATCTTCAAAACTTAGTTAATGCCTTACAAAAGGAAAACGAGAGTTTTCTAGAAGAAAATGAAAAATTTAAACGACACTTTAAAGAGTTATATGATTCAATGAAAGTCACTCGTGACCAAAACAACAAAAAAATAACGTCTTTACAAAGGAAATTGAGAATCAAGAAGTCAGGAAAATGGAAAGCGCCACTTGTTTTTAATAAGAATGTTGCATCAAAGTCATCCTCGGTACCAAATACTGTATTTATTAAATACATTCCTCCTTATCTTAGGAATAATGAACATGCGTTTCATGACTATTGTGCTCACCTTAAGGATAGTCTAGAATGTCTCAGTGAGATTGTTGAAGAGGATTTCATTAATAAACCTCTTGATAGAGAAATTAGGTTTGCTTGCCTCGAGGCCAAACGATCTCAAGAGCTGCTAGAATGTGTTATTGCAACATGTCCTAAATCCTTAGGTGCAAAAGGCAAAGCTGTGATGCCTTGTTCTATGCCTAGTGCCAAGCATACAAACCATTCTATGCCCGGTTTCAAGAAAGTGAACACCAATGTGCCTTCTAGTAGTACAGACCCTTGCACATCTAGTTCAGGGATGCAAAAAGTAGATCAACCAACTAATGTTCCCATAATTCCCTCTATAGAAGTGTCGGTGACATTAAAGCAAGCGGGTCAAAGCCTCAAGGCAATACCAAGCAAGATAGGACCTCACAAGCTAAGAGTGTGCATTGGAAGAGTGTAGAAGACCAACCTAGGAACTTTAAGTTTGAGTTGAATAAAGCGAATCGTGTTGATTCTAGTATTAGCCATAAGGCGTAGTGGTTAATTACGATACTATTTGCAAACCTTGTAATGATGTCTGTTTGAATTCTATTGCTAATCATGAATGTGGTGTGAATGCTTTGTCTAATCTTCAAATGCCAGTTAAAATTGTTAATGCTAAGAATCATGCAAAGAAGGCTAAAAGGCAAAAGCGAAAGAAAGTTAGAAAACAGTGGAAACCCACGGGAAGAACATTTAGTAAGATAGGTTATCAATGGATACCTTTTGGCCATAAGGTAATCAGGTTTGCCCTCAAACTGCTAAGACAATGCCCACTAGAAAATGGATGCCTATTGGTAGAACTATTCCCTTAAGAAGTGAACATACTTTGAATAGGTCAAATCGGATACTAGCATTGCATCTATTTCGATGATTCCATTGCTTCTATTTCGATATGGATGTTTCTATTTCGATGTGGGTGTTCCAATCCTTTATTACTAACAAGTGGAACCCATTCTTGCATGGGGATCCCAATTATCAGTTATCCATTCTTGTGCGTGTTCAAGCTGAGATCGTTCAAATCGTTTTGTGGTACTTGGACTCAGTCATTCCAAGCATATGACCGGAGACGGTCGCGGCTCATGAACTTCGTGAGTAAATTCATCGGGGCTGTTAGATTCGGGAACGACCATTTTGGAGCAATTATGGGTTATGGTGATTATGTAGTTGGCAAAAGTGTAATCTCCGGGTATATTATGTGGAAGGTCTTGGTCATAATTTGTTCTCTGTTGGTCAATTCTGTGATTCGATCTAGAGGTGGCCTTTAGAAAACATACGTTAGAGAACTTGATGGTGTGGAATTATTAAGAGGTACTCGTGGTTCTAACCTATACACCATCTCTATCGAAGACATGATGAAGTCTTCTCCAATCGGCTTGTTGTCAAAGGCTTCTAAAACAAAGTCATGGTTATGGCATCGTCGTTTCAATCACTTGAACCCGGCACCATTAATAACCTTTCAGAAAGGATCTTGTGAGGCTTACAGTTAAAATATGAAAAGAGATCATCTTTGTTCAGCTTGCCAATTAGGTAAAAACACAAAATATGCCCACAAACCAAAACCCACAAATTCAGTAATGGAAGTTCTTCATACCCTTCATATGGATTTATGCGGACCAATGAGAGTGCAAATGATAAATGGGAAGAAATACATTCTAGTAGTTGTTGATGACTACTCTCGATTTACTTGGGTAAAGTTTTTGAGGACAAAGGATGAAACTCAGGATGTCATCATCAAACTAATCAAACGACTTGAGGTTCGACTCAACAATACGGTCGATTGTTCAAGAGCGAATGATGGCCGAGTTTGTTAACAAAAAACTTAGTGAGTTTTATGAAAGTGTTGGAATCAGTCATCAAAGAAGTGTTCCACGAACTCCTCAACGAGCGGTGTAGTTGAAAGACGAAATCGAACTCTTGTGGAAGCCAGAACAATGCTAATTTATTCAAAGGTTCCAATGTTTCTATGGGCTGAAGCCATTGCCACTGCTTGCTACACCCAAAATCGTTCCCTTATACACACCTCTCATGGAAAACTCCATATGAACTTGTTCAAACGTAGAAAACCGATCTCTCTCTACCTTCGTGTGTTTGGTGCTTTGTGCTATCCAACTAATGACGGTCAAGACTTAGGTAAATTAAGAGCAAAGGCAGATATTGGAGTTTTTGTTGGTTATGCACCAAACGAGAAGGGTTACCGAATCTACAACAAGAGAACCCGAAATATCATGGAAACAATTCACGTTACGTTCGATGGTGCCGGTCAAATGGCTCTGGACAATCGATTCACGGACCCGCATTTCAAAACAGTCCCATTGGTTCATCCCTTGTACCAAACTCATTTCCAGCAACTCCATATGTACCTCCATCGAAGATGATTTAAGAAATTGTTTGATCCATGTTTGATGAACACTTGAAGCCAATCTAATGAAATGTCAATTCCATCATCAAAGGCTGCTCTATCCCTGTGAATGAAGTCAACCCTTCGATCAATATCATTAAGTCAAGTGCTGCTGATCACTCTGTCTCATCAACAAATCATCAATCATCGAATGTACATCATGGAATTGTTTATGGCATCAATGATGAAGTTAATCCCTTTGCTACTCCTGAAGATGCTCCATTTGAAAACATATTTGCTCCGAATCATCATCGAACCATCTTCATCGGAGACATCGACTGCTACTTAGTTCCACAACAACCACCACATGAACACCTTAGAAAATGGACACATGATCACCCATTAGACAACATCATTGGAAACCCCTCGTCCGGTATCCACACGGAAACAACTTGCAACCGATGCCTTATGGTGCTTCTTCACTCTATACTCTAAGGTCGAACCAAAGACATTAAAACGCCATGAATGAAGAATGCTAGTTCAATGCCATGCAAGAAGAAATTCATGAGTTTGATCGACTTGATGTATGGGAATTAGTACACTCCCAGATTGTGCTATGAACATTGCTCTAAAATGGATCTTCAAAGTGAAACTTGATGAGCATGGTGATGTCTTAAAGAACAAGGCTCGATTGGTTGCAAAGGATACCGTCAAGAGGAGGGTATTGACTTTGAAGAATCATTTGCTCCGGTTGCTCGTATCGAGGCAATCAGAATCTTCTTGGCTAATGCTGCAAGTAAGAACATGGTAGTCTATCAAATGGATGTAAAGGCGGCGTTTCTTAACGGAGATCTTAAAGAAGTCGGTATCGTCAGCAACTGAAGGCTTTGTGAATCGAGCATCCTACTCCGTCTATCGTTTGAAGAAGGCTCTTTTACGGTTTAAAGCAAGCTCCAGGGCATGGTATGATCGTATCAAAGTTTCTTCTATCCTTGGATTCAGCAAAGGAGGATTGATCCGACATTGTTCACAGGAAGTCGGGCAAACATTTAATTCCGCGTTCAAATTTATGTTGATGATATTATCTTTGCCTCGGTACCGATAGAATGTGATCGTTTTTATAATGAAATGGGTTCCAAATTTCAAATGTCAATGATGGGACAAATGTCATTTTCTTGGGATTACAAATTTCACAAAGTCCGGAGGCATTTTTATAAATCAATCTAAATATGCAAATGAGATTTTAAAGAAATTTGGATTTGTTTCATGTGACACCGTTGACACTCCCATGATTGAACGCACTAAGCTGGATGAGGACCACTCAGGGATCATGGTAGATCAAACAAAATATCGTAGATTGGATACCTGTACCTCACAGCTACAGCGACTTACATCTTGTTCGTTGTGTTCATGTGTGCTAGATATCAGGCTAAGCCTACTAAAAAGCACCTTGAAGCGGTTAAACGGGTCTTTCGGTATCTCCAGGGAACCATCAATATGGGACTATGGTACCCAAAGGACACCGGTATGTCACTAATGTTCTATGCAGATGCCGATCATGCAGGATGTCAAGATACACGCCAAGTACATGAGGTGCTCAGTTTTTGGGTGATAAGCTTGTGACTGGTCTTCAAAGAAGCAAATGAGTACTTCTATTTCCTCTACAGAGGTTGAATACATAGCCATGTCATCTTGTTGTGCTCAAATCCTTTGGATGAGATCCCAATTATCGGACTATGGCTTTGAATTCAACAAAATCCCTCTGTGACTGCGTGATAATAAAAGTGCTATTGCTCTCATGCAAAAACGTTCAACACTCAATAATAGCAAAGCACATCGATATTCGACATCATTTCATCCGGGAGCAAGTGGAAAACGGTGTGGTGGAACTCTATTTTGTGAAGTCGAATACCGTTAGCGACATCTTCACCAAAGCTCTTCCAAGAGAACGTTTTTGAGTTTATTCTTCCACGACTTGGCTTGAAAAGCCTTCAACCAGAAACACTTAAACGTCTTTAAGAGGAAGACGAGGAGTAAAGGTCTCTCTTCATCCATCATTTGTATATATTTATTCAAAAAGCAAAATACAAAAATATAAAACTTTCGAAAACCCATAAAAATCTGAAAAACTCGAAAAATCTCAAAAATATTGTCTTTTTGTCATATCTTTCTTGATTCGATATATATCTACGGTCTTTGTGCTGTCATTCAAAGAATGACACGGGACTTTAGATGTTGTTCTAATGTTAAAATATATATATATATATATATATATAAATATATATATATATATATATATATATATATATATATATATATATATATATATATATATATATATATATATATATATATATAATAAATATATATATATAATATATATTTAGGAGAAAGTAAAACAATGGCTTATTGTCATTTCAGGCAGTAACCCGCTTTTCAAAGAAAGAACAGAGCCATGCTTTATCTCATGTTTCAAACCTAATGCTCGATTCTAAAACAAATGTTTTTCATTAACAAGATAAATGTTTAATTTCAAATATTTTTCCTTCTAAATGATTCCTCTGAAAAATATTTGCAATCTTATGAAAACTCAGTTGTTTTGAAAACACTTCGGACTCTATTTTTGAAAATCAAAAAAACTTATCAAGTGTCAAAATCTCAATCCATCAATCAACAACTTTCGTCATTGATTGAGGGGGAGAATGATTTTTCAATTAAATCAAAAAGTGTTCTTTTAAAAAAATTAGCACTTAAATGAGCAAGGTCGACTCTAAATGTTTTACAATATTTTACACAATTGGTTCAAGACCTTGGCTATTATTAAGTTTTCAAAAGATAATCATGCATGTTTAATCAATGGAGTTTAAAGTCTCAAAATCCAATCCTTATCAGTTAAAACGTTTTCATAATCAAGTCACAATTCTCCTTAAAAGCTTTCAAAATCAATTTAAATCTACAGAGATCAGAAATCTCAAATGATTTGATAATTGTGATCGGGGGAGAATTTGTGATTTAAATTGGATTTAAACTGATAATTCGATAAATGGTTTCATAAGTGTTTAGCATGTTTTCCTCCCCGCATGTGACAAACGATTTCAAATTTTCCATGCACATGTTGAGGGGGAGCATCTACTTTAAACCTCAAATTATTGAAACGTGATTGAATTGTCTCTAAGTGCCGGTTCCCTCTAATATGTGCAAAACTCTTTCAAACTTCGAGGCACATATTGAGGGGGAGCAAAATTTTGAAAACCTCATCCTTCCTCAAAATGTTTTATCTACTCAAATTGATTGGGAAGTGATGATGATCATTTTAGAAAATGTTAATCAAAAGATTGGACCTTTCACTCTTAATCTAACGATTTCAAAGATCTCTTGCCTCCATGTGCTAAACAAATTCTGAATTTTTATGCATATGTTGAGGGGGAGCATTTCTAAAATATCAAAACAATTAAGGTACAAAATGCTTTGATTCTATATCACAAGTATCTTGATTGTTTTTCAAATGGTTTTCAATTGGTTTCAAGGCGGAAGAACTACACCAAAAGACCGACCAACTCTACTTTATGCATGGTGATATAAGGATGATAAGGTTAGGTTAAGTTCCCACGATCCGCCAGAACCGGAGGGATCTACCCAGGGACAATCTACTAGATAGTGTAGAAGTCCTTAGGTATGATGAAAAAAGGAGAAAAGTGAGATATGGGAAGAGTGCGGACTGAGATTGAGCTAGTACTGGAATAAACCCAACAAGGTTCTAGTAATGAAGTCTCGGTAAGCACTGAAGGGGTTGAAGAATGAAAAAGAAATGAATGGAAAAAGGGTGAAAAGAAATAGCCCTCCAATAATTCAACCTTAGGGCAGAAACTGGGTTCAATTCATATACTACTGGTGGTTACCAAGGTAACATCGGTATTGAAGACAAGACGTCATGGACCCAGTGACGCACTGCACTTCAACTTTCCAAACCACTCAAGTTCCTCTTAAAAGGACTTGTTTCATTCTCACGGGGAACCGACATAATCTATCGACTTTCTCCTAGAGATTGTTGATATTGAAGAAGGAGACCCTCTCCCTAATCTCCGGCATAGGAACCAAATATGCACAATTGAGTCTAGAGCCACGAGATCATCAATAAATCGCATTAGGACACTTTCAATGAAGACTCTCTGTTTCACACAATGTGGAAAGAGAGATTATATCTTATGAGTCCTACGCATTATCCTTGTGGTATTGCCAGAACATCTGAGTGATATGTAAACATATTCACAATGAAGATGGAAAGCCTTCTGGAGCCAACATTAAACAAGCTCCTGGTAGGTGTCATGTGAGATCTATTCAATAGATCAACCATGTGACAACTGAACAGAAACAATGGGGCGATTCAATCTTTTGAATCAATCCTGGTTCAGGTTATGGATTGACGGATACCTTTGTAAAACCGGTCGTTGTGCTCAAAAACTCTTCTCTTTTGCACATCGACTATGTACTTATTTCTCAAAATAAAAGGTGTTTATGATTGATAATTGATTTTCATTAAAACCTTCGTTGTATTGCAAAAACAATTTCTATTGAGCAATGCACGATTGTTTTTCAAATCTCTTTTCATCAATCAGTGAATCTCATTTCACTGGTTCACTCACTCCGTGTTGTCTTCTTTGAGACGTTCCGGTTTGAGAACAGCTAGAGCAGCTGCAAAACCCTGTCAAGGAAATTCTTCGGAATTATACCTGATCACAGGCAGTACTTGTACTGATCAACGGGGAACCGTGGGCCGTGTACCTCAATTCAACGAAAGTGATCAAAGACACTTTCGTGCGCTTTATTGCTAACTGTTGTATGCAGGTACACCCGACGTTTGCAGCTGATCAGAATGGAGCGGTCAATCCATAGCCGCATGCTCACACAACACATTCATTTACAAAGAAATCATGATTAGTGCATCACTGACTCTGATATTATCACTCCATGCTTCTGCTACGCTGCTGCCAATATCATGAATCAACAAAAGCTTCCGCTACTCTGATAAGAATATATCATGAACCAGAATGTGAGCATGTCGGTCCAAATGTCACAACATCACATAATACCAACACCACAATGGATGAGTCAGAGATTGAATATGGCTGATGATCTCAAAGCTGGCTCAAAACTCAGTATCACGTGGGTCAGTTAAAAACCTCCACTCAGATTATCCAAACATGCAAAAATGAAGAATAAAAGACTACGAGCTACAGAACAAAGAACATGAACAAGAATTCAAGAACTATCTCAATGAAATATCTGTTTGTTTTCTATGTAATGTTAATGTGTGTTTGAGGTGACCTCCCTTAGGGGGAGATTGTTAGGATTTGGAAAATCCAGTAGTTAAAGTGTCGGTCACCTCAAGTATATGTAATCGTTAGAAAGCTCGTAGTCGTAGTTATTTAATGTTATGTAGTATTTAGTTTAGTAACACCGTGGAGGACGGACGGGTCTTTACCCACTGTATGCCTGATCCACAGCCCGTCAGGTGGCGTTTCATTGTAAGACTATAAATACTCTCTACCTCCCAAGGTAGAGAGTTGGAGCTCATAATAAGATTTTTCTTTCTCTCACTAAAGTTCCCAAACCTCTAACTTTCTCTCTCTAAAACCATTGTGTACGCCTACTTTGTTTATGGTTTGATGTGTATGTGAAATCCAATATGTTACAGAACAAATAAGCTCTTTTAGTGAATGTTTGTATTAAAAAGTACGAGAAATATAAGTTTACACAGTTACATACCTCCACAAATGGTTCCAATTGCGAAAAAATCAAAGTATCATCAAAATCAGGAGCGTTAGGAGGGGATGGGTTTTCACGATTGATCCGTGATGAACGCCTTCTCTTTGGAGTAGTGTCTGGTGGAGTAGTATAGGGTGAGGTGCAAAATCTCCCTGGCTTCCTCTTCCGTTTAAGCGAGTTGAAAACAGATCTGATATTTGCAGCCTAAATAACAAAAACGATTCATTTTTTACCACACAACTCTACTATGCAACAATTAAATAACTTCAATACTAAACAGCCTATGTGGCTAAAACGATTCATTTTTTTACCACACAGATCTCGTGGTAAAATCAACTGAGAGTAAAACAGCCTGGAAATTTCATATGACCATATGATTATACAAGCAAGTTTACTTTATGTCTGTGCACACTTATTCTTTTGATTGGCATCAAAACTAAGCCTAGTACGTTTGTACTGAGGTAAAGTGGAAATGTGATTTGAAAATTGGCACCCTGATTACGCTTGGAAAACAATATTCTAGTGCATAAAATAAACTGAGACCGCAAAGGAAAAAATTTCACTGATACAAAATTTTAAGGACATGTACAACAAATCATGACTGTTTGTTGAGGGCCCTTTCTTATTTTCAAATGTAAATCTTCTTATCAGTTGACTATGTATGTTTTAACTGTTTGCATGTGACTTAGCATGTGGTGTCTATTTAATAGTGAAACCATGATCTGCTTCTTCACCATATTTGCTCCTATTTATTTTCAGTTTCATAACCATATTTCCATCACATTAATAGAATAATGTCGAGTGGTAAAAGAGTTAAGTTTGAGCATTATCATGATGAAAGGGAGTGGTCAATAAAGGTAGCAAGAGAGGTAATGATACCTGAGATATATGAATTATATGGACCAAATGCTGAAGCTAGTTACCGCTGAAGTGCTAGAAGACCTAAGAAGACAGATATACGGTCACGAACAAGAAGAAGTTATAGAACCAATTGGCGGTGTTAAACTTAAGCAATCACATCCGCAAGATGAGGGTCCTAGTAGCCGTAACACTAATGTTGGGAAGCAACTTAAAATGAATGAGACCCTAACAGGCAAGTCAACCATATTGCACGAGTGTAATGATGATCCAAAGAAAAAAGGAAAAACAAACTAAATGTTATTTCCTAGTTTCTGAAAGTGATGTAGTTGCTAATAATGTCTTTGCTCAAGTTATGTTTGTCGTGTCTTAAGGGATTGTACTATTATTATGCATGCATTGTTGGTAACAAATGATAAGAAAAATAAGTGTACCTTAACAACTTCCTGCCCATCCTCATAATCAAGGCAAATCACTTCAACACGATCCTCGTCTCCATAAGTAACCTCTCCATGTGTATCAGCCCCTTCCCCAGCCGGTTCATCAACATTAGTAGGCCCTTCCCCAGCCGTTTCATCAACCTCCATAGCCAGTTTCTCTACTTGTGCAGCCCCTTCCCCAACCAGTTCATCAATTTTTTCTACTTTGAAGCCCCCTCCTCCATAGCCGGTTTTAACTCTTTAAGAGACCACTCCACAAACGATGTAAACCAAACAGGTGCATGCCACGCAACAATTTCCTTACCCTTCTCCCAGTCAGTTTCTTTTTCCACAACATCCATATCCATCGATTCCTAGATAAAGATTAAAAAAAGGGTGTGTGTTTTTAATATTGAAAAAAAAGTAAAACAAGGGAAAAAACTGTAAATATATACGTACGTCAATAGGATTTGGATCAAACCCATCATAACCAATGTCTGAGAATGCATCATTCAAATTCGGTAAGGCGGCACAATCAAATTTCTTATCCACCTGCATAAAATTGTTGGAATGATGAGCATCTTCAAGACTCCCCGATAAAGCAGCTTTCATAACTTGCGTCATAGGTCCGGTAAACTCTTCGGAGTCCGTATAAAATAGCTTCTGCTTCTCATCGTATCCTACATTGGTCCTGATGGGAGTGTGTGCATCAGAAGTAGCCAAAGGTATGTTGGCATCAACACTCTCCACCTGTAAACAAGTAAACATACTTTGGTCAAAGATTTTTTTTACATAATGAACTCAAAAAAATCAAATTACAGCTTCTTACCTTATTCTCACCAACAACATCTTCTGACTTTATTCCTAAAACTTCCTCAAGTACCTCAATTCTTTTTTTAACGTTGTGTATCTCACTTAATAGCTGTGATACAGCAACGTCTCCTACATATTCTTCAATACTACCAACCCTGGACTTAATGGACACAAGCTCAGCTTGAATGTGATCCTTATCCAACTTATGTAACGCTGCTGCTTTGTCACATTTGTTCCCATCTGGAACCTCAAGATTACCGACTAGAACATCTTCAAGCTTCACAGGCTCATTCACCTTCAACGTTTCACCAAACCCAACAAAAATATCTTCTTCTTCAGCAGTGTCATTGACCTTCGACGTTTCACCTTCTGGAACAACTTCATCAGCATCACATAAAGGAATGTTTAAATCAGCTTCAATTCCACCATATACATCCACATGGGCCATAGCTTCCTCTTCTTCCACCATTAATTGCTCAGCCAACTCTTCTCTTCTTTCCACAAGTTGCGAATCAAGTCCACGGATGTAGTCCATACTTCGAATGTACCACAAACACCTCAGCTCGGCATTTGTTGGTACAATCTTCTGTAATGGTCTAACAGCCTACATAAGAAACAAACTAACCTGATATGATAAATGCAATAAAAACATACAACACATAACTAATTTTGCGTTTTTACTTACCGGATTAAATAAAATAGTGTAATTAAATAAGATCTCCGTTATTATTATTTCTAAATTAATTGTTAGAAAAAGTAAGGCTGCATAACATCACATTACCAGAAAATTCAGTCACAAGGTACCCGTCGCCGCATCGCGCGGGTACCCTGCTAGTATTTCTAATGTCAATTGAAAACTAATCTAACGCCAATTGAAAACTAAAGGCGAAGAATAAAACAATTAAACACCAGCCCTAAACTATGTAACAAGTTGCGAAAATTACTCTGAACCTTTTTGCTATTTAAGACTTTATATAACAAATTTTATTTATATAGTATTTAACAAATATCTAACGATTTTGTTAATAAAATATATATCGCAGGAGAGGTCTCTGGATTACGAACAAAATGAATATTAATATATTCTTTTGACATACGTACAATTTTATAAAAAAATATTAAAGTTTAATATATATATATATATATATAGGGGGTGTTTCTTGTGAGAAGTTTAATTTTTGTGAGAACGCGAGAAGAGATCCTAGCCCTCCATCTAATCCCCTTTTTTTTAATCTAATGGCTAAGATTAACCAAACATTTGCACTAACCAAGGGCATTTTTGTAATTACCAAATCATATCTAATCTAATATATAGAAAAAAAAAAAAAAAAAAAAAAAAAAAAAAAAAAACACAATGACTACACAGAAGGTGAAAACACCGACTATTCTCTCCGAAACTTTCTCCATCACAACAACCACCGTTTAAACCACCCTTCACCGCCAAATCGAACCACCGTCACTCCTCCACAATTATAGCTTCACTTCTTCACCTTCTACAACCTTCTTCCGTCGTTCACCAGAATATTAATCATCGCCGTCGTTAAATTGCCGATCAACCGCCGTTCAACCACATTATGCCATAGCCGTTCAATCGTTGTATATCACCGTCGTTCAACCACAGTAATCAACTGAATATTAATGAAGAAGATATGGATCTAGATGACTCTGAAGCAGAAGAAACTGAAATATTGATATCACCGAAATATCACCAGAATACACAAAAGATATCAAGTAATTATCATAATTTATTATTATTTAATTAATTTTTATAAATTATTGTTTTGAATTGTGAAAATTATTAGCAAATTTAAGTTTATTTAGTGTATCTTCGCATGTGAACTGATTTAATTTTATTAGTGTAATTAATTTTAGTTGGAGCATCTTCGCATGTGAAGATTATCAGTTAGGAATGAAGTTTTGATGCAATTAGCCAATTTAAGTTTGGATTGCATTATCTTCACGTGTGAAAATATCAGTAAGTAATGGATTTTTGAGGTTATAAGTGCATATGACTTTAGTTATATTATCTTCACATGTGAAAATTATGGATTTTTGAGGTTATATTAGTGCATATAAGTTTAATATTATCTTCACATGTGAAGATTATGGATTTTTGAGGTTATTAGTGCATATAAGTTTAGTTATATTATCTTCACATGTGAATATTATTAGTTAGGAATGATGTTTTGATGCAATTAGCGGATTTAAGATTGGATTACATTATCTTCGTGTGTGAAAAATATCAGTAAGTAATGGATTTTTGAGGTTATAAGTGCGTATAAGTTTAGTTATATTATCTTCGCATGTGAATATTATCATATAGGAATGAAGTTTTGACGTTATTATATTATCTTCACGTGTGAAAAATATTAGTAAGTAATGGATTTTTGAGGTTATAAGTGCGTATAAGTTTAGTTATATTATCTTCGCATGTGAATATTATCATATAGGAATGAAGTTTTGACGTTATTAGCAGATTTAAGTTTGGATTATATTATCTTCACGTGTGAAAAATATTAGTAAGTAATTGATTTTTGCGGTTATAAGTGCGTATAAGTTTAGTTATATTATCTTCGCATGTGAATATTATCATACAGGAATGAAGTTTTGACGTTATTAGCGGATTTAAGTTTGGATTATATTATCTTCACGTGTGAAAAATATTAGTAAGTAATTGATTTTTGCGGTTATAAGTGCGTATAAGTTTAGTTAGAAATGAAGTTTTGACATTAATAACGGATTTAAGATTGTGAAGATTATCAGTGGAAGTTTTCAGGTTATAAGTGGATATAATTTTAGTTATAATATATTCGCATGTGAAAGTTAGGAATAAAGTTATGATGTTATTAGCAAATTTAAGTTTGTATCACATCATCTTCGCGTGTGAAAAATATACATAAGTAATGAAGTTTTAAGTAATGAAGTTTTAAGGTTATAAGTGTATTCGCATGTGGGGATCTCTAATTGTTCTGAATCACTCGATAACGCTAACTGATCACACACGAGTACATGCATATATATATATAGGTTCTTGTTGAGGTATATATATAGAGCCTTTAACCATATTTGGTGTTTTGTATTCGTTATATGTTTTAAGGCTATTTGGTAACATGCTATTGATAACGCTAACTGATCACACACAGACTTACGTTCTATTTGAAACAGGCTGAATCAGTAGGTTCTGGTGCAGTTGGCCGTAGAGTGGGTGGTCAGCCAGGTGGGACCCAACAGTTTTCGATACAAATTCTGACCAAAAAGGTACTCTATTAGTCTATTTCAAAAGTAACTGCAGTTGCTGCAAGTTTGTTGTAAGTGGCTTACTTACAGCTCTGTACATGACATTATGTAATTGCATTTGGTTATAGGTTGGTCTTCTTGTTGGTAAAGGGAGTGAGACGATAAAAAATATGCAAGCCAGTACAGGAGCTCGTATTCAGGTCTGTTCAAATTCTCACTCGAGGAATATATTAGCATAATGTTATAGATTATAAACTTTGATAAGTAAATTCACGGAAATTACCGATTTCTGCCAACGAGGTTTTGTGATGCTTTATTCGTTATTCGTTTGTGTTTATGATTAATATGTGAGTTCGCTGATTGAAGTTGTTTGATATTTGTATGTGTTGTTAATGAAATGATGCTTAAATATAGGGCTAGTTAATGATTATAGTGATAGTTATACTGAGTAGGTAGTTTGTTTCGTTGAGTTGTGATTTTAAAGAACTGGTTAGGAGTTTGGTCGCATTTCATCATTTTGCATACAGGGATTGCAGTTTTGTTATGTCTTATTCGTAATTCACGTTTTGTTTTTGTTTAATATGTAATGTTGCTGATTGAAGTTGTTTGATAGTTTTAGGTTTATTTGATTAAAGTTAGGGCTAGTTGATAATTACTATGATAGCTATAGTTCACCGCGTAGCCTTGAGTTGCGCTTTCTCAAAACTGGCTTGGAGTTTGTTCGGATTTTGTTAATTTGTGTATGGAGATTATGGTTTGGTTCGGAATTTGAATATCTATGACTTGTAAAGGCAACAACAACCCCTGAATAGTTATAGCCCTTCCTCTTTATTGTTAGTAGCACTGTTCCCCTGTGCATGCTAGTCTTCTATTGTTTCTACGCATGATCGTGATTGTTAATCTATGGTATTTGTTTCTTCTTTCCATCATGTTACACGTTTTGGTTTGAGTCACCAAGGTGCTATTTTCTGTTTTGATTCAGGCTATACTTCAGTTTTTCCTTGATTAAGGAGAATTTGTTCTGCATGATGCTGATCCTAGTCTCCGGACTTTCTTCCGTTCATGCTTAAGCCGGTAATATAGACAATCTTTTGACGCTGCTATGCACTCTTGGTTTATTAAAATCTATTGTATTCACCACGAAAACTGTATTTGTATGTAATGATACTTATGCATTCATTGTCGTGACAAGTTTTCCGAGATTCATCTATAGTTATTAAAGATCTATTTCATAATTAAATTAGAAATCACTTTTGAATCAATCTATTATATGATTTTTCAATTGCAGCGAGTTTGCAGACCCTGTCGTTGCAGAAGCAACTCTAGATTTTCTGAACGTGAACAAGAAGAAAATATTACTCACATTTCCTACTTTACTCCCTCAGGTATGGTGTCACTTATGTATAAATGAAAAAACATTATATAATTATTAATGTGCAAATGTGGTATTCCGTTCATAGTTGAATGTTGAATAGGGACTTGAGCGAAAGCTTCTGTTTTCCATAAAAAATTATTATTCATATATGTGTCTTGAGATTAAATATATAATTCAACTATTCTTCTGTGTGCTTTCAGTTTTATCCATTGATGCTCAAGCTAATTGCATGGAACGGAGAAAAGTAAGTATTTCCATTATTTTTGATATTCTGTAGTTAATTCTGGTCTGTTTGCAACGAGTTATGATCCATAATTAGCATTGATAGTCGAATTGACTTTTCAGATTGTAGAGTAATTGGTGGGATTTGATGGTGGTCGTAATATGACATTTGGCTAATACTCATTGGTTTTTTGGCAATGCAGATTAGAAAAAAGGTTCCTAAGAGTGTTTCCTGGCTTGATGTCTCCCGGGTCTTATCTACCTCTATTCATATCACTGGTTAAAGCGTGTTCAGTTCAAAATGGTTAGTTTTGCGCAGATCAAAACGATTTGGTTAAATAGGAATACAATAACTATCTTGTATTGCAATAAGACAATAACTTACTATATTTGAATGGGATGGCTTTTAAAGGTGGCAATTTTGGCGTGTAAGTAATAGGTCAAAGCAGGCTCGGGTTAGAATGGGTAGTTTTGTGCAGACTGAAGCGGGTCAGGTTATCTTGTTACAATTTCTTATCAGGTCAAAGAAGGTTCAGGTCGTAATGGGTAGTGCAGATTTAATTGGGTTGCCTCACTAATGATTATCAAAACTATCTTGTTACAATGATTAAATATTTGTAAAGAGAATGATTTTTAGAGCTGGAATATGGGATGCTAAGTAACCCGTCAAAGCAGTTTCATCCCATGGAATATGGGTAGTTTAATCGGGTTGAGATAGGACCAGTTAAGTCGTGAAGTTCTAGGGGGTTTATATCAATATTTGAAAGATATCACTTGCCATTCAGTCGAACCAAAGTCTTAAGTGTTTGAATACTCTTCTTGCTAGTAATCAAATATCCATGTGTTTTCTATTTTGTACTCCATACAGGTTTATGTGATACCCGATATCCCTTGCCATTCAGTCGAACCAAAGTCTTAAGTGTTTGAATACTCTTTAATCTACAATAAATTTAGTGCACACATTACAAATAAGAATTTCTTTTATGCTCTTTGCATTGCTATTTTTTAGGGGGTATGTTCTGACCTCCATGTAGCCTGCCCAAGGTTTCTTCACTGAGTTCTGTTTGAGCAAATGTTACATGACGATAACAATGGACTAGTTCATTTTTGCATGAAATTTGAGTAAATGTTGCTGTGTTTTTAATGTCCCTAGATGAAAATATAAAGGATATATGTGATATCTTTTTCTATATTTTGTCGATGTACTCTACTATATCCCTTCACAACTTGTGGTTCGTTACTTGGCTTTTACCTCAATACAGTTGTCCATGCTCAAGCTTAATGTTGCATGTACACCTACTAGAACAACACCACCTAATCGACTGATGCGGGGTACGGGGCAGGTATGAAGTAGACAGTCATACATCTAACCAAGGGTAGAGACTACTTCCAGAAAGATCTCTGGCCATTTACAACTGGTAGACGTCATTAAGTGTTCAGGAACTGCTGTGTTTTTTTGTTTTAATAGTATCTAGTAATGCATGTGGGGTTTAGTGTTTTGTGACGCAAGTGACTGATTTACAATGCATTATTGTTCTTACATTTGTAACAGATTAAATTATTATTACTGTTATAAAACAATTTGGGCTTTATACAAGTCTTGTAACTTTTAAGTTTTGACTTTCTGAAGTTGTTAGACAATGCTCACAAACTTTCATATCATGTAGAATACTAATTTTGTATTATTTGAGTTACTGAAATAAGTTATTTTAAGTATCAATCAAAGAAGTGATCTCTCAGTTGAGCTGGAAATTTGTCAGTTAGGCATAGAGCATGCTAAGGATCTGCTATAAGACATCATATAGCAAGTTATTATCATTATTTTCTTATAATTCAGGTTCAAAATAATCAGATTTAGGAGAAGCTGATAACATGCTGTACAAAAACTAAGCATTCAGTAGAGTAAAATTGGCTGGCTAGTCATAGTCCAAATTAACTGATCATCTGATTATTCTAGTCACAATTATAACCTTCAATACACTCATCCCGACACTATTTTAGTTTATTTGTTAATTTATGCGTTGAAGGGTTTATCAGTCATTCCATCTAATCTTTAAGCTCTATTGAAACTTTGAACCTTGTACATTTTTGTACTTCTTTAGGAATATATAATGTCCATCAATCCATGGGTGGTATCACTAATACCTATCATGCCTTTTTTTTCCCAGCTGGGTGTTCTGATGGAAGCTGTGTTATATGGGACTTTGAGACACGAGGTATCGCCAAAGAACTAAGGGATAAGGATTGTGTTGCTGCCATAACAAGTGTTTGCTGGTAAAAGGACGGTCACCACATACTTGTTTCAGCTGCAGATAAGTCTTTAAGTCTATGGGACGTTGTAAAGGGAGAAAAGATATACCAAACAACACTGCAACAAACCCCCTTACATGCTCGTTTACACCCTGGTGGTGGTTCTCCCAAATTAACTCTTTGCCTAGTTTTCCCCTTCTCCTCTGCTCCCATGATTGTTGATTTGTGCAGTAAAACCACAACTACACTTCCCATATCCATATCTGACAAAGCCAGTGGGGTTGCTCCTCCATCACGCAACAAGTTTACAGATGGGTCAGCGCATTATACACCAACAGCAGCATGCTTCAACAAGTATGGGGATCTGGTCTATGTAGGAAACTCGGTGGGGGAAATCCAAATAATTGATTATAAAAACAATCAGGTTCGTGGGATTGTCCCAATTACGGGTGGTGCGGTGATAAAGAATATAGTATTCAGCAGGGACGGGCACTATCTTCTTACAAATTCGAGTGATCGTACAATTAGAATATATCAAAATCTTTTGCCCTTAAAAGATCCACTTAAAGCCCTTGATGAGGTACTGGATGCCTCAGATGAGGTTGAAATGTTAAAGGCTACCGGATTGAAGTGTTTAACACTTTTCCGAGAGTTTCAAGATTCTATAACCAAAGTTCACTGGAAAGCACCATGTTTTAGTGGTGATGGTGAATGGGTAGTTGGAGGTTCTGCTAGTAAAGGTGAGCACAAAATATACATTTGGGATAGGGCCGGACATCTTGTGAAAATTCTTGAAGGTCCAAAGGAAGCCTTGATGGATTTGGCTTGGCACCCGGTTCATCCTATTGTCTTTTCGGTGTCGTTAACTGGCTTAGTTTACATATGGGCCAAAGACTATACTGAGAATTCGAGTGCATTTGCCCCAGATTTCAAGGAACTCGAGGAAAACGAGGAGTATGTTGAACGTGAAGATGAATTTGACTTGGTGCCAGATACTGAAAAGGTATTATTAGAGGTGACAAACTGACCATATTCTACCATTTACCCAAAATTGGTCTTCCAAATGCTTACAAGTCACAACCTGTTCTAAAAAAATTAATATTACTGGTTTAATTATATAGTTTGTAATTATATCTAAACCAGGTAACTGTTTTAGAAATATAAACCAAAAACAAATCTTGGCTGGTCAACCCAATCCTTTTCTCTTTGACCGGTCACGTAAATTGCTACCTCTATTTGAAACGAATACTTCCTATTGTAGCTGGAACTCTCTGGACTGACTTTCTAGTTTTTACTTGAATTCTTGCAGGTGAAAGAATCATACACTAATGAAGATGATGAAGTTGACATTACAACCATTGAGAAGGATTCAGCCTTTAGTGATTCAGATATCTCACAGGATGAACTATGCTTCTTGCCTACAGATTCTTGTCCTGATGTTACTGAGCAGCAGGAAAAACACAATGGAAGTACTTCAAAACTAGGTGATAGCAAGAATTCTGATTCCCCTCTTTCAGAAGAGACAGGAATCGATGGTCGGGCAATGAACCATGATTCTAGTCAAATTGAAGGTACTTTGCTCCCTCTTTAAGTATTTGGAGGGTGTTCGGATGTGAAAAATAGTTAATATCATCAAAATTTCTATTTAGTAAATATATCAGTGTCTTGTGTAATGTTGACTAGGACTCCTACAGTTTAGGCTAGAAAAGTGATAATTGATTATTTTATATTTACTCTTTGATGATCAGCATGGCAGCTTTTATGAAACTAATTACTTGTGCTCTGAGTCTTTAATAATCATATAAAGCCGAATCTCTTTGGTAAATCAATAAAAACTGATTCTTGCAACTTTAGGTCGAATAATCAGATAATCCAGTTCTGAAGCCCATAACCCAAAACTATTGGCCATTCTGTGTACTCCTTCTAATTAGATATTCAGGTTGAGCTATGAGCTTATGAAACTGATTATCATACCTTAAAAGTTGCAATAAGTATATTTGAGTGCTTGGGTAAATTTATTAGGATACGGCTTATTTGGTTTGCTGTCCTTTGTTTGCACTTGAATATCCGGCAAAGTGTCGCCTTAAAAACACACATTCAAGGTCCCCCTTTCTTTACAAGGGAATGTGCTCTTTGAAATAGTGGACACGTTTTTGGCCTTTATATTATGTTAACAGTTTAGGTTTCTTATCTCAGGTAATTAGCTTAAAAGTTTTTGGTGGTATAGATTTTACATCATTTATGCGTGTTAATAATATCGGTAAGTAATGTAGTTTTGAAGATATTAGCAGATTTAAGTTTAGCTAGAATATCTTCGCGTGTGAAGAATTTTACTATTTAATGAAGATTTGATGTTATTAGCGGATTTTTTGATAGCATCTTCGCATGTGAAAATATCAGGAAAGAATAAAAGATATGATGTTATTAGAGAAATATTTGATGATTGAAGTATATTAATAGCATCTTCACATGTGAAATTTTTGCTGGTCGACATACGAAGCTGGAAAATCCTTTTTTCAAGAGGTAAATAGTGATGATAGAAGTAGGACTTAAGAGCCAACCTTCTGTTTTACTCTTGTTGTATTGAGGAGGAATACACCTCACACAGAGAAAACAAAGATCGAGTTTTACAAGCGTGTGCGCTTCCGGATATTATATTTATTCTGAGCTTCACGAACTCCATTTGACGACAATTGAGGCAAAGAGAGGAAGGAGGTTAGCGTGTTATAGGTAATTTTTTATGGCTTATGCTTGTGAGATTAGCAGTTGTATGTGTTCTTTATTGGGTTTTAAATTAATTATACAGATCTAGTGAGTTCTATCCCGAGATTTTTAGTAAGTTTTGTAGGAAATGTTTTCAATGTTGATGTACCACTGCTATTTTTGACATCTAAAGCTCGTGAGATATTGTTCTGAACACTCTTTATAGCTAAAAAAATAAATTTTGTGAGTTTAAATACATTAACCTTTGGGCATACTAGTAGAGATGTTTGGTTTGGTGTTCTCTAAACAATATCCTAAACGGCGTCTATTAAATTACAAAATAACGGTACCGACTGATCTTAACAGACTAGTTCTGGTTTAAAATTGGTTTAATCCCATATTGAGACTGTAACTTATGATGTGCGAAATGTCGTCTCAGAAATGAAAAATAACATGCTAATAAACATCAATTTGGGTAGGTTCATTTTTTTTCTCTTAATGTAATAGCAGTTTTACCTCTAATTGGAATGGGTCTTCTATATTTGTTTGGGCCTAAATTTTTTTTGCCAACTGCGATTTAAGTTTTTTGTTTTGGGTTTCGGTATTTTTGTTTCTGGATTGGTTTTCAGTCTTAACAAATGGCTACTAGTGTTTTATCATTACAATTATTGTAGTTGTAACTGTAGTTGTAACTGTAGGTGATTGCCTATTATCCGCTTGTAGCCATTCAAGCTTGGTTGCAGAAGGGAAACACTGGTATGCTGCCATGACTGAAAATTTTCATATCAAACCCCGAACAGAACACTACTGGTGTATGGTTGATCTTTTGGGTCGGGCAGGGCTTTTGAGTGAGGCTCATGAGTTCATTCTTAAAATGCCAGTCAAGCCTGACGTTCGTATTTGGAGTGCATTGCTTGGTGCTTGTCGAATCCATAAGCATGTTGAGTTAGGTGAAGAAGTTTCAAGAAATATTCAGATTCTTGGAGCCGAAAGTACCGGAAACTTTGTTCTTTTATCCAATATATATAGTGCAGCAAAAAGATGGGATGATGCAGCTCGGACCCGAGTATTGCAAAGAGAAAAAGGCTTCAAGAAAATCCCGAGGTGCAGTTGGGTTGAAATAAAAGGCATCGTCCACACGTTTGTTGGTGGAGACAAGTCACTTCCACAATGGCCATTAATAAACAAAAGGCTCGACCAACTGCTAGTAGCAATGAAAAAACTGGGATATGGTGGAGATTACAGTTTCGTCCTTCAGGATGTTGAAGAGGAGGAAATGGAACATATTCTTCTTTATCATAGTGAGAAATTAGCTGTTGCTTTGGGAGATCTTAGTTTAAGTCCAGGAAAGCCTATTCTTGTGACTAAAAACTTACGGGTATGTGTTAATTGCCATACAGCATTGAAGTACATAAGCACAATAACTAAGAGAGCAATAACGGTTAGGGATACAATCCGCTTTCATCATTTTAAGGATGGTATTTGTAACTGTGGAGATTTCTGTTAGGTTGGTGATTTTGATGAAAAATTCGGATCCATTGCTGTTTAAAGTGCTTTGGGTGAAAGGTGAGTTATTAAATCATTTTGTTTAGATGAATTTTGGCACCTGTATCGTGTTTATGTGACAATATAAAATAGAAGTATATATATAATCACCTTGATGAATAGACCTGCAAGAAGTTAACTTTATTGTACTAATATAAGCAATACTATGAAGTTATAAAACGAAGATACATTTGCCATCCATGGTATTTGAAGTTTATGAGTGTATTGTATGTTTATTCTGAAATATTTATGCGATTAGCATGGGTCTGTGTAAGTGAACTCAGATTTTATTCCATGTTTTGTAGGTTGCGGTTTGGCTGCTGAGCAGATTGCTAAAGGGAAGATACATGATTGAGGGATGAGATTGTGTTGCGACAAAGTATTGTTCAGCCATTTGAAGCTTTTGATTGGATGGTAATACTTGGATGTGGCAAACGGGCATGTTTTATTAAACGGGTCAAATTGATCAACTCAAAAAACTCAGCTGATAGGGAATGGGTCAAACAGATTAAACAGGTCAGCATGTTAAAGTCACCCAAATTTGACCAGTTTCAACTTTCAACCGCCCGACCCACCAACTCGCCACCCCTTGTAATACCAAACCACCTGCTAGTGCCCTGGGCAGATCCCGACTGCCATGATGCCATCAGTTGGGTTACTAGTGAGACAAGCATATCTTTTGAGCTATTGAGGTACACTACAACTGGTTTAGTTCACATATAGTTGAAACTCAACTGTGCTGCTAACCATTTCCCACTGCATGCCCATGTTTTGGTATGATCATAGAGGCATATATATCATCTAACATGAGTACATAACCATATAAACTTGTTAATTTGAACTACTTTCCTCCAGTCTTTATGAACATGTACATGTGCAGTTTTACCAACAACTCGAATGGGCATCTGAGTTTGATTCACAATTCATGCTCTTAGAAATATTTGACGTATGAGAACGAGGAAAAAATGGACTTTTTTCTCGGATACCTTGTTAGCATTTCTAACGCGTTTCAAATGTTTTACTCATCTTTGTTATGTATTATTAGTTAAAAATCTATATTTCCAAAATGTCATTTTTGCCTAGTTCATACCATGTTTTCAAATTTCTAAGATAACAGCTATGTTTTTAAGCTAATTGAGCTAGCTTTTTAAGATTGAATATAAAGCACAACATCTAATGCATCATGTAAGCTCACTTTTTAATTACATAAGTCTAACAACCATGACTAATCACTGTCGTGATTCTGTTTAAGTCTTACCTTGCAAGGATAAACTTCATCATGCACATTATCTTTTTAGGTCCCTTGGGTGTCAACACATGTAAAGTAATTTTCACATGTGAAAAAGTTGCTCACGCCTCTTAAAAAGCTATGAGACTTGTATTTTAACATGTGACCAAGTTATTAACGTATCTTAGTAAGCTATGAGACATATAGTTTCGCATGTGACCAAATTACGAGACATATTTTCACATGTGAAAATATATTTTCAAGTTACTCATATTAATAAGCTACGAGATGAAAACATATATTTTCACATGTGACAAAGTTGTTCACGAATTTTAAAAAGCTACAAGACATATATATATATATTCACATCTGACCAAGTTACGAGACAAAATATTTTCACATGTAACTAAGTTTTTTACGCGTCTTAAAAAGCTACGACATAAATATTTTCACATGTGACCAAGTTGTGAAGATATTCTTAAAAAACTTCAATTCTTGCTAATAATTTTCACATGTGAAGATATTCTTACAAAAATTAAATAATCATCTAATAAACATTAATGTATCCTATTTTTTCACTTCTGATATAAAAAATATGCCAATAAGATCAAAGATTTAATCATTGCTCATAATTTTCACATATGAAAATATTTTTACAAAACTTAAATTATCGTCTATTAAACATCATCTCTTATTTTTGCATTTCTAGTATAAAAAATATGTTAGTATAATCAAATATTCAATCCTTGCTCATAGTTTTCACATATGAAAATATTCTTATAGAAATTAAATAATCGTCTATTAAACATTAATATCTCCTATATTTGTACTTCTAGTATGAAAAATATGCTAGTAAAATCAAAGCTTCAATCATTACTCATAATTTTCACATGTGAAAATATTCTTACAAAACTTAAATAACCGTCTATTAAATATTAAATAGTCTTACAAAACTTAAATAATCGTATATTAAACATCAATATATCTTATTTTGGCACTTCCGGTATAAAAAATATGTTAGTAAGACAAATGACTCAATCCTTGTTCATAATTTTCACATGTGAAGATATACTTACAAAACTTAAATAATCGTAAATATCTCCTATTTTTGCACTTTTAGTTTAGAAAATATGCTAGTAAGATTAAAACTTCAGTCCTTGCTCATAACTTTCACATGTGAAGATATTTTTACAAAACTTAAATATCGTTTATTAAACATCAATATCTCTTATTTTTGCACTTTTAGTATAAAAATTATGCTATTAAGATCAAAGCTTCAATCATTGCTCATAATTTTTTCACTAGTAAATACATGTACATTTATATACTTTCTTTCTTCGCGTGTGAATAAACTTTATTCACTAGTAAATACAAGTACATTTATACACGAGTATAAAAAAAATTCTTCGCATGTGAATAAATCTTTTTCACTAATAAATGCACGTACACTTATATACATTTATCTTTGCGTGTGAATAAACTTTCTTCACTAGTAAATACACGTACATTTATATAATTTTTTCTTCGCGCGCGAATAAACTTTTTTCACTAGTAAATACATGTACATTTATATACTTTTTTCTTCGCGTGTGAATAAACTTTTTTCATTAGTAAATACACGTACATTTATATACTTTTTTCTTTGCATGTGAATAAACTTTATTCACTAGTAAATACACGTACATTTATTCACGAGTATATAATTTTTTCTTCGCATGTGAATAAATCTTTTTCACTAATAAATACACGTACACTGATATACATTTGTCTTCGCGTGTGAATAAACTTTTTTTACTAGTAAATACATGTACATTTATATATTTTTTCTTCGCATATGAATAAACTTTATTCACTATTAAACACACTTTATACATGAGCATATACATATGTCTTCACATGTGAATAAACTTTCTTCATTAGTAAATACACATACATTTATATATTTTTTCTTTCGCATGTGAATAAACTTTGTTCACTAGTAAATACAAAAATATTTATATACATTTTTCTTCACACGTGAATAAAACTTCTTCACTAGTAAACACACGTACATTTATACTTGATCATATACATTTAACTTCGCATGTGAATAAACTTTTATTGCTAGTAAAAACACGTACATTTATATACTTTTTTTCTTCGTGTGTGAATAAACTTTTTTCACTAGTAAATACACGTTCATTTATACATGAGCATAAACCTTTTCTTCACATGTGAATGAACTTTCTTAACTAGTAAGTACACGTATATTTATACATGAAAATAGAATCAATTGTATTCACTAGTAAATACACGTACATTATACATGAGCATATACATTTATTTTCGCGTGTGAATACTAGTAACAAGATTGTGTCTCTGCTTTTGCTATAAACAATTAAGTGACCTTATAAACACTTTTATTGTGATAATAACACTCAGAAACAATTAGTTACTCGTATAATTTAACGATCATTAAAACTAACATTATAGTTTTATGAAAATCATATTTCATATTTCTAATTATTGTCATGTTAAGTTAGCATTAATATCTAGGCATGCTAATTACCTCCTTTTAGCTTTACAAGACAACCAATTATTGGATCATATTTTTTGGCTGTGGTTACATATTGTTTCGTCGATAGAGTTTTGTAAAGACTGGACTCCTTAACACGAAGTTAGAACAATGACAGCAAGCGTACACAATAAGTAAACAAAAAAAGTGATTTACATGATTTAACCTTTTAACTCAAAAATAGCTTGGAAAATACAAGAACTGAGAATCAACCTATCTACATTTCAGAGTTTTATTCATTACTAGACCACAACTTTAGTCTCCAACAGTCAACAGGAATGCTACAGGAATTTCTGTGAGAGCTTCTATTTAGTGACGTATTGATATGAAGATAAATAAACAAAGAGATTCTACTATAAAAAAAACTACTATTTTGAAAGTCCGATTTATAACTTTCATGAAACATAAGGATCAGACCTCACAGGCTCACACAGTAACGGATGAGGACATATCAGCAACAGAACGAATGTACGTACTGTGTTCCGAAGTGGTTCCAATACCAGGTATGAAGTCACAAAAGAATCTGAACTGCAGCTAGGTGTTGGGGATCGTTTGATGCATAGGCTGCCTCTAGAAACAGTGAAACTTGATTCACAAACAAAAATCAATACTTACTCATCTTATAGAAATATACACCTTAAAATGGGTCAAAGGGAGTAACAGATTATTGTAAGATCCTACAACATACAAAACGAAAAGAGTGTGCACGATGGGTCATAGTTAGATGTGGCAAGACTGGTAATGGGTCAGAACAGGTTATGGTTGAAAGGGTCAGGTCAAGCAGGTTATATTGACCCACACATAACCAATGCGTTAATTATGATTAGGAATAAAATGTTATCGCAAGAAGAATCAGAATTTGTAACTATAGATGACTTAAAAATAGGCTTTGGGCAACATGCTGCGTGCAATTCGTAAGACTTGTCGCCTTTAAAAAAACATTTGTTTATTTGACATGCTTGAGATAAATCGAACTCTCATGTATATGCACAACATTTGTATATAATCATTATCACTACAAAAAGCCAAATCGTAAGGTTTCTTAGTTACAAAAAGACACGCACGGGACATAAAACCATCTTTCAATGATTCAAATTACAAAAGATATATGTTGACTAAAAGGGACAATGAAAAAGTAACACACTACAAGTTTATTACTGAAATAACTATGTAATCATATATAACAAGTTCAAAAGATTTGAAAAAAAAGGTGTTAAAACTTATCCCACCCCAACGAGTTTCTACACGTAGATGAAATTAAGTTGACCCAAACCCATTATGACCCATTACTAGACATGCGCCACCTGCCCATTTTGCCACCTATAGTTGCAATTAGGAAATAGATGTTTATCTACCTCCCTCCGGTAAGCACCGCATTATCTTCCAAGTTCGCTCTCCTATTATCTCCAAATCCGGGAGATTTAATCGCACACACCTACAAGTATAAAATCATGCACACGTCTCTTTAGTATTTATTATGAATTAGCTATCAACAAGTGGCTCTAAAGCAAATTCAGATGCTTACCTTAAGTCCTGCTCAACATTGCCAACAACTCAATTTCCAAATCTTCCGCCACAATCAGCAGAGGTCTACGTTTCTGTCACAATAATAAAAATGATAACTGTGATGTTAACCAATCAGCAAAAGACTGGCTAAAGAGTGGTATAAGGTGTCTATATAAGTATTGTTTAGAGCAGACATGTAACCAATTTATGATTACAAGTAATGTATGAAATATCAACTCGAATCAGATACTAAGCGGTGCAAAGGTTATACATACACATAATTGTGTCTTTCTGTCGGTCACAAATAAGGAGAGATGTAAGCTCGGGAGAAAGATGGCTCCAACAGATGCAAGACCAAGTGAAATTTAAAACTTACCTTGTCTCTTTGAAGTCTAGAGACATGTGGACGTATCGAGTTTCCAAAGCTCATGCCTCCCCATGCTTCCTGCAACTCTCTCTCCCTTGCTTCTCGCCTAGCCAGCACTGGGTTTTTTGTTTGGTTGTCGGGCACATCCACACTAGCAGCAGCCACCTTTTCCTTCTCGAGTCTTGACTTATGTTTGATCATAATTTGGTCCAAACTCCCTTCACCATGTTCCAAGTCTGCATTTTTGTCCTTTCTTTTCACCTTCATGTCCCCCCCAAATGCCATTTTCTCTTTTTCAAGTCTTGAAACATGTTTTACCAAAACTTTATCCAGGCTTTCAAAACCATTATCATCATTTATACTCTTTTCTTTACTCCTTGTTTCTTTGTTAAAATTGATATTTTCTTTTTCCTTCTTTTCTTTGTCAAGCCGAGACACACGCTTCACCAAAACTTCACCAAGCCCCGGCACATCTTTCGCTTCTTGTTTTAATCTTTCAGATTTCTTAAACTTTGGTTCATATTCAGTCCCACACTTCTTTTTAATCTCTTCTATCTCTTTCTCGAGCTTTGAACTGTGCTTAATCAGCATACTTCCCAAATCAGGAACTATTTTCTCAGCCTCTTTTGAAACCTTACTATATTTTTCCTTGGAATCTATTACATCTCCTGTCTCTTTCGTTCTAACATTCTTTGCATCTAGTACGTCTCTTTCAAGTCGAGTCAACCGTTTGACCAGAAACTTGTCAAGACCAGGAAGCTCTTCGTTGACTTGTTTCTTCTGGTTGGTTTGAAAACCATTTTCAGCTTCAGATAGAGCAGCATTCAGACCACATGTTGCAACTATAGTGGCTAAAGAACCAAGTTCTTCTTCATGTAAACACCTCAGTCTTTTTAACATCATGTCAACAAGTTTTTCCTTGGTAAATTCCATTTCATTTTTGTGGGACTTTGGTTCAGAATCGATTCCAGCATCTGATTCACATTCTGAAGCATATTCACATATATGTTGACAGTTTTCGTCTAAATCAGGATTCTGACTAATTTTTTTCAACAGCTCTTTAAACTCTTCCTTGCATATGGATGCACAAGTTGAGAGCTTGACAAATGCAGCTTTGACTCTTTGATAAACAAGTTGCAGCTGCCGTCAAAGCTGCATTTCGCTATAAACATATCCCACAAAATTAGATAAACCAAGTATGAGACTAATCGGAGCATAGGGTGTCCCCCAAAGGCACCAAATTATTGGGTACAAAACACTTTTTACTGCAATAATATTGTCCAAATAAATGACAAGAGAAATCAGACAGGAAGCAGGACGACTTCAAACAGATTCTCAGCTACATCCCATGAATTTTCTATTGGAATCCAAACGAACGAGCACAAATATTGTCCCGTTTCGACAACTAAGTTCCAAACAGGAAAAAGAACCTCCAAAAGTTCAACAAACGGCCCAGCTAACGGCCGAGTGATAATCGAAACGAATGATCAAACAATGCGAGTCATCATCAAGAACCACATAACAGCCTTCTCAGAATTATGCAAAAACAACATAGTTCCCAAATACTTAATTCTCAATACCATCTCCCAGGTTTCTATCCAGTCAAAAAGTGGCCCACATAACCGAGAAGCGGTTGCTTTAAGAACGGGGACGTTTTTGTACAGATAATAGAAACCAATGACCACCGTAACAATGGAAATTATCACATATAGAACTCTTGCCAAAAGAGACATCCATGGTCGATAAATATGGCAAAATACAGGGTAAGACTGACAAAAAATACCCATGACGGAAGTCCAGCTTCTAATAAAGTAAGTAATCGTAAATCAGATACTATTATCTTTTGTAATTCAAAAGGGAGGTCATGGTCATTAAACCGGAACAAAAGCAACACATCCCTGTATTCGGTAGCTTCAGCTGTTTCATCACACTCAATTGCATAAAAATTGGGCTTGATATCAAGTGTTGTGGGACTCGTTAGTTTTCTTCTTTTATAGGGTCCAGCAGGTGGGGGTATATGTATTGTATCTGTTTTACTATTTGTTTGGTCTACTAAAGTTTCTAGTATATCCCCAAGATTGTGACGAGGAGTGCATGGAGATTCATGCTCCTTCTGTACACTAGTAATCGAGGTATTTTCATCATGATTTGTATTTTGGTGGTATGGAAACTCTTTAGGGGCATCATGGAACACGTCTCCTGCAATATACAAAAAAATTTAGTATTATAACTTGAACAATATTCATGAATGCATACATCTCATTAATAATCAATCATGAAAGCGTCAAGAATATGTGTTACAGTCCTAATTGTCATCTTTTTTGGCGTTGGTATACTCATTGTCATCAATCGTGATCGCAAAAATGGTGGCGCTAACCAAACAAACGTGTATTCAAAAGTGTGGTTCTTTAAAAACATTAAAAAAATTACTAACCACATATTGCAATCTTAAAACGTTTGTAATATTTAGTGAAATACTTTTTAGTTCGTGTACTCATGCAAAACATATGACAAAATATAAAGTTACTTTATGATATAAAAACTTATTTTAGTATATAAACTTGGCATCATAAACCAAGTTTATTCAGTGTCTAGGCAGTGTAAAACAGGTGATTTACATGCATTATTATCTGTATACAAAAACCTATCACCTAAAATTAGTTATATCACATCACCCTAAGGTGCTATGGTACTTATCTTGGTTCCCCCTACCCCATTTTTATCCAAAGATAACAAAGATGAATCAAATGATACACGTTTATTTCAATGTCTTGGACACTGATGAAATACTCCTCAGAAGGAGCTCCCTCATAAGAAACTGGACCTGTGCTTACTGGATTGACAACGAGTGGGGTCCTTATAAGTGACAAAGATTGATCTTCGATACTAGGTAACATGTAATACGGCCCTCCACCAACAAATATGTCCCCTAGTCCATTTTCAGATGATGATGGCAAACAAAGAGCAAATTTTGGAGCCAAATTGAATGAAGATGAGATTTGAGAAGCCAATGAAACTTGACTTCTTGCGAGCCCAGCCAAACCTATTGTATCGTCACCAGGTAAGCCTTGTATAATATCAGCGTCAGAGGTGATGATACTCTAAATAATTTTAATTCAACTAATAACCTCAAAAATTCATTACTTGCTTATAATTTTCACACGCGAAGATAATCTAACTAAACTTAAATCCACTAATAACGTCAAAAATTCATTCCTAACTAACATTCTTCACATGCGAAGATACTCTTAACTAAACTTAAATCCGATAATAAACTCAAAATTCCATTGCTTACTTATATTCTTCACTCGTGAAGATAATTTTTAAAAACTTAAATAATCAAATAATCACTAATCTCAATATTCTTCACATGCAAAGATACTCTAACTAAACTTAAATCCGATAATGAACTCAAAATTCCATTGCTCACTGATATTCTTCACTCGCAAAGATAATTTTTAAAAACTTCAATAAACAAATAATCGCTAATCTCAATATTCTTCAAACGTACCTAAAATCAAAATATCAAAACTTAAAACAATGATTTATGCAATTTAATTCATCTTTAAACATCAAACACCTAATCCGTAAACTATTGTTTCACAAACGCATCATTAGATAGTCAATGTAACAAACAAACACTAAAAACAGTATCTAATAAATCAATTAAAAATCTTCACAAGTGCAAAAATAGATATGTAATAAAAAAAAAACACATCATTAGATAATGAAAGTAACAAACAAACACTAAAAACAGTAACTAATAAACCAATAAACATCTTCACATGTGCAAAAAATAGATGTGTAATAAATCAATTAACATCTTCATGAGATAGTCAATGCCGGAGTCAACGCCGGAGAAAAGTTGTTAAACAGTTAAAAACTAAATCAGATTTAAGCAGAAAAAGAAATTAGAGAGCGCATACCGGAGTCAACGCCGGATATTAAGCGAAAGAGATGAAGGAGATGACGTATATGCGGTGACGGAGATGACGGAGATGACGAAGATAACGCATATGCGGTGACTGAGATGATGGAGATGAAGGAGATGACGAGTATGTGGTTAATACCGAGATCCGGTTTGCTGTTTGAGTTTGTGTATGTTTTTTATGTGTGTTTACGTGAGATAGAAGGAGAAAGAGAGAAAAAGGGGATAAACTTTAGGGGTGTGGAAGCAAATGAGGATAATTCATTTAGACCCCTAAAAATTTCGTCTAATATTTACAATAATGCCATTCCGCCCAAAATCAGATTTACTTGATCCTACGGTCCAGATCTTTTCTCGCGTTCTCACAAAAAATAGACTTCTCATTTGAACGCTTGTCTATATATATATATATATATATATATATATATATATATATATATATATATTGCAAGACAGTTCTCGATTATATGATCTAACAATATAACAATAAGAAAAAGTTCCGTAGCAACCCGCAGACAATCCCGATGTAAGATTCTTTTACATTTATTCTCCTAGTATAAAGATCAATCTATTTTTCTCTTTAGTCAACATTTTTACAACTTAGTTTTCACTTAATCACCTTCATATTTCTTCACCTACAAATTCACCAGCTCTATTAATTAACTAAATGATTTTAACATATCCAAAATCAAGTATCCCTATCTTCTCTTCACCTTAAACTCAAATCAATAAATAAACTAATTTAGCGACATTTTAGTCGCCCTGAGGACCAGAAAAGGTGGTGTTAGCAGATGGTAGCGGTGAGGATGAACGGTGGAGGCAGATTAAGCAGCTATGGTGGTGGCAGGGATTTTGACTAGGTTGAAGTGTGTGGGAGTTCAGGGTGGTCATAAGACCAACGTTCACCGAAAGTTATGATAAATGATGTCATTTCCATTTTTCAACAACCGATTAAAAGCATACTTTTACCAGAAAATAGCAAAACCATGCACCTATATGTTGGCAATGTTGACTGTTGTTACATTTGTGTTTTATGGATGTTGATTTATGAGTTTTGTGGATTAAAATAATAGAAAGAAAGAAAAATATAAGTAGAGACAGACAAATTGAGAGGCTGCATAATTTTTTCCATTTTGGACAAGTGTGTAGGAATTGAGATGTGAGCTATAACTGGCCGTCAATTATAAAGTTTACTCTCTTTAGGCTGCCCAGTAACGGGATTCAATCCATTTACTTTTCACTGCCACGTCAGCTTTCTCTCTCCAGCGACCTTCAGGCGATTGGGTGCCCCAGTAACGTGACCTACACTATAAAAAATATACCCCACAAAATTACCTTTTATAATAATTAACACACACACAAAACCAAAGTTTATTCAATCGGCTGCACGATTCATTCCTTGCAAAATGGTAGGCGATCGATTTGTCCACAACAACAAGGATCGATACAAATCGATCGACTATATACAAGATCGACTAGGCGATTGGCCTTATTGGGGCTAGATTTATGAACTTATGATAAATTAAAGTATTCGACATTTTCATAAATGTCATTTTAAGAAGTTGGTGTTGCATTGTATCAGTATGGCGTATGGGTTGTGCGTATACACCTTCAAGCGGAGACAAAGGGAGGAGCGTGGGCACACGACTCAAAAAAATAGTAATAAATAAATAAAAATAAAAATTATACTCCCTTTCTTTTAAAATTATAGTCTTTTATTGTCTTTTTTAGTCTTTTTTTTACAACTTTGATTTTAAGTATTTATGTTTGTCATGCAAAATTTATAAAAGGTTTGAGTTTTAAATGTATTTTTATTATTATAAAGTTGAAGAAGAAATATCGAAAAAGTCAAATAGGGACTATAATTTTGGGACAGAAGTAATAGTGTAAAAGTTTTAAAATATGGCTATTTTTATAATTTGCCCCCTTTAACGAATCAATTCATATTGTAATTTAAAAATTATCAAAATGGGCCCTTTGAAATATAACTTTCTGGCTTCACCCTTGTATACAAATACTTTTTCCGTCTCAAAATTATTATTCAGAGACAAAAATCATCAAGTTTAATGAAAGTGTGACCACAACAATTTTCAACCACTCATATAGAATATTCCCTCGCTAAATTCTTTATTACTATATATAACTAAAAGGCGAGCAACAGTGCTTGCAAATGCAAGCATTAATTGCCAACTTTTAAAAGTTGGCGAAAATAGTCCCTGAGGTTTAAGTGTCGTGCAAAAGTAAGTCCAAGTTGGCAAAAATAGTCCCTAAGGTTTAAATGTCGCTGCAAAGTAAGTCCTTTATAGCAATTTGGCAAAAATAGTCCCTATCCAAATTCACGGCTACAAAAGCAATACCGCTGCATCGCGCGGGTTCTCACACTCGTTTATGACTAATTATATATATACAAAAATTTCAACATTTAGCGACGGATTTAGCGATTGAATTTGCGACGTATTTTACCCTTGCGACGGAGTTTGCGACATGTAGCACCATTTCGGTGTTAAAACGTCGCAGATTGGGCGTCTCCTCAAACTACGTAGCAAAAATTTGCATCGTCAATTGCAACATACTTGTTGGTCGCTAATAGCGACATGAAATGATGTCGCTAAGTGAACTGCGTCGGTTTTTCACTACTCCTAGGAAGTCGCTATCCGTCCCAACTAATGTCTCAAAAGAGCATAAACGTCGCTATTTCAGTCGCTAAGTCTGTCGCTTTATGTCATTTGAAGTCGCTTAATGTCGCAAAAAATCTTGTAGACGTCGCGAGGATGTCGCAAATATATTTCTCCATTGAGCTCATGCTGAATTTCGATATCAGGTAGCATTTTTCTCTATTCCCATTTTAGCCCAAACAATTCACATTTATTATATAAATAAATAGTAATTATTCAACAAACAATATACTGAATAAAACTATAACCACTTAATATTCCATAACAAAACTATAAGAAGATCTTGGTTAAAAAGAGACACTAAGAGGTTAATACTTTAACCAAATGCGTAGTATTGTACAACGAGTACTAGTAGACAAAAAAAGTTATTTATTCTAACTAAGCATTTAAATAGTAAGCTGCCGACGTTGATGCAAATCAAGAACTTCTTGAGTAGTACCTTATATGACTTTAAAGTCGCCCTCGAGTAAGTTTTGAAATTTCAGAAACTTGATCAATATTTTGCGTGTCTGCTTACTGTGTAGCTTTAATACGTTCCTGCTCCGCTTTTAGATTAATTTCAATCTTTTCCAACATCTCAAAAAATTACCCAAGTTTCTGTTTTGGACCTTTCTTTCGTATCCTTGTTATAAGGTCCTAGGGCTCCTTGATCCAAGTGAGTCAAACAACTTCGAACATCAATGTTAAGTTTTGTATCCCGAGTGTATTTCTAGAAGGCTCCTGCACATGATTACCTCAGCAGTCTAAAACGGGTTCAGGTAGAAACAGGCCATTTCAGTACATGTTTTAGTGTATCAGGATTTAGGTGACGTCGTACATTAAAAAAAAATGTTTTCCCCAGCAACCCATTTGACCCGTCTCCTACCCGTTCCACTTTAAAGCACAACCCAAATCAACCATTCATAGGTAAATGGGTCGAAAATGCCACCTCCACTTATTGACCATATGTCTAACACTATTTACAGAAAGAAAAGTTGACTAATAGTAAATGAGTCTCGAGAACTAGTATTGATGACATTGAGTAGCTCAACTTCTGTAAAAAGCAAGACATAAAAGAAATTCGAGTAAGACACCAAAGATGCGCACAAAGCAATCCTATAACTATAGAGATTTATCATTGTTGTCGTGCAAAAAAATAAAGAAATTTATCACTGTAAAGATGGAGGTGACGAGAGCACAAATATAGCCTTATAGGTAACACTACTCTTCTACTTTTCATGTCTTCTGGAAAATAAGGCTTTATTAATGACCAAGTATATGATCAAAAAATAAAAACCTTCTTAACAAAAATAATAAATTCATGATAAAGGAAATGCTTGCCTTTATAGATATGGGTATCATGATGGAACAGAGAAGCTCAAATCGCAAAAGGATGACGAGTAGATCATACCATGAACCCTCATCTTGATAAAGAACATACCAGTGATGCATAAAGAAAATATGAATGAGTTCCAGTTCTATAAAATATGTGATAGCGAGGAAGGGGCATTAGATACATGATGCACAAAACCAAATAAACTATATCAAGAACTCTACAATATGTTCATAATTAACATCATCTTACGAACCTTTCTTGCTTCTGTATCATTCCGTATATTACCAGCTATATACCTAGAAAAATCGCCACTACAATTTGAAAAATGAATATAGCTCCAGTAACCTTGTCAATCATCGCATGCATAGAGCTAAGCTTTGGTTCTGCTGCACAAGGATCACGTATAATTTAAATCAGAGCTACTCGCCTTTATTATACAACTAAGTCTAGATCTACTCCTATGGTAAAAATATATAGAACTACAAGACCATACACTCAAGGAAGCAAGATGGGGTAAAAAAAACAACATAAAGATAAATAAAGTAGAATTTTACCATAGATATATGTTTGCGGCTGCAGCAACTTTTGCTTTCACCACGTTACAAATTGCTATTACTAGTGTATTTGGAACACTACGACCAGTCTGTAGAAGTAACACACGCCATCGAAACTTCAGTTATCAACTTTCATATGCTTGTAGAGTTAGTACCTTCTGGTGCTGATTCAGTGGTAGGTGGCGGTGCAACCACGCCATACATGACGGTTGATTAGTACCTGATCAAAGGTCTGCAAACAAACAACTCAGTCACAAAATTGGCCGAACACTTTTACACAACATTTTACGAAAAAAAATATACACGCAACTCAGTCAGACATTTCAACGGTGTGTTTGTTTTTTAAAAAAAGGTCTTACTAGCCCCTCTTACTCTTACCAGTAAGAGGAGGGCAGACGTTTTGCTTGTTTGTTTTTTTCTTTTGAGTAAGACCCAGTTAGACATATAACATCTTACTCAGTAAGAGGTGGGGGATTTGTCTTACTGCCTCTTACTCATTTTGTAAACTTTATATAATATATTTGATTGTTTATTAACTATGTTATATTTATGATAAAAAGTATATTTGATTGTTTATTAACTATGTTATATTTATGATAAAAAGTCTTGTTTCATATTTACATAAGTTACTTATTATCGCATTGCGTTGGTTTAATAAACAAATTGCAAAAACGAGCACTTAAAATCATTCGGACACTTATACAAAAACAAACAACATTATTTCGTTCAGATTTAGACTTTCTAGCCACCTCTTACCAGTAAGATGCAGTAGTCAGATTCAGACCCAAAACTATCTTAATGAAACAAACACACCCTTAGACTTTCTAGCCACCTCTTACCAATAAGATGTGGTAGTCAGATTCAGACCCAAAACATCTTAATGAAACAAACACACCATTAAGTCACCTCTTACCAGTAAGATGTGGTAGTCAGATTTAGACCAAAAACATCTTAATGAAACAAACCCGAACACTTGGATTACACTCTAAACATACAATTCACAACATTTTAAACAAAAAAAAAAAAAAAAAAAACACAGAAAACTGATTCAGACATTTCGTCGAACACGTGGTCCACATGTATTTGATACATTCAAACTGATTTAACACTTTCAAACTTGCAACATAATTCAGCATGAATAAACCCTAATAACATATCACAATCAAGTTAAAATCAAGTCAAAATCAACTTTTATATAGCGATTGTACCTTTGGGTTTCGTACTTGATAATCTGCACCGTAATTAGGCAACCTCAATTGTTAGCTTCATGCCTTGATCATATTGAAATTGGTGGATCGTACCTGAGATGGAGAGAGTGATGTTTTTGACAGATTTCTAATTTTTAGAATTAGAAATTAGTGTGATAATTTAATTTGGTGTTGGATAAGTTTTTTGGTGATAATATTTTTGCCTCAAAAATAATATTTTACTATGCCTAAAAACTAAATGGTAACTTAAAAATAAAACCCCAACGAGGACGTAAGTAGCGAAAAATAAACAAATGCACGGTTTGTGTTGCGAATAATTTTGCGACGTATATAATGATAATGCCAAATGACAGATTTTGCGACACATATACAAAGTATGTCATCCCAACGACGTGTCTTGCGTCAAAAGCACGGAGGATGCAAAACCTGCGATTTCTATTGCGACTTTCAAACACACGTCACTAGATAGCAACATGCATTGCGACTCGTATTGCGAAATCACTATCCTTGAGAATAGGCTGCGACGTGTCTTGCGACATCTATCGACAGCTTTGACGTAAATGTGTTGCTACAAACGTCGGAATTCCGTCACTTTTTAATGTTCGTCGCTAATTCCGTCGCTATTTCACAAAATTCTAGTGGTAAAATTAGAAAGTGAACAATTTTTTAAAACATTCAAAAAAGGAAATATAGACAATTATTTTAAGACGGAAGTAGTAGTAACATATCTTCTTCTCACCTAAAAACACCACAACCAGGTTTGTGAACATCTACTTTCTTCACAGCAAAAAGAAAGCCATGCCGAAATGTACCGGTTCACCGTTCTTTTGCCTGTTTCCCGGTTATTTTTTATTTATTTATTTATTTTTCCGGTTTTCTCGATTTTGAAAAACTTGAGGTATCATGCATAAAAAAACTCCAAGCTAAAAGAGCGGTCCTTAAACGCCAGCGGTGGACCCGCAAGGTGAATGATATAAGAGCATGGGGTATCATGAAGAGCTCAAAGCTCTTCATTTGGGCCCCACGTGTGTCACCTCACCTCCACATCACTCCAACACACTCATTTAAAAATACCCCTCAATCACAACTAGCTCACTTCTCTTCATTTGGGCCTCACCCACCCTCTTTTTTTTTCTTTTCCATATTTTTCAAACAAAATAAATTTCATTTCATTCACTTAAATAAAAATACAACTACAATATGGAAAATAAAAAAAAAACATACCTAAAATTAAAAACATACTGAAAAATACATAAATCTTAAATCCTAATCAATACTCCTCGCTCGCAGAATCATATGAGGGAGGTATATAATCCTCGAGGCGAGACAAAGCTTCCTCGCTTCACCGAGATTCTGCACCATCATATTTGTTCACCCGATAGCTCCAATTGACTTTGGTGGTGACGTTGTTCGTTACCTTTTGAACACACCGCCACAACTTGTCAATAATTTCGTCATCTCGTGGCCCCTCCTTGAAATTTCTCGATCACACATTTTCGCTCGTTGATGATGTCGTTGCAACTCTTGTAGTTTTCTCTCATCTGCAGCTTCTCCGGCCCCTCGCCGCTCAAACAATTGGATGACGCGTATAATAGCGTCTTTTCGAGCCTCATCGTCGTTATTGCATTGATTTTGAACGTACGTTTGCATATCACTAGCGGAATGTGGGAGACGGCAAGCCATAATAATCTTGCGTAAAGAGAAGTGTGAATTTTGAAGTTGAATTGTGTTTGAGAAGTGTGAATTTTTTTGTGTAAATGTTGGTAATATTTATAGAGTAGGTAATATTTGAATTTGAAAAAAAAAATGGGTAACCGTTGTGTTTGAAACGGTAACAATTCAAGTTGGATTTTGTCGTGTTTCTCGTCGTTGGACTGGCGAAACCACAACTGGCGAAGCCAGATGGTGTGGTGGCGAGGAGCAACATGAAGTGGCGAGCTAGCCACGTAGGAAACGGCGAGCAATAACTTCACCATACCCCATGCTCTAAACTCAGCTATGACATTCAAGTTTCTTTTTTCTTTCGATTAAACTTTTTTTCAAAAAATTTGATATAAAATGAATTAACACCCAACAAACAACGACGAAATGTGGTTAGTTTGATTTGAATTTTATGACAATTATTTAGACTGGAAGAATGAGACATGTAGTATTTTTAATCCATTGAACAATGACGAAATTTGGGTTATGTCCATTATCATATAGATTAGACGATTAGATTATTTTACTTTATTAAATAGGAAGTGACATGTTTGTTCAAAAAAAATAGGAAGTGACATGTTTTGTACTCCCTGCTAGATATATCTTAGGGTAACAGGGTGTGTTTGTTTGATTAAGATATTTCGTATTTTAATTTAACTATCATATTTTACTATTTAAAAGTGGTTATAATATTTGAATTTGAATTAAAAAGTGTTATTTATTTTTTATAATTGTCTGAATTGTTTTAATTTTTTTTTTTAAACATATATTAAACTATTGCAAATATGATTAAGTAGATAGTGTAAACTTTAAACAAAACATTTTTATCATAGATTTAACACAATTATAAATCATTAAATAAAAAAATCTTAATACATATCCAAAAGTTAACATAATAAAAACTATTACATAAATCGTCTTAAAATAAAACATAATTTTAACGCAATGAAACAACAATTAAGTAACTTAACCAATACCATAATTTAAAACCTAGCTTTGCATAACTTGAAGATGAATGGGTTGAAGGGTTTTGAAGATAAATGAGTTGAAGGGGTGTTAATAAGAGGTAGTAAAATCTTTTCGGCACCTCTTACCGAGTTAGACCTATTAGCTCTTTTCATGTCTGACTATTGATGAAAAAACAAACAAGTAAAATGTCTGACCACATCTTACTGGTAAGAGTAAGGGTATGTTTGTTTCCCTAAAATGTTTTAGGTCTGAATCTAACTACCATATCTTACTGGTAAGATATGGCTATAAAGTTTAAATTTTAATGAAATAATGTTGTTTATTTTTTGTTTATAATTGTCTGAATGGTTTTAGTTGTCATTTTTTTAAGTATATATTAAATTATAGCAATACGATAAATAAGTAGCTTGTGTAAACATAAAAAAAAATATATATATATTTTTTCATCAAAAATTTAATACAATTATAAACCATTAAATAAATTATCGAGTCAAGTTTATTTAATGATAACAAAATTGCTTTACTTGTTGCGATTAACATTTCAAACAAAAAGATATAAACATCTTACATTACATATAAAATTGCAAAAAGTTAAAAATTTATTAACAAAACATAAAATTTTCATATCTTGAAAAGGTTAAAACTACAAACCATCAGTATTTAACTACGACCAATATTTTTAAGCAATAATAACTATATATAGAGTACTAGTTTGTACTATTTTGACTAGTTTCTCTCTTCTTGATGCATCTTCTTTCTCAAACTATTACCTTTCTTCTTCAAAATTTCCAGATCTACTTATCCATAACTTTTTATATTCCAACAAAATATCTAAAAAGTTAGAAGGTGATTGAAGGTCTTGTAATCTTAAGAGCAATGTTGCAAAAATCGTGAATCAGTAGTCGGGCGGCCGACCACCCTGCAGCGAGTAATCGGTCATGGCGGGATTAATCGGTGATTAATCGGATTGGCATTTCCTACAAGTTTTGGGTATTTCTGGAGACCAAACTAAATATCTCAACTGATTCCAAGCATACTATCTTTGCAAATCTCAATAAAAGGCTCAAATTCTGTCTATGAGGCTCATTGTGCGTTATAAGTGAAATAAATGATCCCCATTGTGCGTCATGAGTGAAATTATTGTTTTTTTAAAGTTGACCGATTCGGCCGATTTTTGACCGATTCAGCCGATTTTTTGGCCGATTTTTTTACCTGACCGATTTTCAAAATTCTACAAGGTGTATGGCCGACACCGACATCGCGATTAATCGACCGATTCGCCGATTTTGCAACACCGCTTAAGAGGCGGCCGACCAAACCTCCACCTCTTACTCAAGAAGAGGTTTCACATGTGATCGCTGCCTCAATCACAAAAGAAAACAAATACAGAAGTCTGACCCGTGTCTAACTGGTAAGATGTCAGAGGCGAGTCAGACGTTTTTGTTAAAAACAAACACACCCTAAGGGAGCTAGTTGGACCCTTTTTTTAAGGAAAAAAAAAAAAAAAAAAAAAAAAACCCTTATTATGTTACAAAGTGTTTAGCATTTTTTTTTTAGCATTTAATGCTTTAAAATTCATCAATACAATTATATAAAATAAATGTACAATTAATTTAGACACACTTTTCTAACATTAAATACTTTAAAAAATTGAATTTTCAACAAACAAATATCCAAGCAATGTTTACAATTCATTGATGCATATTTAATATATATTTTTAAAATACTCATTTAATAATAAACACATGTATTAAAATACATAGTATAAGTCATGCAAGCTGATAATTAATAATATTTGAAAAACCTTTTTTGATAAAAAAAATACAATTAAAAGAACCCATTATAGTTATTTTTGGCACATGAGATTATGGAAAAATTATTCTTATTTTTTAAAAAAAATAAACTACTTAAAAATAATCTTTGTTTGACAAACACAAGTTATAAGATATTATAAAAGAATAATTTTTCTTAATCTCTGAAAATAAAAGTTACTTCATGTAGCTTAAATACAATTTCTTTTTTATAATTTTTTTAGCACTATCATCAGCAACAACACCACAATCTATATTTATTAAACATATCTTATACAAAGCAAACAAGCTACTAAACACTAAAAACAAACAAATAAAATAATACTACCTGTCCTAAAATTATTGTCCCCGTTTGACTTTTTCGGTGTTTCATTTTCAATTTTGACCTTAAATATTTTTGTATGTGTTATATAATAGTTGATGAAAATTATACCAATGAAAATACATTTAAAACCCAATCCATTCATATATTTTGCATCAAGTATTATATAACACAAACAAAAAATTCTTAAGCTCAACGTTGTAAAAGAAACACCGAAAAAATCAAACAGGGACAATAATTTTGGAACGGAGAGAGTATAAACTAAGCAAAGTTTTACCAGACTTTTGTCATTGTTTATAGTCCTTAAACAAATAAACTAATCAATAAAGCTATCATAAAAAAATGTACAAATAAAATAAATTATTAACTGAAAAAATTAAATTATAAAGTAACCGCAGCCGTATCGCGCAAAAATCCTAAGGGCACGTTTGGTAGAGAGAAATTTAGAGAAACGAAATGAAGTAGAGAATAGAAATGTAAAGAAATGAAATTGGTGGAGAATTTCAGTTAAGTATCGTGTTTGGTTGTTTCAGAGAATTGACGGCGGAAATAAAAAAAATGTCATCTTTTTTCTTGTTTTCATTTTAAAAAAGAATCAAATTATAAGGTAAAACTATTTTATGATCCTATGAAGATGACCTAAACCGATCAGCACATTGAAACCAAAAAGATAAAAGCAAAATCAGTAGTCCAAAAAAGATTTAAAAAAAATGGCACCTGCGAATCTTATATCAAGAATATTGAGATCTGGAAATTAACCAAACTAGATACCCAAAAAGTTAAAATCTTGAACTAATTATAAAAGTGAATCAAGATAAAAAAAACCAATCAAATTAGAAATCCCAAAAATCTGATAAATTAATCAAATATTAAAATCAAGATACAAATCCACCGAGATATGTATACGTTTTAAAAATATAATAGAACAAAAATCCCAAAAGTTCAAACTTCACAAAACCACCAGCAGATCTATATATTTGCATAAAAGAAGTGAACAATTCTCATAAAATATGTATAAAACTCAAAAAACCCAAGAGCCTATATACATATTGATGATAGAGACCATAAATGGGCCTGATTTGGAGAAGGAGAAATTGAAAAGTGACAACAGGAGCTTTAATCGCCAAAAAGAGTAGTACTATGGCTTGGAGTGTTTTTCAGATTTTTGTTTCTGAATGTGCATGTCACGTGACCATTTCTTTTTTATGCCTAGCATTTAATTAATAAAAAACTTGTGAACTCTCCGTGTTCTACTTTTGAGGATCCCATTTCCATTTCAAAATGGATGGAAATAAAATGGCAAGGGATCAGATTCTCGAGAATTTGGATATCTCCGCCTCTTCTTTTCTTTGATGTACCAAACAAGAGAATTTACCATATTTTCAATTCTCAAGTGCCATTTCTTGCTACCAAAGACACCCTTAATAGTAATTTATTAACCTTACTCGTATCATGTGTATTGTTTTTTTCTTCTTTCTATGGCATAATGAATGCGTAAGTAGTTGTTCACCATTTTTACAACACTATAAAGAATAAATTTTTATAATTCAAAGTTTATAAACGTGATTCTTTCGTGTTCAATACTTTACTATTTACATTTAATGCAATGAATATTGTTTAGCTACACCGTAAATATTTACATTGAAAGAATATGACATTACTTACTTGACACACATAACATTTTTAATCCAGTGGACAATGACGAAATTTGGTTAGTTGGATTATAACTTTCAATTTTTCTATTTGGATTAGATGATAGGAGTATTTTTACTTTACTAAACATGAAAGACATGCTTTGTACTAGGGGTGAGCAAATGGACCGAGAACCGAACCGGAACCGAGAACCGAACCGGAACCGACCCAACCCGGACCGAATTTTAGACCCGCGGTTCGGTTCTCAGTTCTTCATTATTGCAAACTTCGGTTCTCGGTTCGGAACCGCGGTTCTCGGTTCCGGAACCGAAGAACCGCTACTTTCAAATATATAGAGGTAGTTCGTTTGGTTATTGAAGTTATTTGAAATTATTTTTCTTACACTAAAGTGGTAGCTCTTTTAGTTTAAACATGATCACATAGAAAATGAAATAATGATATGATCATGAACATCACATGAACTCATGATAGAAGTACAAATATATAAACATAATCACACACAAAGTGACATAAACATTGAACGGAGCAAATGCTATAAGAATGATTCTTATCTGATGCATAATTCTAAAGGTTTTAACTACGTACTGTTGCTATTCTTGTTAGTTTTCATAACGCATTACTTGACTAGTGAATTTGGTTTGTGTTGATAACTATATTTAAATAAAGGATGCACCTAGGGGTAATAGGGAGATGATGCATATTACCAGATTATATAGCACCCAAAATGAAATGCGTTTCTCTCATATATATGCAAACACAGTGGAATAATCACTTTCTCCTTTCTTTTCTTTGCTAAGCTCATCCGCTTACCGACACTTAGAAAAATTAAGAAACTCACATGTAGCTAATTACTAGTTTATTGACTCGAGTTTAACTCAAACTATTACATATGAGTTAATTAACTTCTCCAAGTATTAGTAAGCCTAAAATCCCAAGGGAAAAAAAATGTTGTAGTAAAATCGGTTCTAATGGGTAAGAACCGAAATACCGGAACCGAGAACCGAACCGGAACCGACCCAACTTTTCGGTCCGGTTCTCGGTTCCTACGCAATTCAATTTTCGGTTCTCGGTTCCGTCGGTTCCGGGTCGGTTCCATGCGGTTCCAGAACCGCGCTCACCCCTACTTTGTACTATATATCCATTACGATTTACGTATAGTAAATACGAAATGGCTTGTGTCTTAATTATACCCATTTTGTATGTAAAGTTTTCTAATTAAATGATTCTGAGTTCAAGTAATGCTTAGTACATGTTAGATAGTTTGGTTGTATAGTCCGAGAAAGTTAGCTGTCGTTTTAAAAAAATGATAATAATAAAAATAATAATAAAATGAATCGTACCATGTGTATTGGATTATTCTTTTCTTATGGCATCATGCATAAGTCCACCGTGACCGACAACCCTGATCATCCAAATATCGCCGCTCTTTCTCTCCAAATGACTTGACAATCCGATGCCCCAAATTGACTTTTTTTTTTTTTTTTTTTTAATTCAAACATTTTCAACATTAAATTTAAATTTCATTCAAAAAAAAAAAAAAAAAATTACATTATTAAATTAAAAAAAAAAAAAAAACATTACACTACGAATTTAAAAAAAAAAAAAAAAACATTACAATACGAAATTCAAATTACGTTAAAACATTACAAAAACTCTTCATCGTTAGAATGGTTGATTGAATATAGATGAGAAATGGTGAGTGGTGAATTGCGTTTGAGGAGAAGTTGTATTTATAAAGTGGTAAATTTGGTTTTAAAAAAAGTTTTTTTTTTGTTTAAATGACAAACGGTCATTTTTTTGAAATAAATAGCGAATAAACTTGCAAATACTAACGCTATTATCGGTCTTATTTGCACTCGATGTGTGCAAAAATGAAGCCACGACCGATGTGGCAACATTCGCCCACAATCGACCCAACCGATGTGAACATCGGTCGAAGGTGCCAAATTTTGAAGGCCAACCGATGTTAACCACACGGCTGCGACCAGCCTAAGTAGCTGTTCACGATCTACTACTACCATATAAAGCATAAATCTTTATAATTCAAAGTTTATAAACGTCCATTTACATTTAAAGCAATGAATATTGCTAAGCAACACGGTAAACTAGAACGACAATGAAGCTTGAAGAAGGCGCGAAAGACAAATAATTGAAGACGAATGTTGTGAACAACTATTTGTATTTTCAAAGTAGGCTCGAACACAAATTTGGTTCATTTTGAGTTTTTACCAGGCCAGCCTTGATTTGTTCATGAGTGTTCATGAGCGGTTTAGATTCTTTGCATTTTCAGTAAATTGTAATCGTAGTTTGAGTTATTGAATAGTAATAATGAGCCCATATAACAGCAAAGCTAATATAGGCACGCTTATTTTTTCTTTTTACACTTGTTATAACTTCGTGTAACAAATCGTAGTTTGAGTTAATAGTAATAAGGAGCGCATATAATTGCAAAGCCAATTTAATTAGAGCAAATCACATAAAAAAGTACTTTATTTTAGGTCGATTTAAATTTAAATTACTCAACTGTTTTTTTCTAAATTTAAGATATCGAGCTTAATTTTACGTTCAATGTTAGGTTTATTAACTTTTCGAAATAGGTTATTCTCTTTTGTATGTTTTTATTATTTTTTGTACGTTTTTATCCGTTTTTGTCAGTTTACGTTTTTATCCATTTTTGTATGTTTTTATCCATTAATTTTTTACTTTTTATATGTTTTTCTATGTTTTTTTTATCGGTTTTTGCACGTTTTTCTACGATTTTATACACTTTTTTACTTTTATCCATTTTTTACGGATAAAAATAAAAAAATAGATAAAAACATACAAAAACGGATAAAAACAGGATAAAAACGGATAAAATGTAAAAAAAAAAAAAAAAGGATACAAATGTACAAAAACGGAGAAAAACGAATTAAAAAAAAAAGCCTTACAAAACGGATGAATAGAAAAAATGGATAAAAACGTATAAAACCGTACAAAAACGGATCAAAGGAACAACAACGGGATGAAACGGAAAAATATAGATAAAAGCGTAAAAAATGATATAAAAACAGACAAAAAAGGGATAAAATGGATAAAAACGGATAAAAATGGACAACAATAGACAAAACGTACAAAAATGAAAAAGCGTATAAAATATACAAACACGGATAAAACGTATAGAAACGATAAAACGTAAAAAATGAAAAAAAAATGTATAAATACATACCAAAACGGATAAAAAGAGATAAAAACAGACAAAAGCGGATAAAAAATGATAAAAAAGGATAAAAATGGACAAAAACTAGATAAAAATGGACAAAAACGGAAAAAACGGATAAAACATATTAAAAAGCGGATGAAAACGTAAAAAAAATGGATAAAATGGGATAAAAACGTATAAAAAATAGATAAAACAGACAAAAGCGGATAAAACGTTCAAAAACGTGTAAAAAAGGGATAAAAAGGGTAAAAAAAACGTATTAAAAGGTATAAATTAAAAAAAAATCAAAAGAAATATATTTGGTATTTAATCACCACTAGACGCGAAATCCAGTGGTTTTTTTGCTGTTTATCAACCAACATACCTGGGTTCGATCCTAACTGCCCCTTTTTTAGTTTATTTTAAAATAGGAGTAACGGTGCAAATACCGTTTTATATTCTATCTCGTTAAGAGATACCAGAGAAATAATTTTCACCGTTAGTCCTCATTTTAATCGAAGGATGCATTGTGGTTAACTTTTATTAACGGAGAGATGTATATGTCGAAAATTTTAAGAATGTATAGTGTGAATCGGGGTAAACCAGAAGAATGTATTTTGGAGTTTACTCTATAATTTATTAACCTTAATCGTATCATGTGTATTACTTTTTAGGGTTAATGACATTTAATAGCAGCGGGTTTCTCAAATGTTCACATATTAGTTATGAACCCAATAAAATATCATAATACCATCAAACTTTATTTGTTTTAGGTTTAAATCAACAAAAAACCCGTCTTTACCTTCAAAATCTACGTCAGTGACAAATGTACATGCCACGTCATATATTTGTACAGTTATGATCCACGTCAGATTGGGTTCATGTCTGATAATTGAACATCTAACACAGTTTGATAGGTATTTTGAAATATTTGACAAAATTTGATGGGTATTTTGAAACACCTAACTTCACGTAATTAACTTTAAAAAAAAAAAAAAAAATCGTATGCAATTTAACCTGCGGTATTTCTAAGCCGGTTTGGGCCATGCTAACGTAAGCAAAAGTATGATATCGAGCTAAAATTTGAAAATTTGATGGATGTTGTAATATTTTATTGAGTTTATAACTGAACATTTAAAAAAGTGCGTTAGCCATTAAATACCATTAACCATAATTTTTACTTCTTTTTATGGCATAATGATAATTGATTTCTTTACGTACTATGAGGTGAGATCCACTACAAACCTGAATTTTCTAAAGAACAAACCAGCGAATCCTGGCCTTTTATTCTACTTTCATCCGATGGCTCTCATCATCTTTACAATCACAAAACAAGGGCAAAAATGTAAACATATAAAAACAAAAATTATATCATTCCTGCTCATTTTCTTGTAAAAAATTAAGCAATTCTCTCTCATCGATAACACAAACAAACCAAATAACACACACGAAAATCATCAAAACACACAAAAATACACGTAGACCACTGTAAACCGACGTATTCGTCGATCCTCCATATCACGGTCGATCAGCCGCCGATCCGCCGTTAAAGCGTCGTTGAGCCGCCATTAATACGTTGTTCCGCCGTTTGACGTCGATCCGTCGTCCTCTATTGATCTAAAAATGGCTGAATTTGATGTGTTGATAAAGACTTGCATAAAATTGTCATGTTTGAATTTGAGCAAAACTTAATGAATTTTCTTCACTGAAGAAGCAGGTTTCTCCACTTCAAGTTAAAATACAACTAGATGTAGTTAGTTTTTTTTTCATGGGTTCAAGTTTAACTTTAAGCTCAAACATTGTAAGTTATTTCTTCTATTGAATCCAAATTTGGTTTTGTTGTTTCTATAATTTTTTTTTTTTTTTTCTAAAATAAATTATATTAATCAAAAGGGGCTGTTTGAGATTGTTAATATGGGACTTTTTTTGGTGGGTTTTAACTACTATATGTATTGAAATATGTTTGTTAATTTAGAAATACAATTAGACGTTTAGTTTAATATGGTTGTTTGGATTGCTGTTTGAGTTTTCTTAATACAACAAAATTGCAATATTTCAAAAAAGTTTTTATGTATGAAGTCATAAGATGATGAAATAGTAATTGCATCTAGAAGATGATGTACAAGTAATTACGGTAAAATTATGTGTGATTCTGTAATTTTTTTGCGTTTTGTTATGAAAAAATGTAAGTAACATGTGCTTTACTCTTTTTCTGAATCACATGTGATTCTCTTTTTAGCTAGAAAGAAGTAAATCACACGTGATTCTTTTATCTAAATCACATGTGATTCATATGTGTATCACATGTGATCCATGTATAATCACATGTGTTCCATGTACAAGATTACATAGAATGAATGAAAGAAAGGACAAACATAATGTATTTCATGTTTCTCTTCTCAAGAAATTCTGTGGTGAACCCTCAACCCAAACATGTCCGCTGCCACAACTTGCTTGGGGAACAACTCCTGAAATGAGCGCAATCAATATTCTAGGGAATCGTTCATTGCCACAAGGGGGAGATGAAGTGCTAGTTCAATGGGATAATGCACCAGCAGATGAGGCAACATGGGAAGACCGTGACACATTCTTGAAGACATTTCCTACTTTCGACCTTGAGGACAATGTCGGTGTGGGGAAGGCAGTGATACGGTTCATCATAAAGCCCAATTAGAAGGAGTCCAACTAGTGGGTGTTAATGCTAAGAGACAATCCAAGAAGCCCACATGGATGAACGATTATGTGTGAAATGCTGCTAGTACAAACCTACTTTATTATTTTGTTATTGTTATTAGTAAGTCGGTATGTATTTTGTAACTAGCCCAATATAGCTACAAATCCCCAAATCGATATAAAAGGATTAGGGCAAGTGTAAAAGGACAACAAGTTTAATCAAATCTACTATCTTCTTCCTTTTACTTGATTATGGAGATTTAATCCCATCTCCAAAAAGGGATTATCTTACTGTGTTCTATCACACACATAACATTTTTAATCCAGTGGACAATGACGAAATTTGGTTAGTTGGATTATAACTTTCAATTTTTCTATTTGGATTAGATGATCGGAGTATTTTACTTTACTAAACATGAAAAGACATGCTTTGTACTATATATCCATTACGATTTACGTATAGTAAATACGAAATGGCTTGTGTCTTAATTATACCCATTTTGTATGTAAAGTTTTCTAATTAAATGATTCTGAGTTCAAGTAATGCTTAGTACATGTTAGATAGTTTGGTTGTGTTGTCCGAGAAAGTTAGTTGTCGTTCTAAAAAAATGATAATAAAATTAATCGTACCATGTGTATTGGATTATTCTTTTCTTATGGCATCATGCATAAGTAGCTGTTCACGATCTACTACTACCATATAAAGCATAAATCTTTATAATTCAAAGTTTATAAACGTCCATTTACATTTAAAGCAATGAATATTGCTAAGCAACACGGCCATTGAAGTTTCTCTGATTACCCCTAGGTATGTATCTTTTCATCTGTTCCCTAGTTACCTCATTATAGTTTACAACTTTCCTAGAAATTGGTGCTCCAAATCTAGGCATAAGGTTGGCTTGTTTAGAATCAACATGCTTAACATTTTCTAATTTCTCAGACTGTGTTGATTCAGACTTATCTTCCTCAGAATCTGATTCCCAATCTTCAATAATTAGACCATCAGATGACTTATCAGAACCTATCTTAGGTGATTCAGACTTACTAATCTCACCTACAGATTTGTTGAAACTAAACTCACTGCTAAATAACAATTCAGTACCAGGTGGTGCATGTTTCATAAGAGGTAAACTAGAACGACAATGAAGCTTGAAGGTGCGCGAAAGACAAATAATTGAAGACGAATGTTGTGAACAATTATTTGTATTTTCAAAGTAGGCCCGAACACAATTTTGGTCCATTTTGAGTTTTTACCAGGCCAGCCTTGATTTGTTCATGAGTGTTCATGAGCGGTTTAGATTCTTTGCATTTTCAGTAAATTGTAATCGTAGTTTGAGTTATTGAATAGTAATAATGAGCCCATATAACAGCAAAGCTAATATAGGTACGCTTATTTTTTTCTTTTTACACTTGTTATAACTTCGTGTAACAAATCGTAGTTTGAGTTAATAGTAATAAGGAGCGCATATAATTGCAAAGCCAATTTAATTAGAGCAAATCACATAAAAAAGTACTTTATTTTAGGTCGATTTAAATTTAAATTACTCAACTGTTATTTTCTAAATTTAAGATATCGAGCTTAATTTTACGTTCAATGTTAGGTTTATTAACTTTTCGAAATAGGTTATGCTTTTTTGTATGTTTTTATTATTTTTTGTACGTTTTTATCCTTTTTTTTCAGTTTACGTTTTTATCCATTTTTGTATGTTTTTATCCATTAATTTTTTACTTTTTATATGTGTTTCTATGTTTTTTTTATCCGTTTTTGCACGTTTTTCTACGATTTTATACACTTTTTTACTTTTATCCATTTTTTATGGATAAAAATAAAAAAAATAGATAAAACATACAAAAACGGATAAAAACAGAATAAAAACGGATAAAATGTAAAAAAAAAAAAAAAAATGATACAAATGTACAAAAACGGAGAAAAACGAATTAAAAAAAATGCCTTACAAAACGGATGAATAGAAAAAATGGATAAAAACGTATAAAACCGTACAAAAACGGATCAAAGGAACAACAACGGGATAAAACGGAAAAATATAGATAAAAGCGTAAAAAATGATATAAAAACAGAGAAAAGGGATAAAATGGATAAAAACGGATGAAAATGGACAACAATAGACAAAACGTACAAAAATGAAAAAGCGTATAAAATATACAAACACGAATAAAACTTATAGAAACGATAAAACGTAAAAAATGAAAAAAAAATGTATAAATACATACCAAAACGGATAAAAAGAGATAAAAACGGACAAAAGCGGGATAAAAGCGGATAAAAAATGATAAAAAAGGATAAACACGGATAAAAATGGACAAAAACTAGATAAAAATGGACAAAAACGGAAAAAACGGATAAAACATATTAAAAAGCGGATGAAAACATAAAAAAATGGGATAAAAACGTATAAAAAATAGATAAAAACAGACAAAAGCGGATAAAACGTTCAAAAACGTGTAAAAAAAAGGGACAAAAAATGGGATAAAAAGGGTAAAAAAAACGTATTAAAAAGTATAAATTAAAAAAAAAAATTAAAAGAAATATATTTGGTATTTAATCACCACTGGACGCGAAATCCAGTGGTTTTTTCGCTGTTTATCAACCAACATACCTGGGTTCGATCCTAACTGCCCCTTTTTTAGTTTATTTTAAAATAGGAGTAACGGTGCAAATACCGTTTTATATTCTACCTCGTTAAGAGATACCAGAGAAATAATTTTCACCGTTAGTCCTCATTTTAATCGAAGGATGCATTGTGGTTAACTTTTATTAACGGAGAGATGTATATGTCGAAAATTTTAAGAATGTGATGTATAATGTGAATCGGGGTAAACCAGAAGAATGTATTTTGGAGTTTACTCTATAATTTATTAACCTTAATCGTATCATGTGTATTACTTTTTAGGGTTAATGACATTTAATAGCAGCGGGTTTCTCAAATGTTCACATATTAGTTATGAACCCAATAAAATATCATAATACCATCAAACTTTATTTGTTTTGGGTTTAAATCAACAAAAAACCCGTCTTTACCTTCAAAATCTACGTCAGTGACAAATGTACATGCCACGTCATATATTTGTACCGTTATGATCCACGTCAGATTGGGTTCATGTCTGATAATTGAACATCTGACACAGTTTGATAGGTATTTTGAAATATTTGGCAAAATTTGATGGGTATTTTGAAACACCTAACTTCACGTAATTAACTTTAAAAAAAAAAAAAAAAAAAAAATCCACGTATGCAATTTAACCGGTGTAGCCGGTTGCCGGTCATGCCACGTAAGCAAAAGTATGATATCGACCTAAAATTTGAAAATTTGATGGATGTTGTAATATTTTATTGAGTTTATAACCGAACATTTAAAAAAGTGCGTTAGCCATTAAATACCATTAACCATAATTTTTACTTCTTTTTATGGCATATTGATAATTGATTTCTTTACGTACTATGAGGTGAGATCACAAAACAAGGGCAAAAATGTAAACATATAAAAACAAAAATTATATCATTCCTGCTCATTTTCTTGTAAAAAATTAAGCAATTCTCTCTCATCGATAACACAAACAAACCAAATAACACACACGAAAATCATCAAAACACACAAAAATACACGTAGACCATCAGAACCGACGTGATTCGCCGATCCTCCATATCACGGTCGATCAGCCGCCGATCCGCCGTTAAAGCGTCGTTGAGCCGCCATTAATACGTTGTTCCGCCGTTTGACGTCGATCCGTCGTCCTCTATTGATCTAAAAATGGCTGAATTTGATGTGTTGATAAAGACTTGCATAAAATTGTCATGTTTGAATTTGAGCAAAACTTAATGAATTTTCTTCACTGAAGAAGGTGTTTCTCCACTTCAAGTTAAAATACAACTAGATGTAGTTAGTTTTTTTTTCATGGGTTCAAGTTTAACTTTAAGCTCAAACATTGTAAGTTATTTCTTCTATTGAATCCAAATTTGGTTTTGTTGTTTCTATCATTTTTTTTTACTAAAATAAATTATATTAATCAAAAGGGGCTGTTTGAGATTGTTAATATGGGACTTTTTTTGGTGGGTTTTAACTACTATATGTATTGAAATATGTTTGTTAATTTAGAAATACAATTAGACGTTTAGTTTAATATGGTTGTTTGGATTGCTGTTTGAGTTTTCTTAATACAACAAAATTGCAATATTTCAAAAAAGTTTTTATGTATGAAGTCATAAGATGATGAAATAGTAATTGCATCTAGAAGATGATGTACAAGTAATTACGGTAAAATTATGTGTGATTCTGTAATTTTTTTGCGTTTTGTTATGAAAAAATGTAAGTAACATGTGCTTTACTCTTTTTCTGAATCACATGTGATTCTCTTTTTAGCTAGAAAGAAGTAAATCACACGTGATTCTTTTATCTAAATCACATGTGATTCATATGTGTATCACATGTGATCCATGTATAATCACATGTGTTCCATGTACAAGATTACATAGAATGAATGAAAGAAGGGACAAACATAAAATGAATGGAAGAGGCAGAGCATTTCAAGTAAGGGTGAAGCAATAGAAGAAATGTGGACATTGTGGAGAAAATTATAACAGTTATAGACGCTTGAAAACTTTTGATTTCAATTTATTTTTCATTTTCTTTATAATCTTTGTAATGTTTTATACGAATTATTTATTGAATTTATGGAATGTTTATTTCTCTAATACAAAATATTTTACAAAATGCTTTAACTATGGTATTTGTATTATGTTTGAATGTGAGATACATGTAAGTACTCAACAGTTTTATAACGTAGACATAAAATAAAACATGTGATTTGTGTTATCAAGTCAAGTCTGAATCACATGTGATCCATGTGTGAACCACATGTGATTTACCTCAAAAAGCATGCATTTTACCGAGTAAATATGATACTAAAAGGTTATCAGAAAACTTGTTAATTACACTAATTCATAAGATACATCTTTCGATACTTGTTTTTAAACACATACATACTCAAAAACACAGTTAGAAAATAACATGGCCATGTATTAGACTATTTCTAATATTTCCATAGACAAATTATAACATACAACTGTTGACACTTGTCTGAAAACAACTCATACTTCACAGAAGGAAATCCAAACTACCATATACATGTTTTTAACAATTACGTCAGACTCTACCTAATTGCGTTACATCATCATCAACCAAATTTTTAAGATGCTTAGCCAATTCAAACATCCTCTATGCATGCACATTCAACTTGTCTACGATATCTCTGTGGCGTACTTGAACTTCATACGCTTCACCCAAATATATTTCCACGAGAAACACTGCGAAAAATAGATTCAATGACAAAACAGTGGTAGATACCATAAATTGTAACACCCCAACCCGACAAGCCTAAGCTCTAAGGGTCCTAAACCTGGATCTAAGGGTCCTAAACCTGGCTCTGATACCATAAATTGTAACACCCCAACCCGACAAGGGCAAAGATGTCACAAATACAACTTCATATCAGAAACTTAAAATACTATACAGTAGCGGAAGCCTTTACAAAACTTACAAAAGAAAATGTAATAACTTAATAATAAAAAATAAATCTAAGATCCCTATTTCAAATCTTGCTCTCATTTCTACTCTCAACCCGGATCATCGCCTATCCCATAAGCTCATCTTGAATGCTAATACTGCCGCAGAAAAGAAAGTCTTACTGAGCTTACAAAGCCCAACCGAGGAAGCATATATAATGAAACGAAACTAAACAAAATAGAAATACTGAAATAAAACAAAGAAACGAATAACGAAGTCAAACGGAATGAGATCAAAGGATCATCGGGATTTTCGGAAACACAATCATACGTAAACCAAAAACAAATAGCGATTAAGAACAAACACATAGCATATTGATGGCACCAACGCAAACGCATCAAGATAACCAAACATTAACTAAAGCGGAAATTCGAGTACATATGAGCCAAACGAAATGTCAAAAGACTAACGGAAACAATTTCTAGAAAGTAAACATGGCATTCATACAAATCAATTAATCTACAATTAACACACTTAAACCAATATTGTAGCAATGGAAATAGCAGGTCAAATCATGGCAGTCACACATGCAAATAGAAAACATAGTCCGAAAACTATAATTAAATAAACAAAAGGCATAGCATAGAAATTAGCAATTTATCAAAACAGATATCATAATTAAGCCATTCCCAGATCAAACCTTAATATAAGCAAAGTCTAAACATAGCAAGATCAATCATAAGCGCAACAAGTAACTAACGGATAGGTAAAGTTTACAAAATTTACTGAACAATCATACATACTAAACTTTCAGGATACTCAATTTCACACTAGCACATTTATCTCACAGATCAACGAATTCACATAACGATAAACTAACATAACATACAAATCATATTTAAACATATTATCATATCCTAGCATGGCATACGGTAGTTACATAATCATATAAGAGCATAAACACATTCAATAACATATAATAAACCTAATACATAAATATAAACACTTGAAAATACCGAATCATAAACAGAATACTTAACACAGACATAACAAATAAGGATTTAGTTAACTACCACGGTGAGCCCGAACTTACCATATCGAAAATACTACTTATTCGAAAGTAACCTCATAAAATAATCGGAGTAGCTAGCTCCCGAATTTTGTGAAGACGCGTATTACACACAACATCATTCACCGAAACATATCGATAACAGATCGGATCTAGGATGCATCCATACGCCCACAATGCACGGATAGTGGCCATACTATCAATAAACAGATAACGGAAAGGGACGCGTGGCGTAACATCACTCTCGCCTCTAGAGTCATGTCGAGGGTGCATCAATGACTTGACGGACATGGAACCCCATGACTAGTGAGATAGTGGCCGGTGTCAAACTAACTTAGGTAAAACAGATTTTCATAAATGACACAGATCATAATCAAACACCAAGTTCAACAAATAACATATCAGATATTTCATATCATAAGGTTCATGTTCAAAGGTTCGTAAGAATTGGAAGTTAATGTTGTAATCACATATCATACTTTCATAATCAGACTTTCATAACCAAATGTTCACAATTCAGAAGTTCATAATCAAATATAGCAAGGTTCAACAGATGTGCATATCAAAGTCCTTCTAACATAACGCTCAAGTCGATATTTCATGATTCAATAAAACAGGTGTTTCAACAAGCAACAGATCAAACAATCAGAAAGGGTTCATCGCAATGGCATAGGAAACCCTAATAATTGAAATAGAAAAGCTAACGAAAGAAAACGTCATAAGAAACATTTATGAAAAGGTCGTAATATCACGCACCTTAAAGCAAATGAGAGAAAAACAAGCGAATGAGTGAATCACGAAGATATAACGCCGCGTCTCCTTCAACGAATCTACACGGATTATGATTTATTTAATACTTATTAGCATCATTAAAGTTATAACGGATTAATCGTATTCACCTTCTTATAGTTGTAAGTATATTCTCATTTTTAGTGAGGGACAGAATTACAATCTTTTAGAGTCTTAATCATTAATTAGCCAAACTTTTGCATTACAAATGATAAATGGTAAACTTAAGGGTTTAATATGTTAAATATCTTATTTGAGGGCTTATATGATCATCTTTCAAAGTATAGGGTTTATAAATGTCAAGAACGGATTTTAGGACTCTCTTTCAAAATAGTTTACACAAGCCTTCATAACTTACATGATTAACCAAGACTCACACGTAACATTGTTCGAACACCACCTTAATGAGACCATGCATGCAATACTTTAATTCATGCTATTTGACTCCTTGCATAAAATCATAACGCACGCATGTTTACAACACCCTTAATACTAGCTCGTTATATGTTAAATCAAAAATATTTAATGACCTCAAAACTTACTATTTTCACATGAAATAACGAATCAACACACCTAGCTTCTTAACCCTAATCGACCCATTTAAACCATGTTAACGAGACCAAAGATTTACCCTTTCCCCTTGCTTCAATATATACGTTCACACATGCAAACTTCAACTTAACCTACGTTATTTCCTGACTCATAAACAAATCGACACACACACATGTTACTTAAACTATTTAAGTCGACTTACGTTAGGAAAACCATGCATGCAGATCAACACAAACAAAACTACATCATAAAGTTAACGTGGATACTTACATATCGCTCATAACCCTTAACGCCCCAATAAGACACATGGTTCATGCATATATTAGCAACACTTTCATTACTAACCATCGCTTAACTCCTACCCATCATAATGCCAAGTTTATGATTTTATGTGACAATATTTACTCTACCACATTACTTGGTTTTATACATTGATCGACACACATTCATATAGGTTTTGAAAACATGAATACATAACATACTTACGACAAGGCTCACATATTTCATTAGTAAGGTTCGGTTAACTCATGCGTTTCGTTAACATGCTTGTTTTAATATACACGACCAACATATATATATATATATATATATATATATATATATATATATATATATATATATATATATATATATATATATATACTTGATGTGGCTCGACTTTTCCCATGTGGTTCACGTTAATCATACCTCACGTTTACACAAGTTTTAACGTTTCATTCATATGGTTCGGTTCACATCTTTAAAGGTTTAATATTTGTATGTGACGTATAATAGAGACGAAGGAAGAAGGTTATACCTTTGTTAGCTCGAGTCACACGCACACCGATCCAAAAGGGAATGAGCAACCGATCGGTTAGAAAAGAAAAGAAAAGTCTTTTTGCCGAGACTTTTTTGAGCTAGGGTTTTAAAATTTGTGTTTTGTGTTTGTATTTATAGGTATATACCCGATCGGTTCATGGGTTTGGTGTGTGGTTCTACTAAAAGCCCAACCAGGAGATCATGGGCTCAACAACCCATCGACCTCAAGATTTGGGGAAAACAATCGGATCACAAAGAAAACAAACGAAGCCCAACTGATGTTTGGTATTCGGTTCACAAAAGAAAGAAACGATGCCCTAAGTTTGTACGCGTGACTTCATTTTTCGTAGTACCAAACGTCAATTACCTATTATACACATTAGTTTTTTTTTAAATAATTATTCTAAGCTAGATTTTAAATCTCTTTTAATGAACGTATATATATATTTTACGTATTTTATAAATTTTGATTTTAAAGGGTAAATTAGTCTTTTAACATTTTTCGTATTTTTAGGGTTTTACACATATACATCACACGAGATACATGAAAAAGAAAATATTGACCAGATATTTTTAATCGTTTACAACGAAAACCTGCTGATAAGCTATGTGAATCACATGTGATCCATATGTGAAATCACATATGATTCATATGTGAAATCACATGTGATTCATATGTGAATCACATGTGATCCATGTGTATCACATGTGATTCAAAATAGATCACATGAATTGGGTCGAAAACATACATCACACGAGATACATGAAAAAGAAAATATTGACCAGATATTTTTAATCGTTTACAACGAAAACCAGCTGATAAGCGTAAAATAAAAAAGGTGAAAGTGGATTTTTTTTTGGGCCTGCGATTAGTAATAAGGAGTACTATAACGAAAATGAGAAGTTCAGAAATGGCGAGAGCAGGTTAGAGATAAGTTAAGACTAACCTTCTATTTCAACAAAATTCTATGATCCTCTTCATGCAAGCAAATACAATCTTCCATTGTTTCAATACCCCCGGTGAAATTCGTTAAGTGTGCGTCATAATATTTCATGGAACCCAAACAGTCACACCCCTGAACATGAATATAATCATGTTGTGAAGAAAGTATCTATTTGACTTACGGTTACATTAGATATATCATGTGACTCAAAGGCTTACTTTTTTAAGAGAATGATCATTTTTACCAAGTCCATCTTCCCCTGCATCAAATGCATTCTTCCTGTAATGAGGGTCATTAGGGTCAACAGGAACAACCATATCCATGAAGCTTAATCTAATGGGCTCTAATGGGCTACATGCCTGTGACCTCGGTTGCCATCAACATATGCAACAAAATTTATGACCAAACCCTCCCTAGGAGTGAAGCCAATACAAAAATTCCACTGAAATAAATTAACAAAAGAAAATTTTAATCCTACTAGTCGTGTAAAGTGCAAACCCAACGGAATATAAAAGAGGACAGTATTAATACTGCAGACCTTCTGCCACTGAACAAAATGACCATTAACGCGAAAACTAGGACCGTCAGGTTGAATGATGTTTAGCGGTTTCACATCGCTTCGATCAACGCCTCCCCTTGTTTCACAAGGTGTATAATTTCTCATCGGGTCCGTTGGTGGTAAGGGAACAAGTTTGCGGTCCTTGAACTCGATAACCACCATACTTTGCATGTCAACTAACACATCGATTCCTTCAACCGGACGAGCATAACCATTCTCCATGGGACAATCACTTTCTGTTCGACAGAATATGAGCAAATTGAATAATAAAAAGATCATCGTACACTTCAGCATCCAATAATACCAGCAAATTGAATAAGCTAAAGAATTATAAAAGAACTTACCATGGATCTATCATCACGATATCTAAATCATCAATACCCCTCCTCTTCATGGCTGCCGCTTCTCGAACGAGAAAATAATACTTTGAAAGTGTTATGGGCTATTCTTGACAGGAAGCAGGCAATAATCAATAGAAGGGATAATCGCAAGTAGGATTAGTGAATCCATAGGCTTGATCACGTTTTGAACCGCCCATTCAATTGCATAATCTGTGACCTCTCTACCAGCTTCAATACTCACTAGTATCACCTGACCAACCATTTTATCAACTCTTTCACAAGTATATTCTTTAGTGTCTACTCGTAAAGCACATACAAAGTCTCCGACAATGTACGTACATGGTAGATTTACTATACAGTTCTTACTCATTTTGATCATATCTTGCAACATTTTCTTTATCTTTTCTGTCTTTGTCATGTTCATTCTTTAGGAAAAAATAGAGTCAATTAATACAAATGGGACAAACTAGAAGCAAACCAAGCTTTATATATGAATGAGTGAATATTTTAGTTTCCTTTTTGTTTTCTAACTCATTGATTGCGTAATGGTAGTTTTCCAGCTATAATTAGAATCATTAAAAATTATATATTTTTAGAAGGCTTATATACAACCCATAGGGTTGTTTTTAACAAAACCCAAAAAGAAAATGTTTAGTGTTCTATATTTGACTTATTCTATACAGCAGTGATGCACCATCATATCAAAATAAGGAAATAATTTAAAATTTGTGCCCCATAAGGCTAATGTATGGAATGGTTGACTTGTGATTCATGTTAAGTATGGATGGTGATGTTGGTGTTTAAACGGCATAGACCATATAAGACAATAATACAAGTCAACAACTAGCAGTAACAAAAAATAACTAATTGAATCACAATTAGAGTATGAGTAAACAAAAAATCAATTAATCAATTCAAAATATTTCTAATAAATTCAACAACTAACACTATAAGAATCATAATAGCAATCAATCGAATAATATGAATAATAAATCGAATTATATTCAAAAAGAATTTACCAATATCAACATTTGATGCTCACTTTGATGAGTGAGTTGAAACAAAGACGATTCAGGCAACGGTTCAACTTTAGATAGTATTACTTCATGTCGTATGTCCATGATTTACAACCGATTTGGTTGATTTTGTATTCAATTTGATAGAAAATGTTAGGGTTTTATTTGGGGGAATGGGAAAAAATGTGGGAGAGACAAAGAAATTTATGAAATGAATGTATGTTTTGAAAGAGATTTAACCGACCCCTTACAAATCTGAGTGTTTAAAATTACAAATCTGCCCTTGTTTCAAATCAAAATGAATGCAGTTATTTTAATGTGGACCGTAGGATGAAGGATAGATTAATGGCTGAGATGGAGTGCCTTGATCTTTAGATAATTCTTGTTCTGCATTGAACTTTTGTCTAAGTACTATCAAGATTCAAGACGTACAAAAAATTAAAAATCAAGCTTATAACATTCATTACGATGATATTAGAGCATCTCCGGCCATTACTCGTCGATCGTACGATAGAATGTTCAGAGATGCCGGCTCGTTACTTCCATACCATTGTGATTCAGTTGCCGATTCACGTCAATGTTTTCAAGATCCAACCGAACATAAAACAAGATTTGAAATCAGGTCACTAGACCAATTTACAAAAACTAACCATCTTTATAGTTAATAAAGCATTGAATATACTCCTTAATATTTAATAATCCATGTGCTAATAAAATATTTGGAAAAAGTACTATTTAGCTCAGCAACTTCTAAGTGCTTCTCTATCTTTTCATATACAGTGTGCACACACATTAACATTTCTTCTCACCAGAAACACCACAACCAGGTTCGTGAACATCTACTTTCTTCACAACAAAAAGAAAACCATGCCTAAATGTACCGGTTCATCGTTTTTTTGCATCGGCCACCATGCATGCATAAAAAAGTATAAGCAAAAGAACGGTCCTTAAACGCCAGCAGTGGGGCCCGAGGTGATTGATGTGAACTCACTCACTCAGTACTGACATTCAAGTTTCTTCTTTCGAGTAAGCTTTGAAAGTTCACGACAGTACACTTCTTATTATTTATCGCTGTTTTCAAATTAAATAAAGTTTCATGAGCAAACTTTTTCCAACAATGCGGTACTTCAATGAAATGACACCCAATAAACCACGACGAAATTTAGTTTGCTGGATATGAATTTTATGATAACTATTTAGATGAATGTGATATAAATAACTTGACACGCTTAGTATTTTTAATCCAGTGAACAACCACGAAATTTGGTTAATTGGATTATGACTATTCATTCTATGGATTAGACGATTACATTATTTTACTTTATTAAACAGGAAATGACATGTTTTGTACTATATACGTGTTCAAAAGATATTATACTTTATTGTTTTTTCTTCTTTTTAGGGGAGGTGATCTTTGCGACGCTTTTGATTAATGCATCATGATACGTGCATTACAGTGATTGTATGATCTGGTATGCGTTGATTGTGGTGCATTAATCAAAAAGTGTGGTGTGAGTATCAATTCCCTTCTTTTTATGGCATAATGACTGCAATATTGTAGGCTTATAAATGAATCGGACGAAAACGAATGAAACTTTGTTAATGACAGTTCGTTGAATTTTAATCAAAAAAATAAATAAATATGAACGTTTAAGCGTACAAATTCATATTCCTTTATTAACAAAATAAGTTGTTTAGTTCATTAATGCACAAAACGAACTTTAAACGAACATAAACGATTGAACATAAATAAAAATAAAAAAATAAAAATAAACTTATATTAGATTATGCATAATGTTTAAACAACCCAAAATTTAAAATATACAATTAAAATATATGATATACGAACATAAACAAATAAATGAATATAAACGAAGGTTAATAAATGAACGTAAAATATTGTTAATGTTTATTCATTTAATTAAACGAACGTAAACTATTATTCATATTTATTTATTTAATAAATAAACGAACTTTTTATCGAACGGTTAATGATATATGATATATTCATTGAACGTTCAGATCGTTTATAATCATAGACATAAGTAGTTGTTCACCGTCTATTACTATACTATAAAGAATAATCCTTTATAGTTCAAAGTTACGTGATTCTTTCTTGTTCAATACTTTACCATTTATATTTAATGCAATGAATATTGTTAAGCTACATTGTAAATATTTGGATCGAAAGATAGTGACATTACTTGACACATGTAAGTGAACAACGACGAAATTTGGTTAGTTGGATTATGGCTTTTCAATTTTTCTATATACTAGATTGAAAGAAGACAAATTACTGTTGGTCACTTGTGGTTTCTGCTCATTGATGCGTTTGGTCCAAAGTCGTTTTAATTACACCAGAAATCCTTTTTTTGAAGCTTAGCTCATTTAGTCCCTATTTTGGATGGCTGTAGTGCAGTCCGTTAAGTTTTTCGTTGTTAGTCCTTTGTTAATAAATTTTGCACCGTTAGTCCTTATTTTCTAAAATATAGTTTTCCACAGTTAGTCCCTCCGTTAATAATAGATATCGGCTTTTACGTTTTTGTCGTTTTGATTCGTTTTTATCCGTTCCCCGTTTTTCGTTTTCGTCCGTTTTCTTTTCGTTTTTATAGTTTTTGTCCGATTTTCTTACGTTTTATCCGTTTTCTTACGTTTTATCGGTTTCATCCGTTTTGTGGTTTTTTATTTTCTTATATTTTTATCCGCTTTCTACGTTTTGTCGTTTTCTTTCGTTTTTGCCCGTTTCATCCGTTTTTGTCCGTTGTTCTTACGTTTTTGTCCGTTTTTAGTGCGTTTTTATCGGTTTTCATCAGTTTTTGTCCGTTTTTCTTTCGTTTTTGTACTATTTCAACATATTGAAAATTTTTTCCAAAAAGAAAAAAAATTGGAAAAAAAATACTTCCAAAAAAAAATTGAAAAAAATAAAAAAAAATTCAAATTTCAAAAAAAAAATTTTTTGAAAAATTAAAAAAAAATCTTGAAAAATTAAAAAAAAAATCTTTAAAAATTTTTTCAAGATTTTTTTAAAAATTTTTCAAGATTCTTTTAAAAATTTTCAAATTTTTCAAAAAAAATCTTCAAAAATAAAATCTTAAAAAAAATTGAAAAAAAAAATATTTTTTTTAAGATTTAAAAAAAAATATATATATATTTGAAAAATATTTTTTTTATTCAAATTTTTTTTGAAATTTTTTATTCAATTTTTTTTTTTGAAATTTGAATTTTTTTTTCAATTTTTTTATATTTAATTTTCAATTTTTTTTTTTTGGAAAAATTTTCAATATGTTGAAATAGTACAAAAACGGAAAACGAAGATAACTTCGATAAACGATGCAAAACGGACAAAACGTAAGAACAACGGAAAAACGGATGAAAACGGGTAAAACGAAGCAGACAAACGTAGAAAACGGATAAGCAAGAAAATGTTAGAAAAACGAACAACGGATGAAAACCGATAAAACGTTAGAAAACGGATAAAATGTAAGAAAACGGACAAAAACTATAAAAACGAAGAAAACGGACGAAAACGTAAAAACGGGAAACGGATAAAAAAACAAAAAGACAAAAACGTAAAAATGGTGATATCTATTATTAACGGAGGACTAATGTGGAAAACTATATTTTAAAAAATAAAGACTAACGGTGCAAAATTTATTAACGAATGACTAACAGCAAAATACTTAACGATTTCGCACTAACGGCCCGTCCAAAATAGGTTAAATGAGTGCAAAGTTTCAAAACTAGGTATTTCTGGTGTAATTAAAACGACTTAGGGACCAAACTTGCAATACGAGAAAACCACAGGGACCAACCGTGTAATTTTGTCTTGAAATAATGTGATATTACTTATTACATTTAATTTTTTATATATTTAGATTGAAAGAATGTGGCATTACTTATTACAATACTTTTTTGAACACATGTAAGTGAACAACGGCGAAATTTGATTAGTTGGATTATGACTTTTCAATTATTCTATAGATAGTTTTTTATTTTAGGGTAGTAAGTATTTTTTCTTGGTATTAATGATTTATCGTGCTTATTTTTTGTTTCACAATGTTGTGTCTTCACGTTTTTTCGAATTTACACCAACTTTTACAGGCTACCGATTAGATTTGTATAAAAACGAAAAAAAAGCCAACATGGCATGTTTGATATTTTAAATAAATTAGAGTAAATTCATCCTTATTGTTTGCGTGGACCGCAAAGGTTCGTCTCTTGACAAAAACTTGACAAAAATAAAAAAATAAAAAAATAAAAAAAATAAAATAAAATGCATCATTAGTCCTTACACGAATGTGATTTGATCTTTTCGCGCTATCACTTATTTCTTCTCCATTGTTTTCACCACCGGTAGATAAACACCATTTTCGTTCATACTTTCTTGTTTCAACCTCCAAAAAAGTTTCAAAAGCATATTTTCACATTTTTCTAAACACTAAACATTCCACCATATTTAAATGAACTCTTATCATTATTGGCACTAGTATAAAGGCATATCAAACAAATTCAGCTCAAAAATCATTGAGACCAAAGTTTTTAAAATTGGGATCCAACTTAGGATCATTTTCGTATTTTCAGGTTTGTAAACATAAAATCGAATCGGGATCTTAAGATTCTATTATAGGCATATTTTTTTAATAGACGTTGTAAAATTATGCAAATTCACATATTATTATATATCATATATATCATGAAAATATAAGTTAAAATTATGATTATGAAGGCTTAATACAATTAGTCTTTTTCATAATTTACAAAACATAATACTTAGTAGTTTTTTAACTTGTGCTTCGAGTAAAGTAAGATCATATCAAACGAGTTCTTAAGATCCTATAGTTAAGATCGTAATCCTATTAAGATCCTATCTCGTAAATATCTTACGTAGGAACGAGATCGTTTTTGCTTTGTAGTATAGTTAAATCGTAATATTTTAAAATTATGATCGAGATCTTAACAACTATGATTCAAACAAACATATCCGATCAATTCACAAAATCATTAGATTCATTCAACTGTCACCATCAATCTCAACCAAATATCCGGATATCACCGTAATTCTTATCATTTTTGAGCTTGAGATAAATCCGGTTTCAAACCCGACCTAAGATGTTGATCCAGTGGTAAGTGCTTAGCCTCTTAGAACAAAAGTGCCAAGAGGTCTTGGGTTCAAACTCTGGAGAGAAAACTAATCCCCCATTGGTCACGGAGGTTCACCTGCGACAATTCCTTGCTATCCAAAGGGTATGGATTACAGGATGGTCGGTGACAATGTCGAGTCGGGCTTCAGTTAAAAAAATGTTGATCATGTTCCATGTAAATGCCGGGTGGTTCACTTGGTTTGGCTTAAGCTCAAACGAGATTTCTAACGGCAGTCTCGTGTTTAATCGAGTAAAATGTAAATAAAGATTAAAATTTAATAACCAAATGAAGTTATAGATATTCGCTTTATTCTTTGGTTGATGCGACCAGTTACCATTTTATTGGTAAGAAAAAGTCCAACCATACGAATATTAAGTCAAACAGGTAGCTAAGTTTTAACAGTGATCTAATTGATGTTTCTTAAAACATTTAGTGACCAATACATGCGATTTTTTTATTTATTTTTATTTTTATTTTTTGTTGGTAAAGAGTTAAATACCCAGTAAATACACATATAAATTTAGTTGAGTGAGTAATTAAACGAAAAAGAGTATGATGACCAAAATATATAATGTGAAAGAGTAAAGTGACTATCTGGTGCATAGTGTTTTTATATCTTTGTAGTAGTTGGCAAGGATGTTATATATATATATATATAGCCACATAATGTTTACGAAGTAATTGTAATGTGGGTAAGTTGCAAAAATGGTTCCTAAAGTAGCCTAAATGCGTAAAAAATACACCGAGACAAATAGTGTTGCAAAAACGATCTTAGTGTTTCATTTTTTTTGCAAAACAGCCACGGAGAGCTACTATTTGCTAACGCTCGTTAGTTATCTCGTTAGTCAAGGGTATTATCGTTATTTCACTCGTTTCCCGCCATTGACTAGCAACACTTTATATAAAGGACCAAATTTGCAACGGCTTAACTTATGTTTGCCGCCTAAAACACATGGCAACCAAAGAGATTACCTCGGGACTATTCATTTCCGTATTTATCATGCTTATTTAAACGAGTCAAACGAAACACGCATATCACAACCCTTTTTTCCCCCAAAACACACATAATCCCAACGAATCAAACCACTAATGATGGCAAAAAATAATAAAGGGAAGGCTATCTTCACTGGGTCCGATGAAGAGAAGTGGGCGAAAGTGTTAAACAACTATTTACTCTTTGATTTAGTTCTTGAGGGATTTGGCGAATAACCAATTAGTGAGTATGGTTCGTATAGGAAGATACCTAAGGAGTTGAGAGAAAGGATTTTGATTTGGCTGAGGAGACATGACTTCTACTATGAAGAGCTTTTGAGTGTTACAGAGGAGAAGGAACAGTCTGCGGATACCGAATTACCGAAGGTTGATGCTTTGTAAAGGAGGATTTCAAAATTTGAAGCTGTATTTAAATATCTAAAGGATATGAAGGAAAGGAAGGAAACGAAGAAAATGGGTGATGCGAAAAGTAGCGGTTCTAACTTCTAACTAACTGTGTGTTTAGATGATATGTAAATTTGTAATGGTTGTGAACTCGTATTATCATCAATAAAATGTTGGTTGTTTATGTTACTGATCTATTATTGTTGTAAATTACTAAAGTGATGAATTCAGATAGTCTGCAAATGCACAAACTATTAGAAATTGGGTGTTTGGCATGAGTGTATACATAACTCCCATTTAACATGTGCAGTTTCACTTTGGAAAGTCAAAATGCAATTGGTAAATGTGGCATGAGTGTATACATAATTCTCATTTAACATGTACTTGGTAAATGGGAGTCCTGAGTTTTGACTACATTAGATAAACGGGGGTGTTTGGCATGAGTGTATCTATTAGCATTTGCACGATTTTGAGCCAAATAAAGACATTAGATACACTACATGACAGTTAACTTTAGAATGTCAATCTTTGGGTCAGTTTGGATTTTGACCCATTGTACTAAAAATACTCTTTGTAACCATTAATTTCATTTTAATTCAATGTAACTGTTTCATCCCAACTTTTAAATACATAACATGATTAAACAAAGACAGACACATAACATTGTTCTAAAGACATTAAAGACAAACATATAGTTCAAACATATAATCCAAAAGACATGAAAGTTAACAAAATTTCTATCATTCAAAGATCACTGCATAACAACTGAACAATTTGACTTGCAAGCTCATCAACTGACTACTTCCTCTTCTTTGGTGGCCTGTTAACTTGAGATTTGTGAATGGGTGGTATTATTACTGATGTAGACTCAACTCTTGGCCAGAAGTCGCTGCTGTTACAACCATTGTGTTTCTAGTCTGTAAGCAGCATGAACCCACTCTTCAGGTATACCAAACCATGTTTCATTGTCGATAATGTGGTTTATTGCAGCCACAACATGTTTACATGGTATTCCAGTTAGCTCCCACTTCCTACAACAACACTCCTTTGTATCCATGTTAACAACACACTGATCCTCGTAAGGCACGGTTACTTGATATAAAGAATCTTCAATCCATTGAACAACGCAGTCTTTTGATAGCATCAAACATGGTTGTCACCGTAGGAGTAAGTGGTCCAACAGTCTGATCAATCAGTTGCTAAACTACTACAATCCTCTTCATCAAGTACTCTTTGATATATTCAAGATAAGCAATGATGGGTCGATCTCTGACATCATATAGCTGCCTATTGAACACCTCACATATGTTTTTTAAGAGTAGACCAGATTGGGCTCTGCCTGTTAAACAAATTACACACTATATAAGCATATGATCAATTATCAGTATGCTTTTGTCCAGTGCAAGTTAATGAATTACTTGAAAAATGTGATCTGCTTGTTCCGCTGAAATCTTGATCAACCACTCATAAGCAGCAGAATTGTAATACTTGAGATGCGCCATCTCTTTGTTGAATTCAACAATAGTAGTGGCTCTAGCTGCCTTCCAAAGCATGTCCTTGTAAACACCTCCTTTAAAATGCGACTTCATATCCTCATGAATATGCTTAACACAGAACCTGTGTTCAGCAATTGAAAAAACACTAGCAATGACTTGTATCAGTCTTTGTGAACACTTAAGGTTAAGGATGGTGTTAAAACTGTACATGTTCTCATTTTGCATAAAACACATGATTAAATTTATAATAGAAATGTGTACCTTTTGCCTATCAGAAATGAAAGTGAACTTGTAGTTGGTTTCTATACCAAGATCCTCTCCAAGTAGTTTCAAAAACCAATACCAAGATGCCTTATTTTGTGCATCAACTACAACATATGCTACTGGATAAATCTCATTGTTTGCATCAATCCCAACTACTGTTAGTAGTTGACTTGGAAAAGGACCTGACATGAAGCATCCATCTAATCCTAAGAATTCTCTGATACAAGCTTTGAAACCTTGTTTGAGTTCCCAACACACATACACCCTTCACAAAGTTCTTGTTGAAGACTCCGGATTTGGTTCTAGCTGTACATCAATCCTAACAGTTATGCCTGGATTTTGATTAACCAACTCTTGGGCATACTCTCTAAGCATTGAATAATGCTCCGTAAAGACTGTTATACTTAAATCATGTTTACTGTATGGATTGACAATCATATTAGAGTTACTTACATGAACATCTTCAAGTATATGCTCATCATCATCATCAGACACTTCGTCATTATTTGGATTATAATCCAAATCTTCTTTTGTTTCAGTATCCACCTCTACTTCTTTTACATTTGTCATAGGACCACCTACATTACAATTATAAATCCATAACATTAACAACAAATGTACCTTCTTTAAAAACCAAGAATAATATTTAAGTAAACAGGAAAATGCACTGTGTTCTTGTCGTATTGTGCAAAGGCAAGGAAGATCGATGTAATATAACCGGAACTATAAGTCAATGAGGATTTTAACTAAATAGGTGGTCGGTTTAGTGTAGTAACGAGTTAGGGCGGCAGAGCCAATGAGAATTGTATCTAAAGATGAAGGGGAATATTAGTCATTTCTTATGTATTTACCCTTGACTAACGAGATAACTAACAAGCATTAGCAAATAGTAGCTCTCGGTGGCTGTTATGCAAAAAAAATGAAACATTAAGGTCGTTTTTGCAACACTTTTTGTCTCGGTGCATTTTTTGCGCATTTGGGCTACTTTAGAGACCATTGTTGCAATTTACCCTTGTAAATTTTAGAAGGAATTGTAATTTGATACAATTGTAATTTTTAGAATTACGATGTGTTGTAATAGTAATTGATAAAATCAGTTGATATGTTTGATTGACTCGAAAAATAATGTAATTTAAATTTTTTTTATAAAACTTACAAAATTAATAATAATAATAATAATAATAATAATAGTAATAAATAATAATAGTAATATAAAAATAATAAAGATTATTATTATTATTATTATTATTATTATTATTATTATTATTATTATTATTATTATTATTATTATTATTATAACAATTTATATATACTGATGTTTTAAAAAGTATACAAATTATGAATTACAATGTAATTCAAAACTTTCAATCCAACTTTCTATGTAATCTAGATTCTTTCACTTGATATAATTGTTTTGACTGAATTACAATTACAACGCAAACTGAACAGTCACCGTAATTAATCTGAATTACAATTCCTTCCACCCTACCAACCAAACACGGCTGGAATGTAATTTAGATTACAATGACAATGGATTACAATGAATTACAGCGAACCAAACATCCCCTAAGAGTATGATGAGAAAAATATATATTACGGGTTGATTAGGTAGCATTTGAGTTCATTGGGTTAAGGTTAGGGTTAGGGTTTTAATTTGGGGAGAATAAAAAATCTGGTGAATGAGTGGTCAAATATAAATTTATGTTAGTGGAAATCTAATATGGCAGTACTTATGGCATTAACGAGTTAAATTTTGGTTAAACAAGTTTAAGCATGTAATTTTAAAAAAAACATGAAAGTACGTATTATTAAGTGTGTAGAAACGTAGAGGGGGGTAAATATGTTTTTTCAGGCTTTTTTGATGTTTATTCACTTTAAGCCTCAAAGATCACCAAGTGGTTATACAACAATACTCAGCCTGGTAGCGAGCACACATGCATACAGCGAACAGAATATCAGGTCTACTGGCAGTGAAATATATCAAGGATCCAATCATACTACGATATTTAGTTTGATTAACCAGGACCCCCGAGTGGTCCTCATCCAGTTTTGTTCGTTCTACCATGGGAGTGTCAACAGGGTTACAAGAATCAAATCCAAATTTCTTTAATATTTCGTTAGAATATTTAGATTGATTAATAAAAATGCCTCCGAGATTTTGTGAAACTTGTAATCCTAAGAAAATGACATTTGTCCCATAATTGACATTTGAAATTTAGAGCCCATCTCTTTTGAAAAACGATCACATTCATTAGGTTCGGTCGAGGCAAAAATAATATCATAAACATATATTTGAACATGAATTAATGTTTTTCTGACTTCCGGGTGAACAGAGTAGGATCAACAGCTCCTTTGTAGAATCCATTAGCCAAAAGGAACTTTGACAAAGTATCGCACCATGCCCTAGGAGCTTGCTTCAAGCCGTAGAGAGCCTTCTTCAAGCGATAGACATGGATAGGATGCACAGGATCAACAAAACCTTTGGGTTGACTAACATAGACCACTTCTTTGAGATATCCATTAAGAAAAGCAGTCTTTACATTCATCTGATAAACTACCATATTCTTGCTAGCAGCATTAGCCAGGAAGATTCTGATAGCCTCAATTCGTGCAGCCGGAGCAAATGATTCCTCAAAGTCAATACCATCTTATTGTCGATATTCTTTAGCCACAAGCCTCGCCTTATTCTTCAAAACATCACCGTACTCATCAAGCTTCCCCTTGAAGATCCACTTGAGAGCAATAATCATAGCACAATCTGGAGCAGGCACTAATTCCCATACATCATGACGATCAAACTCATGAATTTCCTCTTGCATGGCATTAAACCAACTATCCTTAGACATTGCAGTCTTGACATCTTTTGGTTCGATCATTGATAGTACAGAGTTGAAGAAGCACAATAAGGCATCAGTGGCAAGTTGTTTTCTAGTAGATACCGGACGAGAAGGATTCCCAATGATATTTGATGCAGGTTTTCTGACCAGGTTTTAATATTTATAGTGTCTCGTTTACCTATGGTCCACCTTATGCACTCACGGGCAGTGTGCCCGGTCGTGTGTAGTGTAGTAATTGGTAAAATCGAGGTCGTACCAAGTGTAAGCGGATTCTAATTAAGTCTAGGTGTCACTGGTTTTTAACTGGTTTGTAGTAGAAATGATTATTAAACTAATTAACAAGTAATAAATGCATAAAAAAAGAGAGGTTGTGATTAATAGAGGTAAAGTGTGCTAACCTAATTACTCATCCTATCATGTAATATTCACGTTTTACTACTTTCAATTGATTCAAGTGGGGGTTCAAGTCGCTAGGACAACATTTGGTCAGTTCGTCCTAACCTATCAGCAAAGGCTTCCACCCGAGGTCAAGATTCTACCCTTGATAGTCGAGTTGTTTTTAGTCCTCTAATCCAAGTCATTAAGTACCCTACATGCAAGATTCGAATAATGAGTGCGGGCTAGCATCTTAGACACTCATCCTAACTTCTAAGTTCATCCAAACGACCGGTGATCATTTGGTCGATTCCACAAGCGAGGAAGGGTCGTCGGTTGGTCAATTATTACCCTCCATAACTCCTGCTACTACTTAGGGTCGAGTTGGTCAATTCTCCTTAGCAACTAGATACGACCGCCATTCAAAACTACCGAAGCTAGGGTAACTACCAACGAACTATGCATGCATACACTAGAAACAATTGTACGGAAGCATGAAAACATAAACAAAACATTTCAAGAAATCATAACTAGGCTAACACCAAAGGTGCTTAGCCGATCATATTAAAAGAAACAACGAATTCAATGTTTAACATAATGAAATACATGAATCGAAAGTAAAAGATAAAATAATTGCTAATGCTTATCGTTAGGGAGTGATTTCTCCCATGGAGATGGCTCCGTATGCTCCGAATGATTTGCCTTTGGACCCCTCTTCACGTTCTCTGCCTTTGAGTTGTGAGTGAATGATGTGTAATACATAAATTAGGGCTGGTATTTATAGGCACAATCTAGTTACGACGTAACGAGTTGAGAGTTCGTAGTAACTTCAATAATTCCTCAAATAATGCTCTGTAGCGAGGTGCAGCGTAACACTTGGGAAAGGTTCACGCGTATCTTCTACAGGTTACTTTTGCTATGATTACATTGTAATCCTTGTGAGGGTTACTGGCGTAGTTGATGGAGGCAAACATTTCTTGACCTAATTGATTGGCATAACCTTAGTTGGGGGTTATGCCGTAATTGCCTTAAGTTGGTCTTCGAGTCAGCACTAGCTACTGGCGTAATGATAGAGAGGGAGTTATGCCGTAGCTTCTTCACAGTTTGCATACTATTATAAATCTTTAAGAAAATCTCTAATTCCGCATCTCATAAGCTCCAATGCTCGTAATTTACTTGAAAGTGAAATATAAAGGAATACAAGCGTAAATCTATATAAATGATATAAAATACGAGCATTATCAGGGAAAATTGACACTTAAAATTCAGGACTATTTGATGTTATCAATATTATCCAGTGGATGATCATGTGTCCATTTTTTGAGATGTTCATGTGGTTGTTGATAAGGTACTAAAGTGGCAGAATTAGGATCCCCTGGTGAAGATGTTTCAGGAGTGGGTTCAGGGGCAAATATATTTTCAAATGGAGCATCTTCGGGAGTAGCAAAAGGGTTATCTCCAAAAGAATTATCAACTGTATTTCCTTGATGCACAGAAGATGATTGAGGATTCGAAGATGATGATGAATGATCAGCAAATGGCACTTCTTGAGATAAGGAAATTGAGACCGATGAACCATTTGTGTTGAGGAGCAGCAGCTAGGGGTGCAGGATTATCATCAGCTGAAGCCTCATAGTATTCATCATACATTGGATCAAACAGTTTCTTCATATCTTCTTCTGAGGGAGGTAAAAAAGGGCTGCGGTGGGATACTGTACAAGACCCGAACTAATGGGTCCAGGTGTCAAAAGTTGAGGTGCGTGTCCAGAATTGGATTGTCCAGGAGCCATTTGCTCAGTTAGCTCATCGAACGTAACATGAATAGTTTCAATGATATTTCGGGTTCTTTTGTTGTAAATTCGGTAACCTTTCCGATCTGGTGCATAACCAACAAAAAATCCAATATCAGCCTTACCTTTCAACTTTCCCAGATCATGACCATCATTTTTTGGATAGCACAAAGCTCCAAACACACGAAGAAAAGAGAGATCCAGTTTTCTATTGTGAACTAATTCATATGGAGTTTTTCCATGAAGAGTATGTATTAGGGAACGGTTTTGAGTGTAACAAGCAGTGGCAATGGCTTCCGAGGAGAAACATTGGAGCCTTTGAAAATATTAGCATAGTCCTTAAAGCTTCTACAAGAGTCCGATTTCGCCTTTCAACCACACCGTTCTGTTGAGGAGTGCGTGGAACACTTTTCTGATGACTGATTTCAATGCTTTCATATAACTGACTAAGTTCCATGTTCACAAATTCAGTTCCATTGTCTGTTCGGATGATTCTAACTGTTTTGTTAAGCCTAACATGCAATTGTTTTATAAGTTTAATTATAACTTCGGGAGTTTCATCATTTGTTCTCAAAAACTTTACCCAAGTGAACCGAGAGTAGTCATCACCAACAACTAGCACATATTTCTTCCCGTTTATACTTAGTACTCTCATGGGTCCGCATAGATCCATGTGAAGGGTATGAAGAACTTACATAATGGTATTGGCAAGTTTGGGTTTGTTGGTGTAAAACCCTGAAAATCGTAAACGTGTTAAATGGCTAATTTACCCCTCAAGCGTAATAATTGTGAAATACGTAAAATATGTCAAGATCGTTAATTATATATTGACAATTTAACTTATAGATGATTTATACAAGATAATAAAATTTCTTACACTTATGTCTACAAAAAAAAAGAATAATATCACACATTAAGAAGTTACATGGACCATTTTATGTACAACTTGGCTAACACATTTAAATTAAATTAACATAATGGTAATTATAGTAACTTAATTTGCATTGATGGAGTAAATAATATCCCCCATATTTGGTCCAAAAATAACGCCCATCCCCCCTTTGTCGGCCTCAAATCACGCCCCTATCACTTTTTTTTATTTTATTTTTCCATTTTCTCTCCTATTAACTACCATTCATTACTCCAAAATAACACAAAAGAAAACCCTAATTCTCCTAAACTTAAAGTGACGGAAAACCATGGGAATTCTTCTCCCATTCGATCCAGGAAAAAAACGAGTATACACAAGGAGTTTCAAGGGTGATTCGTAGGGCTGTTGGGTCGTAGTGCTGCTGGTTCGAAGCTGCTGGGGGACGTGAGGCTATTTTTTTTTGCTCCTGGTCATGGTTTTGGTGGCCTAGGCGTGGACTCATTTCCTTGGTTTCTTGTTTCGTCTCTCGTAACGCATCAATTGTATCTCGAAACTCTTTACCTTTTCTTCCTCATTTTGGTTGTGTGTCGTGTGTGATGATCCTTCCTTCGAATTTGCATGCACACGTCTAATTCCTTTCACATAAAATAATAAAGTTTGTCACAAGAGTCATGAAATGGTTACATAAAAATCAAAACAGAGGTCCTTGTATTTCGACCCTTAAAAAAATCACAGGGAATTTGTATTGACCTATATATATTCATATGTACCCTTGAATCTATTCGACCTGTTAGGATTGAGAAAATCCATTCGTTAAAGTGTCGGTCACATCAAGTATATGTAATCGTTAGAAAGCTCATAGTCGTACTTATTTTATGTTAGTTAGTATTTAGTTAAGTAACACCGTGGAGGACGGACGGGTCTTTACCCAATGTATGCCTGATCCACAGCCCGTAGGTGGCGTTTTATGTAAGGTACTATAAATACCCTCTACCTCCCAAGGTAGAGGGTTGGAGCTCATAATAAGATTTTTTTTCTCTCACTAAGTTCCCAAACCTCTTAACTTTCTCTCTCTAAAACCCTAAGTATACGCCCCATATAAGTTATGGTTTGATGTGTTTGTGAAATCCAATATGTTACAAATGGTATCAAGAGCCATGGTTTGATCATCTCTCTTACATGTTCTTGGATTTCTAGTGGTTTTATATGGTTTTGGGGTTTGAAAAAGTTTAGTGGTATTTGCATCATTTGGTCAATTTCTAGTGCTAAAGTTTGGATTTTGATTGTATTCTTGTGTTTAGAATCATCACAAGTGGTTAGGTTGTGATTTGGATGTCTTGAATCTATGTGGTTGGATTGTTTTTGGATTTATAAGTGGCGTTTTGGTTAAGTTTAAAGGTAGCGATTTGTGTCTCGTTAAAGTATTCTGACGAGCGATTTGTCCCTTCTTTGAAGCGATTTGTGTCCGATAAGAATCACTTATTTAAGCGATTTGTCCGGTTAGTGGTTGTGCTTGTGCGGAGAAGCGATTTGTCACTTTTAGCGACTTGCTTATTTAAGCGAGTTGTGAGTTTAAGCGACTTGTCTTACTTATGCGATTTCTTCATCTAGCGACTTACTGGGTTAAGCGACTTGCTTGTTGAAGTGAGTTGAGTGTTTAAGCGATTTGTCCTATTAAGCTAATTGTCAGTCTAAGCGACTTGTGAGTTGAAGCGACTTGTCTGTTTTGAGCGACTTGTTGGCTGAAGCGACTTGTCACTTTGAGCGATTTGGTTATTGAAATTTAGTTCTTCGGGTTACGTTTTATGGTTTTCTCTTGATTTAGTAAAATCCCGTGAAAGAATCTATTTCTCGATTTAATCATAGAGTTATAAAATCCCGTGAAATCTGTAATCATGTCTACCAACGTGCCTACAATCATATCTTCTGTAGCTGAGGACGTTCAAGCAGCTGGATCGGATACTCGTCCACCTATGCTTGACAGAACTGATTATGACTCATGGGCTCAACGAATTAGGTTGTACTTTTTGGGAAAGGAAAATGGGGTTAACATTCTCAAATCAATTGATGAAGGACCTTATCGGATTGAGACTACAAGAGACACACTAGAAACTGCTGCGGATGGTACAGTGATCTTAGGTTTGGACAGACCAAAAGGCGTATGATTAGCTCAATGATAAAGAGAGAAAAGAGATATGATCTGATATTAGGGCTTCAAGCATTATACTTCAGGGTCTTCCAAAAGACATCTACAAGTTAATCAATCACAACTGAAGCCAAAGCTTTGGGACAATGTTAAGATGCTTCTCTCAGTTCTGATTGACCAAAGAAGACAGGGAATCTCAATTGTATGATGATTTTGAAAACTTCAAAATGAACCCTGGAGAAAGTGTCATTGAATACTATGTGAGGTTCCACAAACTTGTGAATGATATGAGGAATATCAAAATGACTATGCCAAATATTCAGCTCAATTTAAAGTTTGTGAACAACATGAATCCCGAATGGCACAAATTTGTCACCTCAGTCAAGATAACCAAATGATTAAGGCACACCAACTATGAACAATGGTATACCTTCCTACTTCAGAATGAGAAGCATGCTATGTTTGAACGAATGATTCTTGAAAAGTTCAAATCTAATCAGGGAGAGGCAAGCTCATCAAATGACTCAACTGCATTCTACACCAATGTAGGGATTACTACCAAAGCTTCACAAGTCATACCTACTGGAAATGGTAACCACAAACTCATTCCTGATCCAAGGTTTAAGCAACCGATCTTTGGCGATCATGGAACATTTCATTAATCAACTGGCTCTTATGGTTAAGCAAAATCTGAACCTCACTCCACACACTAACAATGATATCAGAACTGCTTCCAATTTACACAATCATGCTATTGTCAGAGATGGTAAGATCATGGTGCAACCAGTGCAAGGAAGACAGTATGAACAAGGTAAAGGTGGAGTGGGTGGAGGGTATGTGGCTAATCAGAATCGTGGAAGGAATGCAATTCAAGGACAAGGAAAGCTAATCAAGTGCTACAACTGTGGTGGTGAAGGAAATATTGCAATGAACTGCACATCTCCAAAACGTCGTCAAAATGCAAAGTATTTCAGGGACAAGATGCTGCTGGTACAAGCTAAGGACAATGGAGCGGTTTTGAATGAAGAAGAGTTGCTGTTTCTTGTTGAGGGAAATGCCAAAACATATGATGTCGATGTGGATGAGCACCAATTAGAAATAGGTCACAATCATCAAAATGCCTTTCAAGTTGCAGACGTGATGCATTTGACTCGATCGATGATGAACCCTCTTGCGACAATCTTATGGCTAGCATTTCACCTATGGTCTCTCCAAAGGTCTCATCACCACAATAGGCTGGTCCATCCAAAGATTCACTCATTTCAGAGGTATTAAAACTTTACGATGAAGTTGATGAGCAAAGATACATAACAGTTCAATCTCTAATGAATGGAATCGATAATGTGTGGTAATAGTAATATTGTCCCAATTCAATATGTGATACAAAGTGTGAAGTGAGATGCCAAGTGATGCATCTTCTGCAGTCAATGATGACTATATCTTTGATGAATACTGCATTGTGCCCCGATGATTCTGTATCTGAACTGAATGCATATAAAGAACAAATTGCCATTTATGAACAACGTGCTAAGTTTGAGTTAACTACCCGTGGCAGAAATGGATATCCAAATGCATACAATTATTAGAAAAAGTAATTTAGAGAAGAAGTGTTAAAACAAGAGTTAAACTCCTTACAAGAAAAGCTTTCTAAAACTGTTAAGCAAAAGCAAGAACTCCAAGATAATGCTAAAGTGCTTAAACAAGAATTTAATGCTAAGGAATCAAAACTTTTGAATGACTTTTCCAATCTAAAAACTTAGAAAAACAAGCTGGAAAATAAGTAGTACGTACAAGGGAATACCATTCAGACTGCTCACATGATCACTAAGCAGAGAGTCTTAAGCGATAAGCATAGTATACCCCTAGTAGAGGAACCAAATCCCGAGTACTGTAAAAAGGCTAAAGGTTTCCATACGATTGTATATGATGGTAATGAGATCCTCAAGCCTAGGCAAACACCATCATGTATCGAAAGCACGGAAGAGGATAGAAAATTAGAAGATGCCTCTAGGAGAAAAAAATAGATAAGCTAAAAGATCCCAGTGTAAAAGAAAAATATAACGATCAAACCCCATGATTACACAAAAGAAAATTGGATTTCCCTGAACATGTTTAAACCTCAAACTCAATTAACCCCAGAACAAGTTTTTTGGAAAAGGGACATGGATAAGCAAAAAGCAAATGTACTTCTTGAAACAAACACTCCCCTTAGGAAAGTGACTCCAGCTACAGTGTATCCTCCGAATACACCAATGTATTTAGTTCCTAGAACTATTCCCACTAAGAGCAAGACCATAATCAGCCTGTATGTTGTTTATCAACTATTCGTTGATTTTGAAAAGACGTGTAAGAAAAGAATCGCACCTACAAGGATAACTGAAGGGGAGAGGGGTTTTGAGCAAACTAAAGAATGCTATTTAACTGAAGTCATGCCTTTCTTTAAACAATTAAAAAATCAATTTGAGAGTCTTCAAAAGGGGATAGACTCAGAGATTAAAGAAATGGAAAAAGAATTTGATGCAATGATAGTTGAGGTCAATAATTATGAACGGGAACTTAAATATAATGAAATTGAAATAAAGAATCTTCACATCTTAAATGAGAACTTGATTTCGAGTTGTGTTGCTCAAGATGTGTTTTATACTGTTACTAAGTATTCTATTACTGCTTCTCAATTTCATGAATTATCTGTTGCTTTGAAAGTTTCCCACGATCGTGTCATTGAGCTTGAAAACAAAAACTCAAAACTAAATGAGAAAATTGACCAGGATGATCACGATAATTTGGTAAAACACTTTTCTAAGTTGGAAGTTGAACATTTTGATTTGCAACTAAAATATCAACACCTCCAAGAAAATGTTAAAACCTCAAACATCAAGATATCCTCGGATGTTCCGGAGTTTGATGGAGTTTTTGAAATAAACAAACGTGATGAACATATTCGAGCTCAGTGTAACACGATCAGAAAGTTGAAAGCCCAAATTTCACAATCAAAGGGTGAAAAGAACAATGTGACTGGATCCCAAATGCCTCCTCCTTTAGATTCTCAATTTTCTCAAAACTTTCATCTTCAAAATATCATTAACGTATTACAACAAGAAAATGAGAGTTTTCTTGAAGAAAATGAAAAGGTCAAAAGACACTTCAAAGAGTTATATGATTCAATGAAAGTCACTCGTGACAAGAACAATGAAAAAATAACTTCGTTACAAAAGGAAATTGAGAATCTGAAGAGTCAGGTAAAAGGGAAAATGCCACTTGTCTTTAATGAAAATGTTGCATCAAATGCATCTGCAGATTCTAAATATACTGTGACTGTGAAATACATCCCTCCTCATCTCAGAAACAATGAACTTGTGTTTCATGATTACTTTTATTATCTTAAGGATAGTCTAGAATGCCTTCGTAAGATTGTAGAAGAATATCGCATAAATAAGCCACTTGATAGTGAGGTTAGGTCTGCTTGCTTACATGCCAAACGATCTCAGGATCTTTTAGAATGTTTAAGAGCAACATGCCCAAGATCCTTCTATAAGAATGATAAAGTTATTATGCCTTGCTCTATGCCCAGTGTTAAGAAAGTGAACTCTAATGTGCCTTCAAGTAGTTCAGATCCCAGCACTTCTAAACCTGAAATGCAAAAAGTAGCAAAACCAACTAATGTTCCCATTCCCTCTATAGGAGTAAAATGTGACACTAAAGCATGCAGGTCAAAGCCTCAAGGCAACACAAAGAATGATAGGGCCTTGCAAGCTAGGAATGTTCAGTGGATGAGAGTAGAAGATCACCTTAGGAAGAATGAAACTATGTTGAATAAAACGAATCGTGTTGATTCTAGTGTTAGCTCTAAGCATCTTTGTAATTAATGCGAATTCTGCTACTTTTGGCAAAACATATAATGATGATTTCGGTTTCTGTTACTAATCATGTATGTGGTGTGAATGATTTGATTAATTCTGTTAAATACCCAGTTAAAATTGTTAATGCCATCAATCATGTTAAGAAGGTTAAAAAGCAATGGCGGAAGAAGGTTAGAAAACATTGGAAACCCACAGGAAGAAAATTTAGTAATATAGGTTATCAGTGGATACCTACTGCCGCAAATTTAATCTTAATGAGTTGTGCCCTAAATTATCTAAGTCAATGCCCATTAGGAAATGGATGCCCACTGGTAGAACTATACCTTTAAGAAGTTGATAAGATCATTTATAAGCTCATCTAGGGATAACAATAACAAAGACAAACAACATGAATGCACAGTGGAATAATAAGAACATCAATGTTATTGCTAAAGGTTTCATTCACTAACACTAACTAATCTTAGACGTTTATAGGAACACATCTAGATAACTAAACTAACTAACTAACTTACCTAGGCGTTTCCAAGACTATACGCCTAGGACACACACACACCTTTAAGTCGACTACATCTTGGAAGACTTGTATATAGAACCTACACCCATGTCCTCTTTATATACTAGAGGATTAGGGTTTACAAAATACTACAAAGGACTAATAAATAAAACTTATTTTGCAAGCAAGTCCTTCCATCTTTTTGTAGGTTTCCTTCTTGTCGTATTAAGTCCCTCTTGTTTCATTCTTTTTGTCTTATTAACTCAAACGTATAATTCCCAACAGAAGTGAACATACTTTGAATAGATCTACCGTGTCTACTAGCCCGGCATCTACCACTAATGATTTTATTGACTCCGCTTCTAATGTGGATGTTCCAATCTCTTTGTCTAACCAAGTGGAACCCATTATTGCATGGGGATTCCAATTATCCAGTTATCCATTCTTGTCTGTGTTCAACTGCAGGTCGTTCAAATCGTTCTGTGGTACCTAGACTCATGCTGTTCCAAGCATATGACTGGAGATCGCTCGCGGCTCATAAACTTCGTGAGTAGATTCATCGGGACTGTTAGATTCGGGAACGACCATTTTGGTGCAATTATGGGTTATGGAGATTATGTTGTTGGTGACAGTGTAATCTCTAGGGTATATTATGTTGAAGGTTTTGGTCATAACCTGTTCTCTGTTGGTCAATTATGTGATTCCGATCTAGAGGTGGCTTTTAGAAAACATACTTGTTTCGTTAAAGAACTTGATGGTGTGGAACTATTAAGAGGAACACGTGGTTCAAACCTGTACACCATCTCTATCGAAGACATGATGAAGTCTTCTCCAATTTGCTTGTTGTCAAAGGCTTCGAAAACAAATTCATGGTTATGGCATCGTCGTCTCAATCACTTGAACTTCGGCACCATTAATGATCTTTCCAGAAAGGAACTTGTAAGAGGCCTACCCAGTTAAATTATGAAAATCATCTTTGTTCGACATGCCAATTAGGAAAAGCGGAAATATGCCTACAAACCCAAACCCGCAAACTCAGTTATGGAAGTTCTTCATACCCTTCATATGGATTTGTGCGGACCTATGAGAGTGCAAACGATAAATGGGAAGAAATATGTATTATTCGTTGTTGATGACTACTCTCGGTTTACTTGGGTTAAGTTTTTGAGGACAAAAGATGAAACTCCAGATGTCATCATCAAACTTATCAAACAGTGCATGTTCGACTTAATAAGACTGTTAGAATTGTTTGAACGGACAATGTACGAAGTTCGTTAACAAAGACTTAAGTCAATTTTATGAAAGCATTGGAATCAGTCATCAAAGAAGTGTTCCGCGTATGCCTCAACAGCGGTGTAGTTGAAAGAAGAAATCGGACCCTTGTTGAAGCTGCAAGAACAATGCTAATTTACTCAAAGGTTCCAATGTTTCTTTGGGCTGAAGCCATTGCCACTGCTTGCTACACCCAAAATCATTCCCTCATACACACCACTCATGGAAAAACTTCATACGAACTTGTCAATAAACAAAAACCTGTTCTCTCCTACCTTCGTGTATTTGGTGCTTTGTGCTATCCAATGAATGACGGTCAAGATTTAGGAAAATTAAGAGCTAAGGCGGACATTGGAGTTTTTGTGGGTTATGCATCAAACAAGAAGGGTTACCGAATCTACAACAAAAGAACTCGAGATATCATGGAAACTGTTGATCCCAGTTGAGCAAACGATCTAATATAGAAACTGACTATAAACAAGAACTTATTAAGTATCACGCGGAATTTAATACTTAATCTTAAGAAGAAGAACAATAAACATTCAACACCTCAATATTATTATTAATACGAATACTCTAACCAGTATTAGGGTTTTGCAACCTTGAAGTGTATCGACCTTAGATATAAAACATACGTACATCTAATCTAACCTAGGACCTCCTTTTATAGGCTAAGGAGTCCTATACATAATACAATACGTAACCTACAAGATAAATATCTTTACCATATTTATCTAACACAAAATACTAAACCGACTAAACATGACTAGCAGTGGTTTCATTACATTATCAGTGGTTATACAAAACTACTAGCCGCGGTTTATCTTCATCCGTGGTTACATTCTTCTGTCCGTGGTTATATCAACTCTGTCTGTAGTTCCAGTACTTAGAATAATTCTTGACTCAAGGAACCAAAAACCCAACAATCCTCCCCTAAACTTGATATATTCCAACAGAATTCTCAAGTTTCCTTTAAGCTCAAAACATCTGAATTGGAGGATGTAGCCAAGCACTTACTTGATTTAAGAATTTTCTCATACTTCAGCAACAAATCGTAAACTTGACCATCATAGGGTAACAACATCTTGATAATACCAGGCTTCAACATCTGAGCAATAACTCCTGGATACTTATTCAGTTGTCGATAATCACCTTCTACTAGCATATGAATAACTTCTCCAGAAACAGTTAAAACATGAACTCCACAAGTTTGATATAAAAACCATCTTGTTACATTACCATTGTAGAGTCCTTTCCATTCAGGTTCATCATGAGTTGGTTCAAATAAAATCTTCAAATTATGATAAACCAGTCTCTCATGATAATCATTAGGATGTACTTCACCAAACTTATTCTTGTAAAGTCTCCATAGATTCATCAAATCATCTCTTTCAAAATTCTGAAGCATCTGGGAAAATTTATTATACTCATAAACTTCATTGTTGAGTCTTTGAATTTTCCAAACTCCTTCACTTCCAACTTTAAGCTTAAACTCATAAGAAACAATTTGATTAACATCTTCAACTTCTTTCAGTCTTTTAGAATCAGATGTCTCCTGAATCTCAGATTTTCTCTTTCTTTTACTTTGAATCCACTCATCATGCTTCTGAATCCACTCTTCATCCTTTTTTAGAATTCATTGGATAGTAATCATCATTATTAATCTTCATACATCTTATATAAATCTCACGAATTCTTTCAAATGAACATTTATTAAGATTTTCAGAAATATGAATGCCTGAATTCTTAATAATTTTCATCAGTACATTCATCATCTGTGCAATTGAAGGAGGTTTCTTTCTTATAATTTGCTTCCTTTCTTTACCAATCCTCCTTGCCCATTGACCCAAAAGTCTAGGTCTTTCCTCATCATCCAATAGTGCCCATTCTTGTGCAGTATATTCATCATGTATTTGTTGAGAAGCTTCAAGAAAGTTTTGTGATTCATACCATGTAGCTAACAATCTCTGACTAGCTTCCTCTTCTTCTTGCTTTCTTTTCTCTAAAGGCTGCTTGTTCTTGACTACCATGTTTTTACATACTCTGCATCATAAGCAACCTGTTCTTCTTTACTTTTAAACTTCAGCTCTGGCTCTGCAATCCCTTTACCTTTACCAACATCTTGTTGAACCACTTTCTTCTTTAATGGATCACCAATAATCAAACTTTTACTTCTAGATTTAGGTGCAGCAGATTCAACAGATAAAATAGGTGCAATCATAGGTGTAGAAATAGATGAGGTTTTGATTAGATTTATCAATGTACTTGCAGCTTCTTTCTCAACTTCTTTAGGCTTAGGTGGTGATCTGAGAGAGGGTTGTGACAATAGTGGAAGTAGTTAGAACAGCAGTGGGTATAATAGCCATTTATGAAACTGCAGCAGTGGTTTCAAGAGAACTATCCATGGTTACAGACACACTAGCAGTGGTTGTGTTCTGCATCACTTCATCTTCTACCATAGTCTTCAAATTTTCAAGAACAGCCTCATTCCCAGCATTATTAGATACCAAAAATTCTTGATCTCCACTATCAACATCTTCTTCCATTGGTACATCAACAACTACATCAACAGCCTCCCCTGAATTCATACCATCACTCCTCCCCTGTTTGGATATATTCTCCACGTTCAGAGCTGGAGAGGAGTCCACCTTCTTTTTCTTTCTCCTTAGTGTCCTTAAAGCAGCAACCCCAGGCCTTTTCATCTTTTCCAAAACCAATACCCTGTGCTTCAATCTCCTAATATTTTTACCCTGAAACACAGACAACTCCTAAAGGCTTGAGATTTTTTTCTCCATCATGGTACATTTAACCGTCAATTCATTTAATCGTTCAAGAATATCCTCCCACCGACTGTGTTAAGCTGGTCGAAGGTGGTTCATTGGAAAAGTCATTATGTATAAACTCAGAATCCGTCAATTCAGTTTCATGTTCCAACCTATCCTCATCACTTGAGTGTTAAGCTGCTGAGAAGTGAATCCTTGGATATAGAAAACATAGCATCAGACCTAGCACGAACAACTATACCACTGTATGAGCCAATTGGCTAGGGTTCCTCCACATGTGTTAAGTTCCAAGGAACTATCCACATTAGGAGTTGCCAAAGGTTGGGTCTTATGTATGTTTCCACTGTCCTGACCAACATCTAAGCATGAATCAGTAGTGGAAGCCCTTCTAATCATGTCACCTCCACTCCATGTGACAACCTCATTAGCAACACCACTAGCACTAGCCTGAGGTAGCAGGTGCCCTTCTGTCTCCTAGTCCATTTTACCAAAGTCACCAAACAGCCCCTGTAGTATCCAAAAGCAAGCAACATTCTATCAGAGGTTTCACAACTGCTGTCCGCGGTTTGAAACACACTATCAGTGGATACATTGTGTCACTCCAATCAGTTAACCAAGAGAGATTTTTCAAAGAATATCCCACATAGAGATATGGCAAGCAAATCTGTGTCAAAACAAAGTATATCTCACAAAAAGTTGAAGGATTCTCACAATTTTTTATTTATTTATTTATTTTTAATAAACAAACACTAGCAGTTAATACATCATAAGCTCCAATGTACATGAATCCTTCATACCTGCAAGACACAAACAAACACCAAACACAGAGAAGAAAGTTATTGTTATCAGTGGTTAGAAAAGGCCAGAAGTGGTTCCAAATGAACTATCCGTGGTTTAGCATAGGTAAGTCAATATGGTCAACTTCCAGGATAAAGATTAGTCCAAATCCCAATGAACTCATTAATTCCTCAACCACATTTAACCTGCCCCTCATTTACTTACATAACCCATAACTCTGCTTATAAAAAGAACTCAAATCTCATATAACGCACACACCAATTAAAACCAAAACCCTAATTTCTCTAAAATCCACAATCAACCTCAATCACCATGTGGAACCTCAGTTGGAATAAACCAGAGGTTGTTGATCTAACATCCTCCTCCTCCTCCTCATCATCATCATCAAGTGAAGATACTAATCCATGGCGGCTGTATCTTCCTCCACAAGAACCAAGACCAAGAAAATCCCCCTTTCTCCCATCATCTGAAGATGATAGTGTGGTGAATCCAGAGTGAGTCTTCATTCGATGACTCTACTAAGAAGAGAACTTCAAACCCTCAACCTTCAGCATCACAACCCCAACCAAGACCACGACCAAGAAATCCACCACTCCAAAGGAGAGAGGTGGTTCTTGGTCTTCTGCTTCTTGGTGCTTCTTCAAAGGGGAAGGGTAAAAGGAAGATGGAGTGATTGATTTTTGGTGAAACCAGCAGATGAAGCACAAAGGACAATGTCAAATCACGAATTCATCTACTGTATTCATCTTCATCATTTTTGGTTTCCTTAATCCATCCTCCCCATTTTGATCCTTAGAATGTCATGCATATCCAACAGCTGATATGTGCTAGGATAGTAGTAGGAAATCATGTATAGAACTAGTCCTTGAATTTGCACTTGAAGTTTCATTGTAAGCTGTAAGCTATAAGCTGTAAGCCATTTCTTGAATGAATGAACAATTTAACTTCAGTACTCCTTTTGTTTCTATAATGAACTTTCTTTTATCTGCAAAATGGTTAGTGGAAACACATAGCAACAAACAGTGGTTTGAACAACACTATCAGTGGTTAGAAACAAAAATAGCAATACCAAGATTACATAATAACAGTCCAATACTTATACAAAATTTTACAAAACAAGTTGAGATTTAGAGATTAATCATTCCAATACTAACAACAAGGTACTGAAAACTCCCCACATCAAAAGCTTTGGTGAGAAGATCAGCAACATTGAAATCAGTATGGATTTTTACCATTTGAATCAGTCTTTTCTCATTACAATCTCTAATAAAATGATGCCTTATCTCAATATGTTTAGTTCTAGAATGTAAAACAGGATTTTTAATGATGCATATTATACTATTATTATGTGTAAATCTTAGTATGCATAAAATTGTACCCAAAATCCAGCAATTGATTCGGAATCCAAAGAACTTGACCACAACAACTAGCAACTGCCACATATTCACTTTAGTTGTAGAATTAGCCACAATAGTTTGCTTTTACACTTGCCATGAAATAAGTCGCTTCCCAATGACATCCTCAGGTTGTAGACTTCCTATCCAAACTAGCAGCAGCATAATCACTATCTGTATAGGCCACTAAATCAAAAGGAGAATCCTTAGAATACCAAAGGCCCAGTTTAGGATGGCCTTTAAGGTATCTAAATATTCTCTTAACAGCATTCATGTGTGTTGAATTGGGTGTGACACGGAATCTTGCACACACATGGCCCGAGAACATTATATCGGCCTAGATGCAGTGAGATACATCAAAGATCTAATCATGGACCTGTATAACTTCTGATCAACTTTGGAACTTCCATCATTTGGTAGCAGTGGTTTCTGAGTCTTCATAGGTGTACTAGCACTCTTCACATCTTGAAACCCAAACTTCTTCAAAACATCTGCTACATACTTGTCTTGACTGATGAAGATACCATCAGTCCTTTGTTGAACCTGTAGTCCCAAAAAGAAAGTGAGTTCTCCCATAGAACTCATCTGAAACTTATCATGCGTAAGTTTCTCAAAATCCTTGCATAGCTCCTTGTTTGTTGAGCCAAAGATGATGTCATCTACATACACTTGAAATAGTAAAATATCATCCTTGTGCTTCCTTATGAACAAAGTTTTATCAATCAACCCTCTTTTAAAACCATTGTCCATCAAATAAGTAGACAGGCACTCATACCATGCCCTAGGAGCTTGATGCAATCCATACATAGCCTTCCACCCTATATACCTTGTCGGGATGATCCGGGATCTTCAAAACCGGAGGTTGACAAACATAGACCTCTTCATCAGTTGTGCCATACAAAAATGCACTTTTAACATCCATCTCATACACAACAAAATTTTTGAATGAAGCATAAGCTAAAAACAATCTAATAGCCTCAATTCTTGGGCTGGAGCAAACACTTCATCATAATCCAAGCCTTCGGTTTGTGTGTATCCTTGAGCAACCAACCTTGACTTGTTCCTCACAACAATACCTCTTTCATCCTTTTTGTTTACGAACACCCATTTTGTCCCAATTGCCCTCTTACCATTTGGAAGATCAACCAATGTCTAAACCTCTTGAAGCTTGAACTGAAGAAGCTCCTCTTGCATTGATTCTACCCTTCCTCAGAGATAATGCTTCTTCAACTCTCTTGGGCTCCTTTTGAGACAGAAAACAAGCAAATAAGCAATTTTGCAGATCTTTATGACTATTTCTTTTGTGAAGTGATCTTGCAAAGAAACCTTGTTCAGGAAAGGTTTGTGTATTCTGAACCTTGCTTCTTGTTTGAACAGGGGTGTTCAAATTTCCATGTATTTGTTCCTTGGGATGAATCTTATGTATTCTTGTAGAAGTTACAGGACTTTCATGAATGACTGTTTCAAAGTTAGTAAGATTAGCATTGAAGAAGTCATCCATGTCTTCATCATCAGTAGGAGTATCAATCTCAATTAAAGCAGGCATAGTAGGATCATGTGGATACTCCTCTT
>OU343225.1:303122016-303157490 GCA_910596185.1 Chrysanthemum makinoi
TTCATTTTCAATTATCCAAGTGATGTTTGTATTGTTTGTGTGTTTCAATTATCCAAGTGATGTTTGTATTGAAGTGACAATTCAACTTTTCTTTAAAATGAATAAAGCTGAATTATGACTCACTGAACATTTATGAAAAATAAATGCCTTATCAACATTGTTTCACCTACTTATAATGGTCGCATCCATGTCTGTATAAAGTATTTGAATAGTCAGACTCAAGTCATATTTCGTGTAAAAAAATATGTGATCAAAAAAAGTTTATTTAATAGTCACATTTGTTCCTTAAAAGTCTACGAGCTTGTCCTCGCTAAAGACTTCGAAGCCTCAAAGGTGAAAGAGAAACACAAATCTCTTGCCCTTAAAGCCAAAAAGGCTTCAAGCGATGAGAGAACTCCTCTTCAAGTAGTGACGATGAGGAGTACGCCATGGTGGTAAGGGACTTTAAAAAGTTCTTTAGAAGAAAGGGAAGATCGTCAAACAACCGTATGACGATAAGAAAGGCTTTCGAAAAAGCAAAGAGGACGAGAAGCCAAAGGATGATCGTACTTGCTTTAATTGTGGGGACCCAAACCACTTTATTAGTAAGTGTCCCAAACGGGATGATCAAAGGCGTTCGTGAGCGGCACGTGGGGAATGCGCGCGAGGAGGACGGAGAAATTTGTCTCATGGCAAATGCGAGGTATGTACGAATACTATAGTAGCTCATCACTTGATGACGACTCATTACATAATGAATATGATAAACTATGCAATATTAGCTTAAAACTAGTTAACAAAACAAGCTTTTAAAGAGTCAAAACCAACGCTTAGATAAAGAAGTCATAGAATTAAAAGCAAAACTAAAACGCTTAGAGAAGGGTAAAATAGCAAGTGGTGAATGTGAACTTTGCGTTCAACTTCAAACACTAGTGGATCATCTAGATTCTAAAATTGCTAGAATGAGTACGAACACTTTAGATACAATACTCGATGGTGTTAAAACCGGTAACAACCAAAAGGGTCTAGGTATTCAACAACTTGATCCATCAACTAGTGAAAGAAAAGAAACAAAATTTGTTAAAGAACTAGAAAAACCAGCCACTGTTGTGTGGCGGATCCACGATCCCCTAAAAAGGGAACGGCTGTGTACAGCCAGGGATCCATGGATCTGCTGTAGCAAATAGTGGTAATAATGTAGCTTCTTCATCTAGAACTGAATTTGTTATCGTTAATAGGAAGAAACCAACTCATGTCACCTCTAGACAACCACCTCCAAAATATAATCCTACTTTTGCAAGAAACAAAGCTCCATCCTTTTCAAAACCTAATTCATTTAGGAGACCTAATAACGTTACCCGAAAATAATCATCAAATAGGATGGAATCCAAATATGCAAAACGGTTTTCCTTTTCAAAACTTTGCTCCATGGAATGCATACTCATCTTATCCATACATGTCTAACATGAATGGAATGTTAACACTAATGGACCCATGAACAAATGGGGACCAAACTTTGAGTTTATTATTGTTTTAGGTGTGCTTAAAGGTCGACCTAGACCCCGATGAATAGGTCAAGGATAGCGGGTGCACGAGGCACATGACCGGCAATAGGGATCTATTCTCCACATATGAATCCATAAATGGAGGTAATGTGGTGTTTGGAAATATCAAAAGTAGAATCATCGGTAAAGGTACGATTTCTAACAAATCTCTAACCATTAACGATGTGTCACGTAGAAAACCTAAACTTTAACCTCTTAAGTATAGGACAAATATGTGATAAAAAGTGCAATGTACTTTTTACCAAAAACCGTGTAGTAAGACTAAAAAATGGCATAACCATAGGAAAGGAATTAGGAAACATGGAGTCTATGTCATTAAAATCGGTAATGAACCCAAAGACAAACTATGTCTTACCTCTATGAATGATACTTCGACCTTATGGCATCGAAGATTGGGTCACGCCAACATGCGACTTCTCAATCGCTATCATCCAAAGATCTAGTAAGAGATCTACCTAAGTTAAAATATGAACATCATTTTGTGATGCTTGTAATGTAGGAAAACAAGCTTATTCTAGTCATAAAGCTAAAAACATGGTGTCTACAACTAGGTGTCTAGAATTACTATATACGGATTTATTTGGTCCATCGCTATCAAAGTTTGGAGGCGGATGGACCAAATAAATCCATATGTAGTAATTCTAGAGGTCCACCTCTTTTCGATGACGAGATTATAGAAAGTGAAGCTATAGTAATAAAGAAAAAGATAAGTGAAGAAACCTAAAGTGATGAAATAATAAACATTAAAGAGTCCAAAGATCAACCCGTAGATAAATTCATAGGAAAACTAAACGAACGAACATTAAGGTCTCAAGTTCAAAACCAAAGTAGCTTGTTTTGTTTCGTTTCAACCTTAGAACCTAAGAATACACAATAAGCCATAAAAGATGAAAGTTGGGTAATGGCTATGTAAGAAGAACTTAATCAATTTGTTTCTAATGATGTTTGGACACTTGTCCCTCCACCTAGTAATCAAACCATAATAGGAACCAAATGGGTTTATAAAACAAATTAGATGCAAACGGAATAGTGTCTAGGAACAAGGCTAGACTCGTTGCTCAAGGGTATAACCAACAAGAGAGAATAGACTTTGATGAGACCTATGCCCCCGTGGCTAGATTAGAGTCTATAAGAATACTTCTTGTATATGCTTGTGCTAATGATCTAAAGCTTTATCAAATGGATGTCAAAAGAGCTTTTCTAAATGGTTTCATTAATGAAGAAGTATATGTAGCTCAACCTCCAGGCTTCATCGATTTTGAAAAACCCAAACATGTGTATAAATTAAAGAAAGCCCTTTACGGTCTTAAACAAGCTCCAAAAGCTTGGTATGATAGACTCAAGTCATTTCTAATTAAACACAACTATACCATGGGGTTAGTTGATAACACACTTTTTACTAAGAAAAGAGAGTCACATATAATCATAGTACAAATATATGTAGATGATATTATATTCGGATCCACTTATCAAGACATGTGTGATGATTTCTCTAAAATCATGCATGACGAGTTCGAGATGAGTATGATGGGAGAACTTAGTTTCTTTCTTGGTCTACAAATAAAACAAGTAGAAGATGGTATCTTTTTCAATCAATCTAAATACATCAAGGAGATGTTAAAGAAATTCGGTCTAGAAGAGTCTAAACCAATTAGGACTCCAATGTCATCCGACACCAAACTCACAAAAGATGAAGACGGCGAATCCGTAGATAATACTAAATATCGTAGCATGATAGGTAGTCTTCTCTACCTCACGGCAAGTAGGCTGGATATCATGTTTAGTGTTTGCTTATGTGCTAGGTTTCAAGAAGACCCTAAAACATCACACCTAGAAGCCAGTAAAAGGATATTTAGATATATTAAGGGTACAACACAATTAGGATTATGGTATCCTAAGGGTACGGGAGTAGAAAGAATTGTATATGCAGATTCTGACCATGCAGGTGATTACGTTGATAGAAAAAGTACAAGTGGGGTATGTACTTTTATGGGATGTTGTTTAACATCTTGGTTTTCTAAGAAACAAACGGCACTTGCAATATCAACAACGGCCGAGTACGTGTCCGCGGCAAAGCATGCCAACAGGCACTATGGATGAAACAAGCATTAGTCGACTACGACATTCATCTAAGCGACATAGCCATCCTATGTGACAACAAAGGTGCCGTCGACTTAAGCAAGAATCCGGTATTGCATTCTCGCACAAAGCATATAGAGATTCGTCATCACTAAGAGAGACAATGTTCAGATAGGGAACATCTCTATTGAGAAGGTAGCATCCGAAGACAACATAGCCGACGTCCTCACCAAACGGTTGAAGCAGGAACAATTCAACCTACTTGCCGTTGGTCTTGGTCTAATGGAACAAACGTCGTAACTTATTTGACTCTACAAGGTATGTAAACACTAGCCTTCTTTTTCTGAGTCTAGGATTTCTATTTCATGCACAACTCACAAACAATACGGAATTTTCAAAACCCAGATAAGTCTTCCACTATAGTTTTCTTACTTTTTCAATACATATTTTCAAAGAAAATCTCTTTTCAAAATGTTTTCTAAAAGGATGATACCTTCCAGTATCAATTTCACAAAAGCAATTTCTCAAGACTAGGACAAATCGCTTTTTCATTATTAATACAAAGTAAAAACCCGTTTCATTGCATCTCATGTCTTTTGAATGCTAAAGGGAACACATAAGTAATATGTGTTTTGGTACATTCATTTAAGCAACAATGAATTAGGAGCATTGATAAACACAAATTACGTACTCATGTACTAACTATGTGTTTTCGGGTTATCTCAATAGGATGCTTTTCTACTTCTAGTTTATTTTTTTTAGGGGTCGAGATAACCGTAACTCCAAATAGTTTGCATATAGGCACACAATAGGCAAATGTTTCACTTTTGTGCTACCGGATCACCAGACCCACGGATCCGAGCCTTTATGCTGGACGGATCCCTCAAGGGAAGGATTCGTGGGATCCGTGAAACAGAAGCTGTTTTCACCTTCTATTTTGTCTACTTTGGATGAAAAATCCACATTTGTTTAAGTTTTGGAGTATGTTCTTTAATGCTTATGTTCTCATGATCATATGGCTTAAATTCATATCTAATCATTAGATTTTAATCCACATTTTGGGTCAAGCATTTACTACAATACATTGTTTTTCTATATATATAGAACTCCCAAAATTCTTGCATACTCACCCCATCCTCAAACACATACAACACCATGTCATTCACAAACTCTTACAATTTAGATGAATCACCTAGTACAAACAATCATCTTCATGATACCCAAACCTTTATATTACCACCATCCAAAATACCACAATCAAACTCTAGGATATCCGCACGGATTAGTATCCGATCTTGTTGCTTAGCAAAACCAACCTCAAATGGTTCATCCTCAACAAATAACTCACCACAAGATGCTTCCATTTATAGCACCCCCCTCATCACCAACAAGTACACCAACTTCATCACCACATAAAGTCACTCTTTGGGAACTCCTTAAGACTCCAACAAGATCTAAACAACCTAAACAAAAAGAAATAGTCTTTTCACACCTCCCACATCTCCAAATACTATTTTTCAAGATCTTGAAACATCACCACCAGCTCCCATTAAACTACAAGAACATCTAGGTTCTTATCCACCACCACTTCCAAAACATTCGATTTTGATCCATATTTTCCTATTTTTCCACCACAACTTCCGCAACTTACAAATCAAAATCACTCGGAAGATTTCCGCACTCATTACCCACATCACTTACATTGTGAACATTGCCAATCCACTAGGGAAATTGCAATAGAAGTTAGGGAAGAAATGCGATTCATACTCAACCTCATCCTTGATCACATCAATACCATCACTCATCAAAACATCAATCCATAAACCTTATGCAAGCATGGAAGGAATCACTACTACTATTTTCTATTTCTTGTACCTTTTCTTTTAGAGTCATTTTCAATAACAAGTCTTGTTCTTATTTTTACATGCTTGTAGTTGGCATAAATACCACTACACATTGTTGTTTTATTACAAGGCCTTGTTTACATACCTTGGCTCTCAATCTTGATTCTCGGCATTCACAAGATTATTTAAGCATGTTACTAACATTTCTTTTTGTAGGATTTTTATTTTTCTTCACTTGACACCCCAAATAAGGGGGAGCTACCGTCAAGGAGGATTTAACAATACGTGGACTTATTTTTCCACACTTTTATGTTTATTTCTTCCAAGGGTTAACTTTTTGTTTCGAAAAAAAGGGGGAGAAGAAGTAAAACTTAGGGGCTTTCAAAACTTACATCTATTCTTAAGTTTTACTCATCATAACATTATGTTTTGTCATCAACAAAAAGGGGGAGATTGTTAATACAAATAAACCGTCAAAAAGTTTATTAATATTCTGCGATCTCTTTGCGTTTTGTTGATAACAAATATAATATTATCTTAAGTATAATTATAAGGATACATGTTATTTTTGTAAAGCATTTACATATAGCCATTTAAATACAAAAATGTAATAATTAAGCATTTGTTATAATAGTTTATTAGGATGGGTAAAAACCATAACCCATGGACCATAACCCATGGATCTTAACCCATACCCAAGTAGACTAGATACAATGTATACTTAGATACATTGAATCTAATGAAAACCCATGGACCAACCCATAACCCATGACCCATAACCAAAAACCCATGGGCAAAGAGGAGCGTTCCACGGATCCCTAGGATTACACTAGACGGATCCCAAGTGGAAGGATCCGTGGGATCCATGGAACAGTGAAGAATTTTGCCTATAAATAGAGAGCCATTTCTTCATTCTAACTCACCCCTCTTCTTACTAAATCTCTCATACACTCTCATTCTCTTCTAACATATAGATCACTTGATCTAGAGAGTTGTTCTTCTTCTTTCTATTTGTGATCCTTATATAGGTCCTTCTCTAAGGCGAGATCACGAGCATTCTACAAGTCATCCAAGCAAGGGGTCCTGGATTGATTTGTCACTCCGCAAGATTTCTGTAGCAAAGATATTGTATTTGATATTTCACATATTTGTTGTGTAATAGTCGTGTTGGTTTGGTCCACCGTGCTGCGGACTCGGTATTTAGCTTTGTACCAGAAAAAGTGTAAACAACGTTGTGAAGGCTTCTCCGCCAAGTGAAGGAGTTTGTTGACATAGTGCTTGAACTCTCGAGTAGGTGACTCGGGGAGTGGATTAGGGCAAGGAAGGTGTCCTTGTAGCCGAACCACTATAAATCGGTTGTGTCATTTCTATCCCTTAACTTTACTTTACTTGCTTACTTTATCATTAGATCTATACTTTCTCTACATCCACAAGATATCACATATTAACGAATTAAAGTTTTTGAAAACTAACTTAAAATCGGCAAAACTATTCAAACCCCCCTTCTAGTTTTCCACATCACGTACAAGATAACTATCAAACTATATTCGTATAAGATATACACAATATCTATTTTATAAATACAAAACATATCACATAAGCAGTACAAAGTATATGTACTAGCAGTACTAAGTCAGTTAGTACTGCTAGTGTTATCTTCAGCAGTTCCTGTCTGTATGCTTGGCATTACAAAGTCTGTTAATATTGGTACGTTTAATCCAACAATCTCCTCTAAACTTATGATTCCACTGCAAATCAATAAGTTTCATGAATTAAACAATTTGATGTTTGGGGGATTCTTCCAAACACACTACTTCTTCTGAGCAATCTCCTCTATCTTCTTCAAAACCTTGTAAGAAGGAGTTCCATTCTTAGCATAAGTAGTTAGTTTGCTGTCTAACATCTGAGTTGCCACCAAAGTTGAAAGTGGATAATCTCTGTCTACTAGCATGTCACCCACTTCACTTTCCACTCTTAACTCCACTACATGTACTCCACAATACTGATATAGTCTTTAGCTCTTGACCATGTAATCATCCCACTAGTGGTCATTTGCACCTGGCTCAAACATACACCTTAAGGCATGCCAGATAGCAAAATTTAAAGTACTTGTGGGCCTTGTAGAACCATATATGAACTTAACTATCTTCCATAAAGCCTCCAGATCTTCTCAATCAATGAAGTGCAACATGTAACCAAAAGAATGATATTTTACTTTGAAGCCATTAGATCTTGTCAGCTCAATGTAGTTTTTAAAGCCATCATACACAATATGCCAATCAATGATGGGAAATTTGGCATTCAAAGGTGCTGCATCTTCTTTTATGACCAGCTGATCCAGTCTCTTGGCATCATCTTCTTATGGTTTTTGTTTCTTTGAAGCTTCAAATTCCAAGTTTGAGGCAGATCTCTTTGCTCCTGAAAATTTATCCTTCTCACTCATTGGAACAAAGCTATGTATTTTTCTGTAAGCATTGAAGTACAACCTCTCAATCTCAGCATTAGACTTTTCCTTCAGTTGACTTGCTTTCCAGTTATCCTGATGCTTGAGATACTCTTTCATCTGATAAATGATATGTGCTTTTGTAGGTGGTTTTGGTCTTGCTACTCTCTTTCTCTCGACCCTTCTGATAATATCAATCAACTCATTCAAAGCGCTTCTCTTTCTTTGCATGAACTCTTCTCTTTGTAGTAGATCAATAACTGCTTGGCTGCAAGCTCATCACTAGCCTCTCTTTCTTTGATGACCCTTTGTTCTTTCATGAACATTGAAACCTCTTCTTCATGAACTCTCTTGGCAACCTCAGCATCATAGTCAGTTTGTTTAAGAACCCTGCTCTTCACCTTCTTAGGTTGCTCAATATCAGTCATTGGAGCTTTTCCTTTGTCAGCAGTCCTTGCAGCAATACTAGCAGTACCTTCTTCAACACTAGCAATACTAACTGTGAAGCTTGCCTTTTCTTCTTCTGTTTGTACTGCTACCTCCATATGTCTTGAAACACTTATCATTTGTTCAACAAGCCCAACACTACCTTCAGTAATGGTAGCAGTACCTTCTGGCTGTTGAGTACTAGTAGTAGTATATCCAATGTCTTCATCCGCATCCACTAATTCTATAGGTGCATCTAGATCAACTGGCTCAGCTCCTTTTTGTTGATCATCACCACTACCCAAATCACCCAAATCTTGATAATCTCCACCCAAATCTTGTAAAAAGTCAAATTTCCTCCCCTGAGTGTGCCACTGATGTTTCCTCCCCTTTTTGGGAGAATCACCTAAATTATCATATGTATCATTAAAACTTGGGGAGTCAACATCAATTCCCTTCCTTTTGCCTTAGAGCTTTGACCTTTGCCTGTAAATTTTTCACCTTCGAAACCAATTTCTTGTAAACCTTTTCATAAAGTTGCTTTGTATCTTTGAGGTCTTGCTCTATAGTATCCACCTTTGTTGTCAATCTGGTACACAGTTCCATCAATTCCATAAGTTTAGTATTGCCTTCAGCACTTCCAGATGTGTGACCTTTTGGGAGAGGTGCATTATGAGGCATAGACTCAGTCTCATTCCTAGGTGGACTAGGAACATCAAGTGAGCCATACATATGTTCCAGTTGGCTTGGGATTCCATCACCTGTATCAAGCCCAGTAGGACTTGGCACATTATCTGTTGCCATGGTTGAGGTCTTAGTTATGTTGACACTGTCCTGCCCAGCTACTAAGCTTGAGATAGCAGTTTCGGCCTCTTCCACTCTGCCAGAGGCAGTCTCATCTACTACATTGGGTTGAGTAGGAACACTGGGCTGAGATAGCACAGTGGCCCTTCTGTTTTTCCTCCTATAGGTATGTGATACTGTTGGTATATAGGATGAGGATGGAGCAACAATAGGGGATGTGTGTTGGGACTCAACTGGGATTGATGATCCTTCACCCTGAGCAGTTTGAATTTGATCCAACATTTCATTAAAAAGAGGGACTTCAATCCCATATTAACAGTTTGAAGCCATAGGCATATTATGAAATGTTTTGAAGTAAGGCTAGGTGCTGGATAAATTTTTTGTGATTTTGAGTTCATTAGGTCTTTTATTCAAAATCGGTTGTATAAATCTTGGATACATGAGATATTTGTTTTGCTTTGACATTCTTCACCATACTCTCCAAAAATTAGTTTGAAAAATTAAAATTTCTATTTGTTGATAAGCAAATGAGACTAATAGCATTGTAACATATGGATTTCACAAACACACTAAATCATACACAAGATAGGCGTATAAAGATGGTTTTAGAGAGAGAAAGTGGGAGCCTTTCTAGAGAGAGAAAGTGAAAGAAACATAGAAGGTTAGATTAAGAATGAGAAAGGTCCAACCCTCTACCTTGGGAGGTAGAGGGTATTTATAGTTACAAACATAACGACCTCCTATCGGCCTGTGGATCAGGTATACAGTGGGTAAAGACCCGTCCTTCCTCCACGGTGTTGCTTCTAAACTAAATAACTAGTAAATAACGTAATGTCTACGAGCTAACATATGCTAGACTATAGTTGAGGTGACCGACTCTTTACTATGTAATTTCTAATTCCTAACATCTCCCCTAAGGGAGGTCACACCATGAATTACATTTTGTGTCCTAGCATTCTATTCTTGACTTCGTTCTTGAGCTCGTAGACTTTAATTCTTCAATGTCCACATTCTTTGTGCTTTTGTAGTGACTCTTCATAGTTCGATTATTTTGTACTTTCAGTGGAGGTCTTTAACTGATCTACGTCTTTAATGATCATCGAGCTTTCATTGAGATCATCAGCCACAGTAAATCTCTGGATCACCCTTTATTGTGTTGCCATCATGTGATGTTGTTACTTTTGGACCGACATGCTCACACTTTTGAATCATGACATCTTTCATCAGAGTAGCGGAAGCTTTACTGGTTCATGATATTTGCAGCAGCGAAGCAGAAGCATAGTATGAAATATCAGAGCCAGGTTATGTAGATATGCACCAGTCATGATTTCTTTAATTAAGTGTGGATGCTGTGAGCATGCGGCTTTGGATTGACCGCTCAATTCTGATCAACTGCAACCGTCCAAATGTACCTGCAAAAACAGTTAGCAATAAAACACACGAAAGTGTCTTTGATCACTTTTGTTGAATTGAGGTACACGGCCCACGGTTCCCCTTGATCAGTACAAGTACTGCCTGTGATCAGGTATAATCCCGAAGAATCTCCTTGACAGGGTTTCGCAGCTGTTCTAGCTGTTCTTAAACCGGAACGTCTCAAAGAAGACAACACGGAGTGAGTGAACCAGCGAATTGAGATTCACTGATTGATGAAAAATTGATTTGAAAAACAATCGTGTATTGCTTGAAGAAAGAGTTTTGCAATACGACGAAGGTTTTATGAGAAAGATCAATTCAATCAAAAAATACTTTTGTATTTTAAAAAATAGTACACATTCGACGTGCTAGAGAAAAGAAGATTTGCACATCGAACGGTTTTCCAAAAGTATTCGTCAATTCAATCCTAAAAGGACATCACGGTTGACCAAGGTTGACCAAGGTTGATTCAAGATTGAATCTCTCCATCGTTTCTATCCAGTTGTCACAAGCTTGATCTTTTGCAAGATCTCACATGTCACCCACCAAGAGCTTGTTTGATGTTGGCTCTAGAAGGATTTCCATCTTCATTGTGAATATTTTCATATCACTCGGATGTCCTGCGCAGATACCACAAGGATAATGCGTAGGACTCATAATATATATACTTACTTTCCACATTGTGTGAAACAGCAAGTCTTCATTCATTTTGTATCCTAATGAGATATTGTGGATGATCTCTTGGCTCTAGACTCAATCGTGCACATTTGGTTCCAATGCCGGAGACTAGGGAGAGGGTCTCCTTCTTCAATATCAACTATCTCTAAAAGAAAGTCGATAGATTATGTAGGTTCCCCGTGAGAATGAAACAAGTCCTTTTAAGAGGAACTTGAGTAGTTTGGGAAGTTGTAGTGTAGTGCGTCACTGGGTCCATGACGTCTTGTCTTCAATACCGGTGTTACCTTAGTAAACACCAGTAGCATATGTATTGAACCCGGTTTCTGCCCTAAGGTTGAATAATTGGAGGGCTATTTCTTTTCACCCTTTTTCACATTCAATTATTTTTCATTCTTCAACCCCTTCAGTGCTTACCGAGACTTCATAACTAGAACCTTGTTGGGTTTATTCCAGTACTAGCTCTGTCTCAGTCCGCACTCTTCCCATATCTCATTTTTCTCCTTTTTTCATCATACTTAAGGACTCTACACTATCTAGTGGATTGTCCCTGGGTAGATCCCTCCGGTTCTGGCGGATCGTGGGAACTAATACCTAAGCTCACCATCCTTATAACTCCATACATAAAGTAAAATGGTCGGTCGTTTGGTACAGTTCATTCTTCCTTGAAACCAATTGAAAAATCATTTGGAAAAACAATCAAGGTACTTGTGATACGAGATCAAAGCATTTTGTACCTTAATAGTTTTGATAATTTAGAAAACCTCCCCCTCAACATGTGCATATGATTTAGAAATTGTTTAGCACATGGATGAAAGAGGACTTTGAAATATTTTCTTTGATCACAATTTTCATAGAAAAAGCCATTTGATTTTCTTTGTAAATTCTCCCCCTCAATATGTGCATAGGATATTTGAAATCATTTTATCACATAGAGGAAAGAGTTCTTTTGAAGCATAATCCGATCACAAAAGCCATTAAAAAACCATTCGCTCCCATAATATGTGCATCAATATGTGAAAGAGTTTAGCACATATTAGAGAGAGCCAACACATTGAATCAAATGATCACCATTTTTCAAATTTCATATTAAATCACAAATTCTCCCCGATCAAAAATATCAAACCCTTTAAGATTTTGGATCCCAAGTGATTTAATAAGGTTTGAAAAACATGGGAGAAAATGTGGTCAGGTTTAAATACTCATCTCGTTTTTGGATAAATCCTCCTCCTCAACATGTGCATTGTGTATTTGAAATCGTTTGGCACATGGAGGCAGAGTGCCTATAAAGGACTAAAACCGATTCCATAAAAACAGATTTGAGATTTAAATCACGATCTCTCCCCCGATCAAAAATTTCAAACCAATTGAGATTTTGGATCCCGATTTATTTAAATTATTTAGAAAATTTTGGGGAAAGACGTGGCAAGATTTAATTTTGAAAAATGATAGATAAGGGAAAAATTTGGACATTAAAGATTGTTAGTGTCAGGTATGATTGTTTTAAGAGACCTTCAAATAAAATAAAACAATTTCACAATCAAACAAGAACAGAAAAAATTTCATTTGAAAGATCTTGATTCTAAAGAAAAATCATACCATGACATAACATTAAATATTTAGATCACCACAAATTTTGTACAAACGGACTTTTATGAAGAAATATCGTTTGAAAATATTTTATTTTAAATCACTCTCCCCCTCAATCGATGATTGTAGTCGATGATTGAGTGACTTAGGTTTTGATAAAATAAAGTCCGGTAATTTTCAAAATTAAGATCAATTTATTTTCAAAAACAATATTTTTCCATTTTCAAAACAGTTTAAACAAATTATTTAAAAATGGTATCATTCACTACTTTTCCTGCACAAGATACGTTAGGTGCAGAGAATCATAAGCTGCTTTTGTTGATGTTGTTGTAGGTTTGAAGAAACCGTCTGCAGATCCAGTGAGACTTCTTACGTTGCATTATAATGCCAACTGAGGTCAAATTAAGCTCCGTTTCTTCAATTACTTAGAAGAAAACCATCTGCTGATGCAGTGACACCTCTTACGTTGCATTTATGCCAACTCTCCATGAAGTCCAATTAAGCTCCGTTTCTTCATTTGTCAACCCAAGATATAGTTACCCTTTCCTTTCGGCATCCAATCATCATTATTTGTGGGATCCGGATCGGGAACATTCTTATACCAAAATACCTGCATACGTTAGTGAACACAAACAGATATATGGTGGTCGACATCACCCAAACAGCAATCGACTAATAACAGTCAATTCAACATATTAATCAGATCATATAAGGTATCGGAATAATGTGTTCAACAAACTCTAATCATCTAATCCTAACAATCTTATCCTAGAAACCTAGTCCTTCAACATAGACAATTATCATTTTTAATTAAGCACGTAGGATAATTAAGAAAGTCCGTTAGATGATATAAATTTGAAAACATTCTCCCCCTCAATCAATGACTCATTTTCTGAAGATTTTAGAAGCGTTGAAGTCATTGATTGAGTTTTTCAATTTTTACGAAAACTCTAAATCTGATTGATTTTTTCAAGCAACTCATTTACCACCATTTTTGAAAATACAACAAATATTTTTCTGAAGAATTTTAGACGGAAAAACATTTGTGTAGGAACAGCAGTCCTTCGACATACTTTCCTCATTTTTGTTTTTAAGATAAGTGCACGAAATGTTTGAAAATTGGTATATCGCAGCACTTTCTTTTCTTGAAGAGCGGGTTGCTATCTGAAATAATAGCAAACCATATTTTAAGCACGGGTTACAGTCTGAAGTAACTGCAAGCCATTTTTTAGACATGTTTAGAAAGAAATTTACACCTCCTGCTCGAACTTCATCTAAAGTCCCGTGCCATTATTGAATGACATTTCTAAGATGTTATCGATACCAGAAGACATGTCTTGAAAAACAATATTTTTGGTATTTTCAAATTTTCTGATTTTTTTGTGTTTTTGTTGGTTTTATAATTTTCTATTTTGTTTTTTGAAAATTATATACAAAGATAGAGAAATAGTTTAAGAAGATGATGATACGAGTACCGAGATAAGGAAAAGTTCAACACTTTGAAGAAGATAGAAGTCATCATCTCTTAAATTCACCACCAAATCTTCGAGGCTCTTGAATCGTCGAAGAACTTGAGCCTTCTGAAAGTGAGATTTTGGTGCAGCTTCCCCAAACCGACAAACTAAGAATAAATACCATTTCCCCAAGAAGTAGAAGTGAATAAAAATGGTCTCATTGAATGAAGCTCAGCACCCCGAAGAACACAAGAACACCAAAGAAAGAAGTTGAAACATTGATCGTCTCAGTGGTTATCAAATCCGGAATAACTGATGAAGTCCGATCACATGAACCTGTTGTGCGTCCCCGATGTACACATTACTCTTCGAGATTGACCAGTTGTCTATTCAGGGGAGCAATACATCAACATCTTCATTTTACCAAGTGCATTCCATTTATCTCCCATATAACCAATCAGCCCATAATGTACACACGTACCCAACCAGAGTAGACACAACGACATCACAGTAACTAGTTGAATCACTGATCTTCTCTGCGGATATCAACTCCGGAATAACTGATTAAGCTCGATCAAGTGAACATGTTGTGCGTCCCTGATGTACACATATCTCTCCCCTGATGGTTGCGATCTTATCGGAATCATCATTACATTGTGTACATGAAGCAATAACTGGAAGCACTACCATAAACCATATAGAAGATATCGATAAGCAATATCATCTCACGCTCCAAATATTCTTCTCATATTTCTTCTATGAAAGCTAAGTTAACCATACCAAAAGTATCCAAGACCACTTCCCCAAATAGTTGGAATAATACACCAAAGGTACGAAGTTAAAACTGAATTTCTCTACGGTTATGACCATTGTCTTTCCGGGATAACTTCAATCAGGTAGAAGTGTTAAGTTCATCATGTATACTCGTTGTGCTTTTAGATATATGTCTCCTTCCCCTTTGCTGGTTTTGATACCTCAGAATCAGCAAAACATAATATACCCATAAACATGAAATCTTGTGAGAAGAACTCAAATAGCCCAAATGAATCCTGTAAGACTGAACTGCTACAGAAACTCTCTCTGACTATCTTTATCAATCCATATGTAGACAATTTGAAGTGACCACTGTTGAAGAAAACCCGATATACCAAACTTGAAACTGAAGTCGAATTCCCCGCATTTGTATCTTAAGCTTGCACTTAATGATGGAAGAACGGTGTCGAGAATCTATGCTTCAAGCAAATCTCTAAGTACTCACAACTCAAACAAAGTATGAGACATTAACACCTCTTGAGATTATCCACATCGTCAAATGCATGTGACACTGAGTAAAACAACGTAACTCCTAATAGTGATAGTTAACCAGGTCTTCAACCAACCACCCCGACTGCTAGTAACTAGATAAGCCAAGTCTTCAACTCAAAATCTTAAGCTCGAGCAAGTTATCAAATAAGAACACGCCTTTGTTGAAAGTCAACTTCAATCTCAAATAAGTGATAAATGATTAACTTTGAAGTCATCAACTTGTGTCAAATGCCCAACATGTGAAAACAACATACAATCGGATGTACATTGACCCACTGATTGAACTGCAACAAATGATTCCTCAACATCAATGCAATCTTCCTAAAGGTATACATGTAGAGACTGATCTGGAAGATTCACCAATAATGTCGTCGAGCGGATGAGGTAGTCATTTTCCTTTAAGTTCATGTGGTTGATTTATAGCGTGCACATTTGGAGGAACAATAATCCGTGAAGATTTGGCAAAGGAATACCAAAGAGCGGATCATTATTCATGAGTGCAACTGCAATATTATGATAGCCATTATCAATGCCTTGAGGAATAACTGGAGATTGGGCTTCTTGAGTAGTCTGAGTTGTACTTCATAGATGATCAACATTCGCTAGCGGTTGGAAATACTCATCAAACATATCTTGGAACAATGAATCCCAAACAATAAATCCTAATTATCTTTAGAAGGTGAAGCATTAGGTGTTGGAGGAGAGTCATCAAACATTAAGTCGTATGACCATTAATCAAACATCCATCATCATTTAGTATATTCACTCTTCTCCCCCCTCAAAATTGCATCCGAAGTTGCCATTTTGATTAGCAAGTGAATAATAATATACACCAATGAACGTAGATCCACTTGATGACTGAATGAGCATGGGAGAAACATGAAGCTTGTTGATGAGAATTCGATGAGAATGGTCATAAACATGAAGACTTCTCTTCTTCTAAAGATAAAGCGCACTGAAGCGTACACCTTTCTTTTCTTTGAGGAACGGGGCCTGAAGTGTTGTCTGCAGACGCCATAACGATGAAGTACGAGGCTGAACGATGTGAACAGACGTCATAGCCGATTGAATATCAATGTTGAGTAACTTGAACCGTGAGTTATGAGATATCAATCCTTTTGTTATCCATACTTTAAGCCAGACCATGTATTGAAGGATCGAAGTATCTGCAACTGAGTAAGGACTACCTGCAATAATATTACAAACTTGATTGCATATATTTTGGTTAGTGACATCAGTATCCAAACCTTTGGGGTTTCACGGTCAACATTGAGAATGCCATTGGTAAACATCTTTCCTGTAGGTATCCAGCTAAGTCCAGCATCCTTAAATATTCTACTAGATGGTATCCACTTATGGCAAGGTCTAGGATTGTTAGGCTTCTTATGCATAGTGAGAGACTTATCCTTATTTCTAGTTTCCAAAGATTTAGCAGTTGGTAACCATCTAGGTGAGGCTTTTGGTTTCATTTGCTTCATATGCACTATGGATGACTTAGTGTAAATCCTAGACTTAACAGGTTGTACCATTGCATGAGCATTTACTTTCTTCAGGGATTTTGTGAAACATTTATCATGATTAGCATTAAAGATACATTTCAGACACTTTGAGCAAACAGCTTGTTTGGATTCAGAAATTGTTGGATCGATATACTTTAATCAAACTATCTAAACTAGCTTGTTAAGGTTTAATAACCTCAGATAAATCCTAAGTTATTAACAAAGAAACACTGAGCAATCTTTATCAAGTACGCGGAATTTACTTAACAAAGCTAAGAAGAATAACCTTTTATTATAAACTCTAAATCTGCTTATTATGCAGATACTCTAATACAACTCTAAGATAATCGAACTTCTCTCTAAAACACTAATTAACTTGTGAATTCGTAAACTCTAAAACTCATAGACTCGTACATCTAATGCCAATCTAGGAGTCCTTTTATAGGCTCAAGGATATCCTAGTCGGTTTACCTTGTACGACAAGTAATCTAAACATAGAATACAATACTTTCCATAAACGAATAACAGTTCTTTTGTTCTTGCAGTACTTTGACTTTTAGGTGCAGTACTTTGACTTTGTCTTTAGCAGTACTTTGCAACTTACAGTACTTTCATATCTTCAGTACTTTCATATCTTCAGCACTTTCATATCCCAACAATCCTCCCCTAACTTGAATTCTACTTGCTTGACTTCAAGTTCCTTTGTGAATGTATCTTTAACAGCTTCATCTTTAAGATCAGATTGTTTCTTAGTCTTTTCAATATATATCTCTGTAGTGTCTGTGCTTGTCAAAGTATCTCTTAGAATTGTTCTTTCTCAGCAGCATCCAGCAAGCTCCATCTTTTCAGCAACACAGCAACATATGATAATTTGTACATTAATTCAGTTTAAGTTGCATACTATTCTCATCACTTCCAGGTGTGTTAACTCCTGTGAGAGGTGAATCATTGAAAATTTAATGGTTTTAGATATCTTTACCAAAGCCATTATCTTTGGAGTAGCCAAATGTTTTGGTGTGTAAGACCATGGTACATTGATAACCATATGATTTTTAGCAAATCATCAGCTATCAACAGATTTGATTTGTCTTTACCAAAAGCTGTACACTTCTGGACTAGTTAGTTCTTCTATCTAATGGTGAACTAATTACCAATAATGGTTTTTCCACTGCCTTTACCACAAGCCATTTCTTGTGGGCTAGCCAACTCTTCACATTAACTGATATGGTGAGTTGATTACCATACAACTTATTAGCAAGTTGTCAACTAAAAACGGATTTGATATATCTTTACCAGAGCCGTTTGCTCATGGATTAGCCAATCCTTTTGTAACCATGGTGGATTGATTACCTATTTGATGTTGCCATCTCAAAATCCATTTATTTAACCTTTGTTTCAAAATTTTGTTACTTAGCAAAAGGTTTCTTTGAAAAATTACTTAACTGGTTTTCAAAAGCTGTAAGCAGTACTTTGATGAAAGTACTGTTTGATCAGCAGTACTTTGAATAAAGTACTGATTTATCAAAAATAATTTATTCCAATAAGATTCATACCAGTTATTCATCATCTTCAGCAATGGTAGTCCAGTTGATAAATAGATTGATAACCATGCAAGCAGTTTCATTATCCTCTTCTACTTCCAATCCATGCTCTAGCATTCTTCTCATGAGCTCAACTGTAAGAGGATATCTTCTGTTTACAAACAGGTGTATCATTTTACCATTCTCTAGCTCCAAAACATGAACTCCAGATTCTTCAAAGAATCTCCAGCAAACAATTTCCCAGTTTTCTTGATTTTTCCATATATCATCAGTGCTTTCCTCTTCTGATTCCCACATAGTTATAAGATCTCCAAGCAAACCCAGACCAATTCCTTCTGATGGAATATCTCCAAAATAAGCTTTTACCACATTATATAGATAAAATAAATCCACTCTATCTATAATATGTAACAAATCCCATAACCTATTGAAAACTTTGAAGCTTTCATCTTCCTTATGAAAAATCATATAATCTCCTTCTTGGATTTCACAATATCAAAAACACTAATCTGAGATCTGTTCATCTTCATGTCTGTATCTTCTTTTAAATAATCAAAATCTACCACTCTGAGATAATTTCTTAATGCATCTTTAGACTCAGATCTCAATTCAACTCTTTCTTTCTTTGAAAACTGTCTATCTGTAACTTCAGTTTTTCTTTTTCTTTTTAAGCTCTTCTTCCTTTCAGCTTCAGTCCAAAAAGCTTCTTCTCTAAAATCCTTGATATCTGCAACACTCTTCTTACAAGCTTCTGTCTCAGCATCATAGAGTCTTTTCATGTCAACATAGTTCAACTTCTGCAATCCTTTATACCCTCGACCTTTCAAATATGCCATCATAGCATTCATGTCCTTAGCTAAATTAGGTCTTCTAGGCATATATCTAACAGGAGTAGGTGATTGTAATGGTTCATCAGTTTCAGCATCTAATTGCTCTTGCAACTTTTTAGCCGCTTCTCTACTTTGAGCTTCTTCAGCTTCTTGAGCTGCTCTATCTTTAGCATTTAACTCTTCTTGAAGTTTTCTAGCAGCAGCTTCATTCCTAGCAACTTCAATTTCTCTAATCTCTGCCAAAGTAAGTTTCTTCTTCTTTACTTCTACTAAAACACCTTTCCCTTTATCCTTAGGATCAATTGCAGGTTGAGAAGTTCTTTGTTGTTCATTCATCTTGCACTTCTCTAATAGTAACACCACCTCTAGGTTGTGATAATTTTTGAAAAATTGTAGCAATGAACTCATCATCACTTGCAGAATGAATTGTTTTGAGAATAGCTTCCTCCTCTTCTTGTATAACAGTTGTAGAAGGATCAGCTTCCTCTTCAAAATTCAAAACTCTTGGAGTTATCACTTCTTGTCTAAAAGTACTTTGTTGTTGAAAAGCAGTACCTTGTTGTTCAGTACCTTGTTGTTCAGTACCTTGAACTTGTTCAGTACTTTGTTGTTCAGTACCTTGAACTTGTTCAGTACTTTGTTGTTTAGTACCTTGTTGTTCAGTACCTTCAGGTTGTTTCTCCTTCTCAACATCTTCTTTCAAATTATCTTTTTCTAAATTCCTCCCCAAGTTGACAGAAGATTGTTGATGAACCTTGTGGCGTTTGTTTTTTCTAGACTGCTTTTGCGCCTTTTTCTTAGATTTAACCCATATTCGAATTTGTTGAACCAATGGCCACACAAAAGTCTTTAGCCTTCGAAACTTCAGTTTTAATTTCTTTATCTGTTTGGCTTGAACCTCTGTAGTCTTTTTCAACTTGACCAACTCCCTTGTCAAAACATAATTATCTAATGTGATTTCATCAGGAGGTATGGTATGTGAATCCTCTCCTTGAATAGGTGAATGATCCTCTGGTTGAGAAACAGGAACAGACCCTTGTGGAGATGGAGAAGGTGAAACTGCAACATGTTCTTGAAATTCAGTACTAGGAGAAGCAGTACCTTGTAGAGATGCAGTACCTTCATTTGATGTAGCCTGTGGAGAAGCAGTACTTGCAGAAGCAGTACCTGCAGATGCAGTACCTTCAGTATCATCAGCTTCAGTATCAGCTCTAACAGCCTGAACAACATCCATCATGGAAGTTGTTAAAGGAGTATCTGGACCCCTGAATAAAACACTTCTTTTTGCCATAAAAGTAAAAATCTTGGATTGTTGAACAATAACAGGCAATAAAGCTGTAGGTTTTGGCACATCAGAAAGTTGCTTATTTAAGAAAACCTGTATAAACCTTGGGTACATTAGCCAAGTAGATCCATGTGAAATATGTGAGAGCATTCCATCCAGTATTAGCCTTAGAAGTTAAAAACTCTATCTGTAGCTAACCCAACCATAGCAGATGCGATATTTGACCCAAACTGCTCCCAAGAGGTACTCTTAGCACTTATGCAATGGAGCAACACATGAACCAAAACTTCCAATGCGGACAAAATAATTTTTTTCTAAACGTTTGTTCATTCAAAGATCCTTCATAGCCAATATGTCGAAAAGTATCCCATATCAACTGCTTATCAAACCTTAAAGCCCCATCTACATCATTGAACAATAAATCTTCTCGGATGGAGTCTTCAGTAATCTTAATAGTTCTTCCAGCAACTGTTGATCTAATATAATATTCGTCATTCTCCATGTTATCTCTAGCATTAGCCCAAAATTCTTGAATCCAGGGCTCAATAATATCCGGATCCACTAAAAGAGCATAACTGATAGGCGAACCAGTAAGATAATCAATTATATCATGAAAGAGTATATTTGCGTCAGTCTTATCCAAATTAGCGACCATATTAGCTTAGAACAGTAGGACGATTCACCATTGTTGATTATGTAAGCACAAAAGAATTGGACTCGAAGAATATGAATATGATGAGAGAAAGATGGAAAATATTCTAATGTATCAATATGAGAGGGAAAATCAGAAAGGAGGTATTTATAGGTGAGATTTGAAAAATCACAGCCTAAAATAACATTGTTACCGTTAGCATTAAATTACCCCTCAAGATAACCGTTGGAACAGTACTTTAATAAGACAAACAGTACTTCCACGTAAGCAGTACTTTCCCAAGCAGTACTTTCCAAGCAGTACTTTCACTAAAAACAGTACGTTTCCAATTTCTCCAGTATCAACTAAGTATACATAACTATCCTCCCCTCAAGCATAACACAGGACTATACAAATACAAAATAGTCCTCCCCTTAAATGTAGCTCAGTAGTTAATCATGCCAATGCTCACCACCAAGTGAGTGAATCCAGAAACATCAAAACCTTTGGTGAGTAAGTCAGCTATATTATCATCTGTGTGAACCTTAATCACATTAATAAGCCGGTGCTCATAACAATCTCTAATAAAGTGATGCCTAATCTGGATGTGCTTGGTCTTGGAATGATAAACTGGATTCTTCACAATACAAATAGTACTCTCATTATCAATGTTAATAGGAGTATTCTTGAAGTTGAATCCATAGTCCAAGAGCTGATTTTGCATCCACAAAACTTGTCCACAACAGCTTGCAGCAGCTACATATTCAGCTTCAGTAGAGGATGTTGCTGCAATTGTTTGTTTCTTGCATTGCCAGGAGACTAATCTTCTTCCAAGATATTGGCATCCTCCAGTGGTTGATCTTCTATCATAGTTATCACCTGCATAATCACTATCTAAAAAAGCTTCTAAGTGAAAAGGTGACTCTTTTGGATACCACAAACCCAACTTTGGTTGTTGTTTTAAATAACAGAAGATTCTTTTTACTGCATTCATGTGAGATATCTTTGGTGAGACTTGATATCTAGCACATAGACAAATGCAAACATATATCAGGCCTTGATGCAGTAAGATACATAAGAGAGCCAATCATTGATCTAGAAAGCTTGACTTCAACAGGTTGTCCATCTTCATCTTTACCCAATGAATTGATAGATTTAATGGGTGTAGTAACAGCCTTCATATCATCAAAATTGAATTCTAAGTATGTCTGACATACTTGTCTTGACTGATAAAAATACCTTCCTTTGACTGCTTAAACTGAAGTCCTAAAAAGAAAGTCAACTCTCCCATTGAACTCATTTGAAATTCTTTCTGCATCAGCTGCTCAAACTCCTTAACTATGGACTGTTTGGTAGCCCCAAAGATGATATCATCAACATAAACTTGAACTAACATGATATCTTTCTTGTCTCTCTGGATAAACAAAGTCTTGTCAATAGCTCCCCTTCTATATCCATGTTGCAATAAGAATGTAGAGAGTCTCTCATACCAAGCTCTAGGTGCCTGATGAAGGCCATAAGGAGCCTTAACCACCTTGTAGACTTTGTTTGGATGTTTAGGATCTTCAAAACAGGAGGTTGTTTGACATAAACTTCCTCTGTAATCTTGCCATATAAAAAGGCACTCTTGACATCCATCTGGTAAACTTGAAATCCATATAAGAAGCAAAAGCAAGAAATATTCTAATAGCTTCTATTCTTGCTACAGGAGCAAACACTTCATCATAATCTACTCCTTCTTCTTGTCTATATCCTTGTGCTACTAACCTTGCCTTATTCTTGATAACATTACCTCTTTCATCTCTTTTGACCCTAAAAACCCATCTGGTTCCAATAACTCGCTTCCCATCTGGAAGATCACATAAAACCCAAACCTCTTGAAGTTTAAATTGAAGAAGTTCTTCCAGCATAGCTTCAACCCAGCTTTCTTTAGTCAAAGCTTGAGCAATATTCTTGGGTTCTTCTTGAGAGATAAAACAAGTAAATAGACAGGTTTGATGGTCCTTATGATTCAGCCTGTTTTGTTTATACACAAAGCTAAGTAAAGCATTGTGAGGTGTAGAAAAAGTCTTAGCTCTGTGTCTAGTCAGTACTCCAGAAGTAGAAGGACCAATGATTTGATCAGAAGGATGATCCTTATGAGTTCTTAAGTTTGGAGACTGTGGAACTCATAAGTATTCTCCAAATTAGTAACATCAGCACCTTCATTGGAAGTTGGGAAAATACCTTCATCTTCAAATTCATCATCAGTATCTTCTAATCCAGGCATGGTATGATCATCCAGATCAGCTAAAGTACTGTCAACTGGTGCAGCAGTACTTTGTTCGAAAGTACTGTCCAAAGTACTGTGAGAGTACTCTGCAGTCTTGTTCTTCCTCTTTGCCTCTTCATAAGTTCTCCTTTGTTCATCAGTGTAAGAATGTGCTAAAACATCTTGAAGAAGCATCTGATTAAGTTCCTCTTGAATAGATTGATCCTCAGCAGATAAAGAAGATTCTAGAGCAACAGTACTTTGCTGTGGGGCAACAGTACTTTGTTTTGGAACTTCAGTACTTTGTTTTGGACTAACAGGATCTTAATCAGGAACAGCATCAGGTCTAATATGAACTCCATGAACAACATATTGTAAATCTTCTCCACTGTGCACTAGTTGATTTTCTTCTCTAACAGGTACATAGTTCATAGATGGAGTTAAAACCTCAAGATCAAACATCCAATCAGGACCTTTACCTTTCTCATTGTCTTGATCTTCTAAAAACTCAACATGAAGACAAACTTGAACCTTCTTAGTAACCTTGTTGTATACTCTAAAGCCCTTACTGTTAGTGCAATAACCCAATAAGTATCTTCTTTGACTTGCCATCAAACTTCCCCAGATTATCAATAGTGGTTAAAATAGTAAGAGGGCATCCAAAAGGTTTCATAAAACGAATGTTGGGTTTATTGCCCATCAGCAATTCATAAGGTGTCTTCATCTGTGGTTTAGTGACTGAGACTCTGTTAAGTACATAACAAGTAGTACTTACAGCTTCTGCCCAAAACTGAATAGGTAGGTGAGAATCTGCTAACATTGTTCTTGCTGCTTCAATCAAAGTCCTATTATTCCTTTCTGCAACACCATTCTGTTATGGTGTTCTTGCAATACTAAACTCCCTTTTTATACCTTTGTTTGCACAAAATTCATCCATAAGCTTGTTCTTGAATTCAGTCCCATTGTCACATCTAATACCTCTAACCTTGAGTCTCAATTGGTTTTCAAGAGCTATAATCAGTGTCTGAATAGCATCGAAAGTATCATCTTTAAAACCCAAGAAAAATACCCAACTGAATCTACTGCAATCATCTGTTACAACTAAGCAGTACTTTTTCTTGTTTAAACTTGCCACAGAAACAGGTCCAAACAAATCCATATGTAATAGCTCCAAAGGTTCTCTAATAGTTCTCTCCTCAAGCTTCTTGCAGGAAGCTTTGTGTTGTTTACCCTTCTTGCATGCCAAGCATGATTGATTATTCTTGTAAGTCTTTGAAGGTAAACCTCTAACTAGATTGCCTTTGACCAGTTTATTGATATTCTTGAAGTTAACATGGCCCAATCTTCTATGACATTGATGTGCCTTTTCAGATGTTGCTTTAGCCACCAAACATGTGGCTCTTCCATAGGAATGTAGACTCTTCATGTCTAAACTATACACATCATTTGTCCTTGGTACTCTAAGAACTACTAATTCATCATCAACAGGCTTAAAGTCAAGGAAAGGATAAGGCATCTGTGGTAGTGAATAACACAGGATGCTTTTTATCACAGATTTGTGATACTGACAATAAATTGAACTTTAACTCCTTCACATATCTAACATTCTCAAAATCTATAAGCCCTGCTTTGATAGTCCCTTTCCCAGTAATCTTTCCTCCATTGGGATCATTCCCAAATGCAACTCTTCCTCCACTAATCTTCCTAAAATCAGACAGGATCTCTTTGTCTCCTGTCATACTTCCAGAGCAACCACTATCCACAATAAGATGATCTTTAAGCTCCTCTTCTGGGTTGCCCTGCACAGAAAGAAAAGAGTTAGAAACTTTTAGGAACCCAAGCCATTACTGACTTGTGTTCCCCTTGTGGAGTTACAAACTCAAATTCTTTGAGTATGTAATTTCACTATCTTTCAAATGATGATCCAGAATTATCTTTTGATCTTATCATGTGTTTTTCAAAAATTCTGGTTTTTCAACACAAATCTCTTTTTCTTGTAGCACAAAAACATCAGATTCGCTTTTGGTTGAAAGTATTGTCTGTCCCTCTGCAGTACTTTCCCTCTTAACCCATTCTGTTTTAACACTTGGTTCCTGTGATCTAAATCTCCTATGTGAATTGTAATACCTTCTAGGTTGATAGTGAGATCTCCTAGAATTCTATACCAATTATTGTGATCAGTACCTTGTTTTGTCTGAGCAGTACTTTGAGAAAGTACTGGGCCAGAGTTAACAGTACTTTGGAAAGTACTGTGAGATACTAAAGGTTTTGAAAAAGGTTTTCGCTGTTGTGGGTATCTATGATCCGGTGAGAAATTTCTGTGATTGACCCTATTTGAATTATTCCAAACTGGTTTGTGCTCTCTAGGTTTCTAGTTGGAAGTCCTGTTCTTTGGAAATTTTCTAAGGTATTCTGAATGATGTTCACAATCTTTAATTAGATGATTAGAACTAAACACACACACACCGTTTGACCCATACTGTCAAAATGACATCTTCTATGTCTATGCCCAAAATTATTTTGCCTTCTTGGTGAGTGATTAAACCTATTTTGACCAAAATTATCCCAAAAAGGTTTAGCAGTACTGTTTTGAAAAGGTTTTGAAGAAGGTACTGCTTGTGGAGCAGTACTTTGATTAAAAGGTACTGCTTGATTTTGAACATCGTTTTCAACAGGTTCTTTGGGGTTTTCAGACTTAGATTGAGCAACTAGCTTTTTCCTAAACTCTAGACTGTCTACTCCAAAACGAGAACATCAGGCCTAAGGGATTGATGAATGCAGTGGATGGGGAACAGCATGATAATCATTAGCTTTCTTATACTCAGGAGGTGAGTCACTTATTGAACCATCATTACTAGATGTATCTACATAATTAATGAGTTCTTCATCACTAGTGGTTATATCCTCATACTCACTTCATCCTGATTCATGATTGGTTTTCTTCTATCTTACTAAAATCCATTCCACAACCTAATCCAGTTTTAAGGTAGGCTCTTTGCTGTTTTTGAACATAAGAAACATGTGACAGACCAGCTTCACCCAAGCAGCAAACTTAGCTAACAAATCATCTCTTTCCTTAGTTAATTTCTCAATTTCAGCAATTTTACAGTTTAATTTCCATTCACTAAGCTTTAACTGATAATCCTGTTGTGCATATTTTTCAGCCCAAGCCACTTCATTAGTTCCATGTGCTAAGATTTTGGCTTCCATAGATTCTAAGGTTATTTGATAACATGCTACCTCAGACCTAGCCTTAACACAATTATCTCTCTCAATCACATAACTGCTAAGTAATTTATGATAAAAATCATAGCAATTTGAGCATACCTCAGAGATAGGAGATTGATTTGGTGAAGTAGCCACCAATGCTAGTTGAACAGGATCATCTTCACTTTCCTTGCTCCAATCAAATCCTCCAAAGCCATCATCAGATTCCAAAACAGCATGTTCAGGTTCTTCAGAAAAAACAGTGCTCCAATCCAATGCTTCTACTGAATCTTCAATTTCTTCTTCCACTGCTACCATGCAATAAGTTACTGGTTCATCATCAAACTCTTCACTCCGGTCAACTTCTGATAACTTCTCTTGAGCAACCAAAGCCTTTGTTTCAGTAATTGGAATTTCCTTAAGCTCAAGTTTTGGCTTTCCAGATGTCCTGTTTGCTTGATACTTAGCAAACCTGCACTCCCTTGCAAAGTGACCAGTCTTTTGACAATTGAAGCATTCAATTTTAGATTGTCAAAAGTTATGCCCTGTTTTGGTTTGAAATCAATGCTTTTGCCTGTCTTCTTCATGTACTTTTTGATCCTTGCAGTGATCATAGCAACTTGCCACCTGATATCAATTTCTTCAAGTGCATCTTCTTCAATCTGTGCTAGATCTTCTTCATAAGTGACAGGTAAACTAGCTTGTTGTGCAAAGAAGGAGCACATAACTTCATCTCGAGGCCATAGTAGTAGTTGGTGGGCTGTTGAACATAGAGGGGGTGTATAGCAGCAGTACTTTGAGAAACAATACTTTGAGGAGAAGCGGTACTTTTAATGGAAGTACTGGCCTTCTTTTCAGATGATAAAAAAGCAATACTGTGAGACTTAGAACTTGTTTGACCACTCATCTCATGCTCATACACCTTAAGTTGATGATAGAGATCATCAAAGTCCATGACATCCAAACCTTGTTGTCCTCTGATCATTGTAGCAATCACATGCCATGAAGATGGCAAACTCCTAAGAAACTTCAAATTAGCATCTTCAACTGATACTTCTGCCTTGTATAGCTCCAACATGTTGAGAAGATTCTTAAACCTATCATATGCAGCATCAAGACTCTCTCTTTCACCAACTGTGAAAGTTTCAAACTGTTGCTTTAGCAATTTCTGTGCATCTTAGAGGCTTCATTCCCTCCAAATCTGGTCTTGAGAGCAGCCCAGAGCTGCTTAGCATCTTTAGCATCATGAAATTTGATAAGATGACCATCTGGAATGGCAGATAAGAGAATGTTGAGTGCCTTCTCTTGATTCCTTAAGGTTGCTGCTGGTAATACTGGTTTAGGTGCTTAGGTTGTCCAGGTATATCAATGGGGTCTGGTACAACTTCATTCCCATTCACAATTACATTCCATAGAGCATGATCTGTAATGGCAATGTACTGCCTCATCTTCATGCACCAGAGATCATATTCTCCCTTCTTGATTATTGGAATCCTGAGTGAGGTGATTGAGGGTGGTGGACAGCTTCAGTCGACATCTTGAATATTGTTGAAGTAGGGTTTCTTCCTAGTCAGAGTTTCCATACAAGCTCTGATACCACTTGTTGGATCGATATACCTTAATCAAACTATCTAAACTAGCTTGTTAAGGTTTAATAACCTCGGATAAATCCTAAGTTATTAACAAAGAAACACTGAGCAATCTTTATCAAGTCCGCGGAATTTACTTAACAAAGCTAAGAAGAATAACCTTTTATTATAAACTCTAAATCTGCATATGCAGATACTCTAATACAACTCTAAGATAATCGAACTTCTCTCTAAAACACTAATTAATTGTGAATTCGTAAACTCTAAAACTCATAGACTCGTACATATAATGCCAATCTAGGAGTCCTTTTATAGGCTCAAGGATATCTAGTCGGTACAATTGATAGCCTTGTACGACAAGTAATCTAAACATAGAATACAATACTTTCCATAAACGAATAACAGTTCTTTTGTTCTTGCAGTACTTTGACTTTAGGTGCAGTACTTTGACTTTGTCTTTAGCAGTACTTTGACTTTTTGACTTTTCCCAGTACTTTGCAACTTACAGTACTTTCATATCTTCAGTACTTTCATGTCTTCAGCACTTTCATATCCCAACGAAATAGATCTAGATTTTTTAGAGTGATCTGCTATGGGAATAGCTTTAATCGAAACGCAACTACTCTTAGATGTACGCCAATCCCTAGTCTTTAGATTAGTGTTCCTAGGTAATGGTTTACAACTACTAGCAGTGCCTTGAAATCTTGAAGAATTCATCATCCTAGGTTTTGCACCTAAAATTCCGTCTTTGCGATTTTGTGCCTTCTTTCTAGCCATTTCTAGATAAGAGTTCTTATACAAGTCATTCATATCAATTTTCCTAGACAAGTGAGGTGAAGTGACTGGTTTTGTCAAAAACTTGTTTCGCATCAACTTGGGAGGCAAACCGCGTTTTTGAAAATTTTGGTCATCAATCTAAATGCATCGGTTTCTAATAATGGTTCCCCAGTTTGATGGTTTTGAAAACTTAGTGTTTACACTATTCCCTGTTGTTTTTCTGAGCTCATTTTTTAAAGCAACAATGGCGAAACTGTTTTCCTGAAGTTGAGCTTTGAGTTCATCAATCTTTTCTATCAAAGGGTTTGTTTGTTCCATTGACTTAGTTCCTATGTGATGCTTTCTCAAAGACTCATTTTCCTTTAGTAATTTAGCCACATAAATTGACAGTTCATTATTTCTTGTTATAGTAGCATCAATGTCTTGTGTATTCATGACTAAATTACTTTTCACATTCAAGACAGAAATATGTTTCTTCAGATTGTAAATGGTTGAGTCTTTGTCTTGAAGTTGAGCTTTCAAAGTGTTAATTTCAAAAAGTTCACTGAATTCAGGAAGTTCCGAATTTTTACATGGTTTGTTAAGTTGAAAACTTTCTTCTTTACTCTGTATCGCAATTTCAAGTGAAATGCAATGTTTTTCAAGATTTGAGAATTTGTTTGAAAGTTTATCAAAAGCCTTTTTATCAACCATATCATTTGTTTTGAAACACTTAATCTCAGACTCAGCCTCAGTTACAGAAGATTTATCAAAGTCATGTTCAGCATCATGATCAGTTTGTTTAAGTACTTTAGCAGATGCATTGTGTTGAATAGTAAAGGGTACCTCATTACATGACCACTGCTTAATTTCTGGTCTGATATCTTCATCCACATCATGTGTAACAAGAGTCACTGGACCGCTGGCTGTGTCAAGCTTATCTATCTCTGAGCTTCTGTATTCAGTGTCAACTGATCCATCATCTAGTGCTTTACCCGACTCATCATTATTTGTTGTCTCTGACATTCTGCATTCAGCAACACCGATTCTTCAAGATACATTACCCAACTTATCACAACAATCTCAAACTGCACAGACACTCATCCACTTTATCATCTGTCTGAGTAACTTCCTCAATGTACTTCTCCACATTATCCATGAGATGGATAAGTGTCTCTATGAACACGCTAATTCCATTCCAGGTGGTTTCTTGAAGGACACTTCAGTCATGTCTTGATCATAATCTGATGAATATTCCCCATTAATGAATGGTTGAAATTGTTTGTGGATCACATGAAGTGCAGCACTGGAACTATCCACTTGAACCTTTTCTTTATCAAGTTGTTGTTCTTATTGTTCTAAGTTCAGCAGCAAGTTTCTAGTCAGTGTAGGTAAATCCTGACGGAAGATGGCACTACATGTTCGATCCCTAATTGTGGACAAAAGCTGTACGAGGTGAGAGTGAAGTAGCTGATAAGGTTCAATGTTAATTTCCATTAGCATGGCATTTTGTAGCCTAAACTGGTGCAATTCTCTCTTTTTAGATTCTGAACAAGGAGATCTCACATCCTCATTGCTTAATTCAATCATCTTTAATCGATCAGTGTAGCATACATTATCATTGTTGTCCATAGCATGATACAGTTTAAGCACTTCTGAAATCACTGGGTCAGTAGAGTAAGACATGATGTGGTAGAATGCAGGGATTTACAAGTCTATGATATAAACCGAGAAATAGAATCTTTCGCGGGATTTTACTAAAATCAAGACCAAACCGTTAAGCAATGACCAATGGAACGTGTTAAGATGACTGATGGATTGTCACAATGATAGACAATTGTGTGTTAGGACTTAGGATTGTTTGTAGGATTAGTAGAGATGTTGTTTGGTTGTGATTTGGGTTGGTTGATGCTCGTTTTCACAGAGAAATTTAGGTCTAATAACATAAAAACCTCAATAACTTCTGTTTGGAGCGGATTTAGGCCTCGAAGGTTGACCCATTCGGCGTGCCATTCTCCTCGTTCTCACGGTCGTTTTGATGGGTAGAACGCTGAAAACGGAGTTACGGTTCAAAAGTTATGGCCGTTTGAAGTTTTGTCAAGAAAAGTCAACAAGTCGCTAGAGTCACCAAGTCACTAAGTAACAACTCGCTAAAGGCTCAAGTCGCTAAGAATTCTTGAACCAAGTCGCTAAGCCCAAGTCGCTAAGGTCCAAGTCGCTAACACCAAGTCACTAACACCAAGTCGCTAACAATTTGTACTACAACTCGCTAACAATTTCTGAAGCAAGTCGCTAACCTCACCAAGTCGCTAGCCGTAGTGGAGAATCCACTAAGTGTACTGTTTGTCGGCTTGTCTCAAAAGACAAGTCGCTAGGACCAAGTCGCTACCACTTCAACTACAACTCGCTACAAACTTACAAAGCAAGTCGCTACCAAGAATAAAAATCCGTGGCTCAAGTCGCTAGCAAGAAAATCTCTAAAACACCACTTTTCAATCCAAAAACAACCCAACCACGATGATTCAAGCCTTCCAAATCAAAACCTAAACACTTATGATGATCCTAAACACAAAAGTACAATCAAAATCCAAGCTTTAACACTAGAAATGATCCAAATGATGCAAAAACCACTAAACTTTTTCAACCTCAAAAACCATCTAAAAACCACTAGAAATCCAAGGATATGTAAGAGATGATCTAACCATGGCTCTTGATACCATTTGTAACATATTGGATTTCAAAAACACACTAAATCATAACCAAGATAGGCGTATAAAGATGGTTTTATAGAGAGAAAGTGGGAGCCTTTCTAGAGAGAGAAAGTGAAAGAAAACATAGAAGGTTAGATTAAGAATGAGAAAGGTCCAACCCTCTACCTTGGGAGGTAGAGGGTATTTATAGTTACAAACATAACGACCTCCTATCGGCCTGTGGATCAGGTATACAGTGGGTAAAGACTCGTCCTTCCTCCATGGTGTTGCTTCTAAACTAAATAACTAGTAAATAACGTAATGTCTACGAGCTAACATATGCTAGACTATAATTGGGGTGACCGACTCTTTACTATAGAATTTCTAATTCCTAACAGCAATATTGCTACTAAATTGCTCCTAAGAGGTTTTCTTTGGACTTAAACAATGTAATAGAGTATGAATGAAGAACCTCCATTGAGGGGAGAAACATCCTTTTTGAAAAGTTAGTTTTAAATCAGATGTATCACACCCCATTCTTTAAAGACCTTGCCAAATGTCAGTATTGGTCATATCACTAATACCCTCAGAATTTGCTAGTTGAAGATGTCTTCTAACAAACCCTTCAGTAATAGTGAATTGAGAGCCATCTACTGTTGTAGTTAATTCTGTGTCTCCATGTTCACTAGTTTTGACAATTGCAGTTTGCCAAAACTGTGTGATCTGAGAGACACATATAGTGGGAATGACAATTAAAGCATAACTTATACGGATAGAGTTTAAGAAGTCCACTATCTGGTGAAAGGTTCGACCTTCACCTTCCTCTGTTTTCTCCAAGAAAGCTACCCTGTTGTGTTTATCAACAAACTCAAGAATTGCCATTAGAAATTTTGGTTAAGAACAGATTAGTATGCCCGGATTCAGTTAAAAGTATGTGATGGTATGTTTGGTGAAGCCAATTGGGTTTTTATAGAGTAATGCAAGGGTTTCAATTTGACCGACTTTAAATAGAAGTTACTTCAAAGAGAGGAAATCGGTTAAACAAGATAAGGAAAGTGATAATTATTTTAGTTTAGAAACCCTTATAAGTATGGTAACTACCAATTTTACTCAACTGCTAAAAATAACTAACCTCAAACAGTACCAACGACTAGCCAGTAGTATTAATGTTTTGTGCTAGCAGTACAAAGTATGCCTAGCAGTACAAACTTTTTCCAAGACATACTGCTCATACATTTTTTAAAGGGATTAAGTGTAAAGGAAGACACTTAATCATATTTTAGTCTCATATGACCTCTGGTTGTGTGATAACCATTGATTCAAGTACTAGGTACTGCCTATGAACATATATACTCATTCAAAGAGCATTCTTGACAGGGTTTCCAGCTCGTGGCAGTTGTTGCCTCTAACACATAAGTGTTAGATTCGCTTTTGCTCGTTGTTCTCTCTACCAGAGCTCCTTGAAGTAACATATTATACTTTTAGAAGTATAAAATGGTAGAGATTAAGTTAGTTCAGTTACTATATGACTAACTATGCCATTAATTAATGATAAAAAATATACCATAATTTGATTTCAAGAGAGAAATTTTAAAAAACTTCCCAACTCAGGTGTAAACCTTTTTCAAGGGATCCCTAAATTCTATCCATCATCAATGTATTATGTCTGCAAGCAATCCACCATAGAAGCATGTCTCACACCAAGTTAGCACAATTCATATTGCTTTTACAACCTGTCAATGTTGGTCCAAAACCAAGAAAACACAATGCAAAGTATTTCCTTTAAGACAGTACAAAGTATGACTAACAAGACAAATACAACACACATAATTTGCACTATCAGTATAAATTATACTCAATAGTACTAAATGATACAACTAGGAGTGAAAATATTTTTCTGTTACAAAAACACTAAGAAATCAAAACATTTAAGGGTTAAGCATCCCAATACCTGTTACCAAGTATTGAAAGCTCCCCACATCAAAAGTTTTAGTTAATAAATCAGCAAAGTTGTTTTCAGTATCAACCTTAACAACTTGTATTAACTTTTTCTCATTACAATCTCTTATAAAGAAATGTCTGATTTCTATGTGTTTAGTTTTAGAATGATGAACTAGATTTTTAATAATACAAATAGTACTGCTATTGTCAACGTAAATTATAGTACCCATAAAGTTATACCCATAGTCAAGTAGCTGAGTCCAAGCACTTGACTGCAACAGCTAGCAACAGCCACATATTCAGTTTCAGTTGTAGAAGTGGCCACTATAGTCTATTTCTTACATTGCTAGGAAATCAATCTTCTCCCTAGGAATTGACAACCTCCTGTTGTTTATTTCTTATCCAAACTGGCACCAACATAATCACTATCTGAATATGTTACAAGATCAAAAGAAGACTCTCTAGGATACCACATACCTAACTTAAGATGGACTTTAAGGTACCTAAGGATCCTCTTCATAGCAGTAATGTAAGATATAACTTTTCACATACACATCATAACATTAACACAAGGTAGAATATAGATGGAATTCTAGAGAGAGAAAGTTAGAGGTTTAGGGAACTTAGTGAGAGAAAGTGAAAGATATTATTATGAGCTCCAACTCTCTACCTTGGGAGGTAGAGAGTATTTATAGTCTTACATAAAACGCCACACATCGGGCTGTGGATCAGGCATACAGTGGGTAAAGACCCGTCCGTCCTCCACGGTGTTACTTAACTAAATACTACTTAACTTAAAATAACTACGACTACGAGCTTTCTAACGATTACATATACTTGAGGTGACCGACTCTTTAATACCTGGAATTTCTAATTCCTAACAATCTCCCCCTAAGGGAGGTCACCTCAATCATGCACTAAAATTACATTGAATACAAACAGATATGACATAAACAATTGTTCTTGCATTCTTGATGTAGTCCTTTGTTCCTAAGCTCGTAGTCATTGATTCTTCACATTGCATGTTTGGTTACTTCAAGTGGAGGTCTTTTACTGATCAACGTGATAATAATTTTGAGCCATCATTTGTATTATCAGATCAAAAAATCTCTGTGACATCCTTTGTGGTGTTGGTATTATGTGATGGTGTGAATTTAGGAACGACATGCTCACATTCTGGATCATGATATCTTCTCATCAGAGTAGCGGAAGCATTTGTTGAATCATGATATTGGCAGCAGAGTAGCAGAAGCATGGAGTGAAAATATCAGAGTCATTGATGCACTAATCATGATTCCTTTTGAGATGAATGTGTTAAGTGAGCATGCGGCTATGGATTGACCGCTTCACTCTGAACAGCTGCAAACGTCGGGCGTACCTGCATACAACAGTTAGCAATAAATCGCACGAAAGTGTCTTTGATCACTTTCGTTGAATTGAGGTACACGGCCACGGTTCCCCGTGTTCAAGTACAGTACTGCCTGTGATCAGGTATAATTCGAAGAATTCCTGACAGGGTTTCGCAGCTTTTCTAGCTGTTCTCAAACCGGAACATCTCAAAGAAGACAACACGGAGTGAGTGAACCAGCGAATTTGAGTCCACTGATTGATGAAAAGATATTTGAAAAAACAATCGAGTATTGCTCAAATAGAAAATTGTTTTTGCAATACAGCGAA
>OU343225.1:303157590-303218647 GCA_910596185.1 Chrysanthemum makinoi
GGGATATGAAAGTCTTTGAAGACATGAAATCTTGAAGATATGAAAATCTTGTAAGTTGCAAAGTCTTGGGAAAAGTCAAAAGTCAAAGTCTTGCTAAAGACAAAGTCAAAGTCTTGCACCTAAAAGTCAAATCTTCTTGAGAACAAAGAAGCATTATTGTTTATGGAAAGTATTGTATTCTATGTTTAGATTACTTGTCGTACAAGGCTATCAATTGTAAACAGACTAGGATATCCTTGAGCCTATAAAAGGACTCCTAGATTGGCATTAGATGTAGGAGTCTATGAGTTTTAGAGTTCACAATTCACAAGTTAATTAGTGTTTTAGAGAAGTTGATTATCTTAGAGTTGTATTAGAGTATCACCAATAAGCGATTTAGAGTTTATAATAAAGGTTATTCTTCTTAGCTTTGTTAAGTAAATTCCGCGTACTTGATAAAGATTGCTCGGTGTTTCTTTGTTAATAACTTAGGATTTATCCGAGGTTATTAAACCTTAACAATCTAGTTAAGATAGTTTGATTAAAGTATATCGATCCAACAAGTGGTATCGAGGCTTGTGTGGCTTCTGACTAGGAAGAAACCCTACTTCAACAATATTCAAGATGTCGTTGAAGGCGTTCCACCACCCTCAATCACCTCACTCTCGAATTCCAATAATCAAGAAGGGAGAATATGATCTACGGTGCATGAAGATGAGGCGATACATTGCCATTAGGATCATGCTCTATGGAATGTAATTGTGAATGGGAATGAAGTTGTACGGACCCCATTGATATTCTGGACAACCCAAGCACCTAAACCCGATGTACAGCTGACAACCTTAAGGAATCAGAGAAGGCACTCAACATTCTCTTATCTGCCATTCCAGATGGTCATCTTCTCAAATTTTATGATGCTAAAGATGGCGACTACTGGGTTGCTCTCAAGACAAGATTTGGAGGAATGAAGCCTCTAAAAGATGCCGCAGAAATTTGCTAAAGCAGCAGTTTGAAACTTTCACAGTTGGTGAAAGAGAGAGTCTTGATGCTGCATATGATAGGTTTAAGAATCTTCTCAACATGTTGGAGCTATACAAAGCGAGAGTATCGGTTGAAGATGCTAATTTGAAGTTTCTAAGGAGTTTGCCATTTCATGGCATGTGATTGCTACAATGATGAGAGGACAACAAGGTTTGGATGTCATGGACTTTGATGATCTCTATCATCAACTTAAGGTGTATGAGCATGAGATGAGTGGTCAAAAAAGTTCTAAGTCTCATTATTGCTTTTATCATCACGAAAGAAGGCGGTACTTCCATTAAAAGTACGCTTCTCCTCAAAGTATTGTTTTTCTCAAAGTACTCTTTGTCTATACACCCCCTCATATGTTCAGGCCCCACCAACTACCACTATGGCCTCAGATGAAGTTATGTGCTCCTTCTTTGCACAACAAGCTAGTTTACTTGTCACCTATGAAGAAGATCTAGACAATTGAAGAAGATGCACTTGAAGAAATTGATATCGGTGGCAAGTTGCTATGATCCTTTGCAAGGATCAAAAAGTACATGAAGAAGGCGGCAAAAGCATTGATTTCAAACCAAAATAGGGCATAACTTTTGACAAATCTAAAATTGAATGCTTCAATTGTCAAAAGACTAGTCACTTTGCAAGGGAGTGCAGGTTTGCTAAGTATCAAACAAGCAGGACATCACGAAAAGCCAAAACTTGAGCTTAAGGAAATTCCAATTAATGAAACAAAGGCTTTGGTTGCTCAAGAGAATTATCGAGAAGTTGTTGGAGTGAAGAGTTTGATGATGAACCGATAACTTATTGCATGTGCTTGATGGAAGAAGAAATTGAAGATTGATAGAAGCATTGGATTGGAGCACTTGTTTTCTTTGAAGAACACGAACATCTTTGTTTTGGAATCGATGATGGCTTTGGAGGATTTGATTGGAGCAAGGAAAGTGAAGATGATCTTGTTCAACTTGCATTGGTGGCTACTTCACCAAATCAATCTCCTATCTCAGAGGTATGCTCAAATTGCTATGATTTTTATCATAAATTACTTAGATTATGTGATTGAGAGATAATTGTGTTGGCTGCGAGGTAGCGGGTTATCAAATAACCTTAGAATCTATGGAAGCCAAAATCTTAGCACATGGAACTAATGAAGTGGCTTGGGCTGAAAAATATACTACGAAGTTACGGTTAAAGCTTAGTGAATAAATTAAAAGCTGTAAAATTCTGAAATTGAGAAATTAACTAAGGAAAGAGATGATTTGTTAGCTAAGTTTCTTTGCTTGGGGTGAAGTGCATGCATGTTTCTTATGTTCAAAAAGCGACAAGAGCCTACCTTAAAAGCTGGATTAGGTTTTGGAATGGATTTTAGTAAGATAGAAGAAAACCAATCTAGTAATCGGGATGAAGGTGAGTATGAGGATATAACCACTAGTGATGAAGAACTCATTAATTATGTAGATACATCTAGTAATGATGGTTTAATAAGTGACTCACCTCACGAATATAAGCTAATGATTATCATCTTTGTTCCACATCAGCATTCATCAACCCCTTAGGCACGATGTTTCTCGTTTTGGAGTAGAAGAGTCTAGAGTTTAGGAAAAGCTAGTTGCTCAATCTAAGTCACGAAAAACCCAAGAACTTTTGTTGAAAGCGATGTTCAAAATCAAGCGGTACCTTTAAATCAAAATCTTGCTCCAAGCGATACCTTCTTCAAAACCTTTTCAAAAGCGATCGCTAAACCTTTTGGGATAATTTTGGTCAAAACAGGTTTAATCACTCACCAAGAGGGCAAAATAATTTTGGGCATAGACATAGAAGATGTCACTTTGGCGGTATGGGTCGGCGTGTTTTGTGTGTTTTAGTCCTACTCATCTAATTAAGATTGTGAACATCATTGAGAATACCTTAGAAAATTTCAAAGAGCGAGGACTTCCACGAGAAACCTAGAGAGCACAAATCAGTTTGGAATAATTCAAATAGGGTCAATCACAGAAATTTCTCACCGGATCATAGATACCCACAGGAAACCTTTTCAAAACCTTGAGTATCTCAGCGGTACTTTCCAAAATCTTTGTAACTCTGACCGATACTTTCTCAAAGTCTTTGCCGGACAAAACAAGGTCTTGATCACACAATTGGTATAGAAATTCTAGGAGATCTCACTATCAACCTAGAAGGTATTACAATTCACATAGGAGATTTAGATCTCAGGAACCAAGTGTTAAAGCGAGAATGGGTTAAGAGGGAAAGTACTGTGAGAGAGGGACGGAACAACTTTCAACCAAAATGAATCGATGTTTTGTGATACAAGAAAAAGAGATTTGTGTTGAAAAACCAGAAAGTTTTGAAAATCCACATGCTAAAGATCAAAAGATAATTCCGGATCATCATTTGAAAGATAGTGGAAATTACATACTCAAAGAATTTGAGTTTGTAACTCCACAAAGAACCTGAAGTCGATGGCTTGGGTTCCTAAAAGTTCTAACTCTTTTCTTTAAATGTGAGGGCAACCGGAAGAGGAGCTTAAAGATCATCTTATTGTGGATAGTGGTTGCTCTGGAAGTATGATAGGAGACAAAGAGATCTGTGCGATTTTAGGAAGATTAGTGGAGGAAGAGTTGCATTTGGGAATGATCCCAATGGAGGAATTCTTTGGAAAAGGGACTATCAGCGGGGGCTTATAGATTTTGAGAATGTTAGATATGTGAAGGAGTTAAAGTTCAATCTATTCGGTATCACAAATGCGTGATAAAAGCATCTGTGTTATTCTAACCAGAGGTCTTATCCTTTCCTCGACTTTAAGCTTTGTTGATGATGAATTAGTAGTTCTTAGAGTACCAAGGACAAATGATGTGTATAGTTTAGACATGAAGAGTCTACATTCCTATGGAAGAGCCACATGTTTGGTGGCTAAAGCAACATCTGAAGAGGCACATCAATGGCATAGAAGATTGGGCCATGTTAACTTCAAGAATATCAATAAACTGGTCAAAGGCAATCTAGTTAGAGGTTTACCTTCAAAAACTTACAAGAATGATCAATCATGCTTGGCATGCAAGAAGGGTAAACAACACAAGCTTCTGCAAGAAGCTTGAGGAGAGAACTATTAGAGAACCATTGGAGCTATTACATATGGATTTGTTTGGACACATTTACGTGGCAAGTTTAAACAAGAAAAGTCTTGCTTGTTATGAGATGATTGCATAGATTCAGGTTGGGTATTTTTCTTGGGTTTTAAAGATGATACTTTTGATGCTATTGAACCGATTATAGCTCTTGAAAACCAATTGAGACTCAAGGTTAGAGGTATTAGATGTGACAATGGAATTGAATTCAAGAACAAGCTTATGGATGAATTTTGTGCAAACAAAGGTATAAAAGGGGAGTTTAGTATTGCAAGAACACCACATGAGAATGGTGTTGCGAGAAAGGAAGAATAGGACTTTGATTGAGGTAGCAAGAACAATGTTAGCAGATTCTCACCTACCTATTGGTTAAGGGCAGAAGGCTGTAGTACTACTTGTTGTACTTATGAGTCTCGATCACTAAACCACAGATGAAGACACCTTATGAATTCTTGATGGGCAATAAACCCAACATTAGTTTTATGAAACCTTTTGGATGCCCTCTTACTATTTTAAACACTATTGATAATCTGGGGAAGTTTGATGGCAAGTCGGAAGAAGGATACTTATTGGGTTATTGCACTAACAGTAAGGGCTTTAGAGTATACAACAAGGTTACTAAGAAGGTTCAAGATTGTCTTCATGTTGAGTTTTTAGAAGATCAAGACAATGAGAAAGGTAAAGGTTCTGATTGGATGTTTGATCTTGAGGTTTTAACTCCATCTATGAACTATGTACCTGTTAGAGAAGAAAATCAACTAGTGCCAGATGGAGAAGATTTACAATATGTTGTTCATGGAGTTCATATTAGACACGATCTTTGTTCTGATTAAGATCTGTTAGTCCAAAACAAAATGAAGTTCCAAAACAATCTTGTTGCTTTACAACAAAAATCTTGTTGTTCTCTAGAATCTTCTTTATCTGGCGAGGATCAATCTATTCAAGAGGAAATTAATTAGATGCTTCTTCAAGATGTTTTAGCACATTCTTACAGCGATGAACAAGGAGAACTTATGAAGAGGCAAGAGGAAGAACAAAGGCATGAGTACTCTCCGCGATTACTTTGGGCGGTACTTTTCGAACAAAATCTTGCGCACCAGTTAACGATACTTTAGGCGTCACGGATGATCATACCATGCACGGATTAGAATCTTGATGATGAATTTGAAGATGAAGGTATTTTCCCAAATTCCAATGAAGGTGCTGATGTTACTAATTTGGAGGATACTTATGGAGTTCCACGGTCTCCAAACTTAAGAACTCATAAGGATCATCCTTCTGATCAAATCATTGGTCCTTCTACTTCGGAGTCTTGACTAGACACAGAGCTAAGAGTTTCTCTACACCTCATAATGCTTTACTTAGCTTTGTGTATAAACAAGCAATTTGAATCATAAGGACCATCAAACCTGTCTATTTACTTGTTTTATCTCTCAAGAAGAACCCCAAGAATATTGCTCAAGCTTTGACTAAAAATTTGGGTTGAAGCTATCGAGGAAGAACTTCTTCAATTTAAACTTCAAGAGGTTTGGGTTTTATGTGATCTTCGGATGGGAAGAGTTATTGGAACGGATGGGTTTTAGGGTCAAAAGAGATGAAAGAGGTAATGTTATCAAGAATAAGGCAAGGTAGTTGCACAAGGATATAGACGAAGAGTAGATTATGATGAAGTGTTCTCAGTAGCAAGAATTGAAGCTATTAGAATATTTCTTGCTTTTGCTTCTTATATGGGATTTCAAGTTTAGCAGATGGATGTCAAGTGCGGAAGATTACTGAGTGTATGGAAACAGGTTACCTAAACTGAACAAAGTCTACAAGGTGGTTAAGGCTCTTTATGGCCTTCATCAGGCACCTAGAGCTTGGTATGAGAGACTCTCTACATTCTTATTGCAACATGGATATAGAAGGGGAGCTATTGACAAGACTTTGTTTATCAAGAGAGACAAGAAAGATATCATGTTAGTTCAAGTTTATGTTGATGATATCATCTTTGGGGCTACCAAGCAGTCCATGGTTAAGGAGTTTGAGCGTGATGAGAAAAGAATTTCAAATGAGTTCAATGGGAGAGTTGACTTTCTTTTTAGGACTTAGGGTTAGCGAGTCAAAGGAAGGTATTTTTATCAGTCAAGACAAGTATATTCTGAGACATACTTAAGAAATTCAATTTTGATGATATGAAGGCTTTTACTACACCCATTAAATCTATCAATTCATTGGGCAAAGATGAAGATGGACACACTGTTGAAGTCAAGCTTTATAGATCAATGATTGGCTCTCTTATGTATCTTCTTTGCATCAAGGCGATATTATGTTTTGCGGTTTGTCTATGTGCTAGATATCAAGTCTCACCAAGATATCTCACATGAATGCGATAAAAAGAATCTTACGTTATTTGAAACAACAACCAAAGTTGGGTTTGTGGTATCCAAAAGAGTCACCTTTTCACTTAGAAGCTTTTTGAGATAGTGATTATGCAGGTGATAACTATGATAGAAGATCAACCCTTTGGAGGATGCCAATATCTTGGAAGAAGATTAGTCTCTGGCAATGCAAGAAACAAACAATTGCGACAACATCCTCTCTTGAGCTGAATATGTAGGCTGTACGCAGGCTGTTGTGGACAAGTTTTGTGGATGCAAAATCAGCTCTTGGACTATGGATTCAACTTCAAGAATACTCCTATTAACATTGATAATGAGAGTACTATTTGTATTGTGAAGAATCTGGTTTATCATTCCAAGACCAAGCACATTCAGATTAGGCATCACTTTATTAGAGATTGTTATGAGCACCGGCTTATTAATGTGATTAAGGTTCACACAGATGATAATGTAGGTGACTTACTCACCAAAGGTTTTGATGTTTCTAGATTCACTCACTTGGTGGTGAGCATTGGCATGATTAAATATTGAGCTACATTTAAGGGGAGGACTATTTAGTATTTGTATAGTGTCGTATTGTTATGCTGAGGGGAGGATAGTTATGTATACTTAGTTGATCTTGGAGAAATTGGAAAAGTCTTGTTTTTAGTGAAATCTTGCTTGGAAAATCTTGCTTGGAAAGTCTGCTACGTGGAAGTCTTGTTTGTCTTATTAAATCTTGTTCCACGGTTATCTTGAGGGTAATTTAATGCTAACGGTAACAATGTTATTTTAGGGCATGATTTTTCAAATCTCACCTATAAATACCTACTTTTCGATTTTCCCTCTCATATTGATACATTAGAATCTTTTCCATCTTTCTCTCATCATATTCATATTCTTTGAGTCAAATTCTTTTGTGCTTACATAATCAACAATGGCGAATCGTCCTACTGTTTCTAAGCATAATATGGCCGCTAATTTGGATAAGGCCGAGCAAATATACTCTTTCATGATATAATTGATTATCTTCTTGGTTAGCCTATCGGTTATGCTCTTTTAGTGGATCAGGATATTATTGAGCCTTGGATTCAAGAATTTTGGGCTAATGCTAGAATAACATGGAGAATGGCGAATATTATATTAGATCAACGATTCTTTGGAAGAACTATTAAGATTCTGAAGACTCCATCGAGAAGATTTATTGTTCAATGATGCAGATGGGGCTTTAAGGTTTGATAGCGATTGATATGGGATACTTTTCGACATATTGGCTATGAAGGATCTTTGAATGAACAAACGTTTAGAAAACAATTATTTTGTTCGCATTGGAAGTTTTTGGTTCATGTGTTGCTCCATTGCATAAGTGCTAAGAGTACCTCTTGGGAGCGGTTTGGGTCAAATATAGCATCACTTTATGGTTGGGTTAGCTTCTGAGATAGAGTTTTTAACTTCTCAAGGCTATCTTGGATGGAATGCTCTCACATATTTCACATGGATCTACTTGGCTAATGTACCCAAGGTTTATCTGAGGTTTTCTTAAACAAGCAACTTTACGATGTGCCAAAACCTACAACTTTATTACATTGTTCAACAATCCAAGATTTTTACTTTTATGGCAAAAAGTGTTTTATTCAGGGTCGGATACTCCTTTAACAACTTCCATGATGGATGTTGTTGGGCTATTAGAAACGTCACGAAAGTGATCTTTGAAGAGTCTTGCATCTGCAGTCTTTGCTGCAAATCTTGCTTCTCCCAGGCTACATCAAACGAAGGTCTTGCATCTCTACAAGATGCTTGCTTCTCCTAGTACTGAATTTCAAGAACATGTTTAGGTTTCACCTTCTCCATCTCCACAAAGTGCATTCCTGTTCTCAACCAGAGGATCATTCACCTATTCAAGGAGAGGATTCACATACCATACCTCCCGATGAAATCACATTAGATAATTATGTTTTGACAAGGGAGTTGGTCAAGTTGAAAAAAGACTACAGAGGTTCAAGCCAAACAGATAAAGAAATTAAAACCTGTTTCGGGCTAAAGACTTTTGTGTGGCCATTAGTTCAACAATTTCGAATCTGGGTTAAATCTAAGAAAAAGGCTAAAAGCGGTCTAGAAAAACAAACGCCAAGGTTCATCAACAATCTTCCACAACTTGGGGAGGAATTTAGAAAAAGATAATTTGAAAGAAGATGTTGAGAAGGAGAAACAACCTGAAGGTACTGAACAACAAGGTACTAAACAACAAAGTACTGAACAAGTTCAAGGTACTGAACAACAAAGTACTGAACAAGTTCAAGGTACTGAACAACAAGGTACTGAACAACAAGGTACTGCTTTTCAACAACAAAGTACTTTTAGACAAGAAGTGATAACTCCAAGAGTTTTGAATTTTGAAGAGGAAGCTGATCCTTCTACAACTGTTATACAAGAAGAGGAGAAGCTATTCTCAAAACAATTCATTCTGCAAGTGATGATGAGTTCATTGCTACAATTTTTCAAAAATTATCACAACCTAGAGGTGGTGTTACTATTAGAGAAGTGCAAGATGAATGAACAACAAAGAACTTCTCAACCTACAATTGATCCTAAGGATAAAGGGAAAGGTGTTTTAGTAGAAGTAAAGAAGAAGAAACTTACTTTGGCAGAGATTAGAGAAATTGAAGTTGCTAGGAATGAAGCTGCTGCTAGAAAACTTCAAGAAGAGTTAAAGGCTAAAGATAGAGCACTCAAGAAATTTGAAGAAGCTCAAAGTAGAGAAGCGGCTAAAAAGTTGCAAGAGCAATTAGATGCTAAAACTGATGAACCATTACAATCACCTACTCCTGTTAGATATATGCCTAGAAGACCTAATTTAGCTAAGGACAGGAATGCTATGATGGCATATTTGAAAGGTCGAGGGTATAAAGGATTGCCGAAGTTGAACTATGTTGACATGAAAAGACTCTATGATGCTGAGACAGAAGCTTGTAAGAAGAGTGTTGCAGATATCAAGGATTTTAGAGAAGAAGCTTTTGGACCGGTTGAAAGGAAGAAGAGCTTAAAAAGAAAAAGAAAAACTGGTTACAGATAGACAGCTTTTCAAAGAAAGAAAGAGTTGAATTGAGATCTGAGTCTAAAGATGCATTAAGAAATTATCTCAGAGTGGTAGATTTTGATTATTTAAAAGAAGATACGACATATGAAGAGAACAGATCTCAGATTAGTGTTTTTGATATTGTGAAATCCAAAGAAGGAGATTATATGATTTTTCATAAGGAAGATGAAAGCTTCAAAGTTTTCAATAGGTTATGGGATTTGTTACATATTATAGATAGAGTGGATTTATTTTATCTATATAATGTGGTAAAAGCTTATTTTGGAGATATTCCATCGTAAAGAATTGGTCTGGTTTTGCTTGGAGATCTTATACTATGTGGGAATCGAGGAAGAGGAAAGCGATGATATATGGAAAAATCAAGAAAACTGGGAATTGTTTCGGAGATTCTTTGAAGAATATGGAGTTCATGTTTTGGAGCTAGAGAATGGTAAAATGATACACATGTTTGTAAACAGAAGATATCCTCTCACAGTTGAGCTCATGAGAAGAATGCTAGAGCATGGATTGGAAGTAGAAGAGGATAATGAAATTGCTTGCATGGTTATCAATCTATTTATCAAGCTGGACTACCATTGTCAAGATGATGCGTACTGGTATGAATTTTATTGAATAATTTTTTGATAAATCGATACTTTATTCAAAGTATGCTGGCGATCAAACAAGATACTTTCATCAAAGTCAACGCTTACGACTTTTGAAAACCGTTAAGTAATTTTTCAAAGAAACCTTTTGCTAAGTAACAAAATTTTTGAAACAAAGGTTAAATAAATGGATTTTGAGATGGCAACATCAAATAGGTAATCAATCCACCATGGTTACAAAAGGATTGGCTAATCCATGAGCAAACGGCTATGGTAAAGATATATCAAACTGCTTTTAGTTGACAACTTGCTAATAAGTTGTATGGTAATCAACTCACCATATCACTTAATGTGAAGAGTTGGCTAGCCCACAAGAAAATGGCTTGTGGTAAAGGCAGTGGAAAACCATTATTGGTAATTAGTTCACCATTAGATAGAAGAACTAACTAGTCCAGAAGAGTACAGCTTTTGGTAAAGACAAATCAAATCTGTTGATAGGTGATGATTTGCTAAAAATCATATGGTTATCAATGTACCATGGTCTTAAACACCAAAACATTTGGCTACTCCAAAGATAATGGCTTTGGTAAAGATATCTAAAACCATTAAATTTTCAATGATTCACCTCTCACAGGAGTTAACACACCCGGAAGTGATGAGAATAGTATGCAACTTAAACTGAATTAAATGTACAAATTATCATATGTTGCCAGTGGTTGAAAGATGGAGCTTGCTGAATGCTTCTGAGAAAGAACAATTCTAAGAGATACTTTGACAAGCACAGATTAACTCTACGAGATATATATTGAAAAGACTAAGAAACAATCTGATCTTAAAGATGAAGTTGTTAAAGATACATTCACAAAGGAACTTGAAGTCAAGCAAGTAGAATTCAAGTTAGGGAGGATTGTTGGGATATGAAAGTGCTTCAAGATATGAAAGTACTGAAGATATGAAAGTACCTTTATGTAAGTTGCAAAGTACCGGAAAAGTCAAAAGTCAAAGTAATCGCTAAAGACAAAGTCAAAGTACTGCACCTAAAAGTCAAAGTACTGCAAGAACAAAAGAACTGTTATTCGCTTATGGAAAGTATTGTATTCTATGTTTAGATTACTTGTCGTACAAGGCTATCAATTGTAAACCGACTAAGATATCCTTGAGCCTATAAAAGGACTCCTAGATTGGCATTAGATGTACGAGTCTATGAGTTTTAGAGTTTACGAATTCACAAGTTAATTATTGTTTTAGAGAGAAGTTCGATTATCTTAGAGTTGTATTAGAGTATCTGCATAATAAGCAGATTTAGAGTTTATAATAAAAGGTTATTCTTCTTAGCTTTGTTAAGTAAATTGATAAAGATTGCTCTGTTTCTTTGTTAATAACTTAGGATTTATCCGAGGTTATTAAACCTTAACAAGCTAGTTTAGATAGTTTGATTAAAGTATATCGATCCAACAATTTCTGAATCCAAACAAGCTGTTTGCTCAAAGTGTCTGAAATGTATCTTTAATGCTAATCATGATAAATGTTTCACAAAATCCCTGAAGAAAGTAAATGCTCATGCAATGGTACAACCTGTTAAGTCTAGGATTTACACTAAGTCATCCATAGTGCATATGAAGCAAATGAAACCAAAAGCCTCACCTAGATGGTTACCAACTGCTAAATCTTTGGAAACTAGAAATAAGGATAAGTCTCTCACTATGCATAAGAAGCCTAACAATCCTAGACCTTGCCATAAGTGGATACCATCTAGTAGAATATTTAAGGATGCTGGACTTAGCTGGATACCTACAGGAAAGATGTTTACCAATGGCATTCTCAATGTTGACCGTGAAACCCCAAAGGGTTTGGATACTGATGTCACTAACCATAATATATGCAATCAAGTTTGTAATATTATTGCGTGTAGTCCTTACTCAGCATATACTTCGATCCTTCAATACATGGATTGGCTTAAAGTATGGATAACAAAAGGATTGATATCTCATAACTCACGGGTTCAAGTAACTCAATATTGATATTCAATCGCTATGACGCCTGCTCACATCAGTTCAGGCCTCGTACTTCATCGTTATGGCTCCGCAGACAACACTTCAGCCCCGCTCCTCAAAGAAAAGAAAGGTGTACGCTTCAGTGCGCTTTATCTTTAGAAGAAGAGAAATCTTCATGTTTATGACCATTCTCATCGAAATTCTTCATCAACAAGCTTCATGTTTCTCCCATGCTCATTCAGTCATCAAGTGGATCTACGTTCATTGGTGTATATTCTTATTCACTTGCTAAATCAAAAATGGCAACTTCGGATGCAATTTTTGAGGGGGAGAAGAGTGAATATACTAAATGATGATGGATGTTTGATTAATGGTCATACGACTTAATGTTTGATGACTCTCCTCCAACACCTAATGCTTCACCTTCTAAAGATAATTAGGATTTATTGTTTGGGATTCATTGTTCCAAGATATGTTTGATGAGTATTTCCAACCGCTAGCGAATGTTGATCATCTATGAAGTACAACTCAGACTACTCAAGAAGCCCATCTCCGCTATTCCTCAAGGCATTGATAATGACTATCATAATATTGCAGTTGCACTCATGAATAATGATCCGCTTTTGGTATTCCTTTGCCAAATCTTCACGGATTATTGTTCCTCCAAATGTGCACACTATAAATCAACCACATGAACTTAAAGGAAAATGACTACCTCATCCGCTCGACGACATTATTGGTGAATCTTCCAGATCAGTCTCTACATGTATACCTTTCGGAAGATTGCATTGATGTTGAGGAATCATTTGTTGCAGTTCAATCAGTGGGTCAATGTACATCCGATTGTATGTTGTTTTCATATGTTGGGCATTTGACACAAGTTGATGACTTTAGAGTTAATCATTTATCACTTATTTGAGATTGAAGTTGACTTTCAACAAAGGCGTGTTCTTATTTGATAACTTGCTCGAGCTTAAGATTTTGAGTTGAAGACTTGGCTTATCTAGTTACTAGCAGTCGGGGTGGTTGGTTGAAGACCTAGTTAACTATCACTATTAGGAGTTACGTTGTTTTACTCAGTGTCACATGCATTTGACGATGTGGATAATCTCAAGAGGTGTTAATGTCTCATACTTTGTTTGAGTTGTGAGTACTTAGAGATTTGATTGAAGCATAGATTCTTGACACCGTTCTTCCATCATTAAGTGCAAGCTTAAGATACAAATGCGGGAATTCGACTTCAGTTTCAAGTTTGGTATATCGGGTTTTCTTCAACAGTGGTCACTTCAAATTGTCTACATATGGATTGATAAAGATAGTCAGAGAGAGTTTCTGTAGCAGTTCAGTCTTACAGGATTCATTTGGGCTATTTGAGTTCTTCTCACAAGATTTCATGTTTATGGGTATATTATGTTTTGCTGATTCTGAGGTATCAAAACCAGCAAGGGGGAGGAGACATATATCTAAAAGCACAACGAGTATACATGATGAACTTAACACTTCTACCTGATTGAAGTTATCCCGGAAAGACAATGGTCATATCCGTAGAGAAATTCAGTTTTTAACTCGTAGCCTTTGGTGTATTATTCCAACTATTTGGGGGAAGTGGTCTTTGGATACTTTTGGTATGGGTTAACTTAGCTTTCAGTAGGAAGAAATATGAGAAGAATATTTGGAGCGTGAGATGATATTGCTTATCGATATCTTCTATATGGTTTATGGTAGTGCTTCCAGTTATTGCTTCATGTACACAATGTAATGATGATTCCGATAAGATCGCAACCATCAGGGGAGAGATATGTGTACATCAGGGACGCACAACATGTTCACATGATCGAGCTTAATCAGTTATTTCGGAGTTAATATCCGCAGAGAAGATCAGTGATTCAACTAGTTACTGTGATGTCGTTGTGTCTACTCTGGTTGGGTACGTGTGTACATTATGGGCTGATTGGTTATATGGGAGATAAATGGAATGCACTTGGTAAAATGAAGATGTTGATGTATTGCTCCCCTGAATAGACAACGGGTCAATCTCGAAGAGTAATGTGTACATCGGGGACGCACAACAGGTTCATGTGATCGGACTTCATCAGTTATTCCGGATTTGATAACCACTGAGACGATCAATGTTTCAACTTCTTTCTTTGGTGTTCTTGTGTTCTTCGGGGTGCTGAGCTTCATTCAATGAGACCATTTTTATTCACTTCTACTTCTTGGGGAAATGGTATTTATTCTTAGTTTGTCGGTTTGGGGGGAAGCTACCAAAGTCTCACTTTCAGAAGGCTCAAGTTCTGTCGACGATTCAAGAGCCTCGAAAGATTTGGTGGTGAAAGTTTAAGAGATGATGACTTCTATCTTCTTCAAAGTGTTGAACTATTTCCTTATCTCGGTACTCGTATCATCATCTTCTTAAACTATTTCTCTATCTTTGTATATAATTTTCAAAAAACAAAATAGAAAATTATAAAACCAACAAAAACACAAAAAAATCAGAAAATTTGAAAATACCAAAAATATTGTTTTTCAAGACATGTCTTCTGGTATCGATAACATCTTAGAAATGTCATTCAATAATGGCACGGGACTTTAGATGAAGTTCGAGCAGGAGGTGTAAATTTCTTTCTAAACATGTCTAAAAAATGGCTTGCTATACTTCAGACTGTAACCCGTGCTTAAAATATGGTTTGCTATTATTTCAGATAGCAACCCGCTCTTCAAGAAAAGAAAGTGCTGCGATATACCAATTTTCAAACATTTCGTGCACTTATCTTAAAAACAAAAATGAGGAAAGTATGTCGAAGGACTGCTGTTCCTACACAAATGTTTTTCCGTCTAAAATTCTTCAGAAAAATATTTGTTGTATTTTCAAAAATGGTGGTAAATGAGTTGCTTGAAAAAATCAATCAGATTCAGAGTTTTCGTAAAAATTGAAAAACTCAATCAATGACTTCAGCGCTTCTAAAATCTTCAGAAAATGAGTCATTGATTGAGGGGGAGAATGTTTTCTAATTTATATCATCTAACGGACTTTCTTAATTATCCTACGTGCTTAATTAAAAAGATAATTGCCTGTGTTGAAGGACTAGGTTTCTAGGATAAGATTGTTAGGATTAGATGATTATAGTTTGATGAACACATTATTCCAATACCTTATATGATCTGATTAATATGTTGAATTGACTGTTATTAGTCGATTGCTGTTTGGGTGATGTCGACCACCATATATCTGTTTGTGTTCACTAACGTATGCAGGTATTTTGGTATAAGAATGTTCTCGATCCGGATCCCACATAATATGATGATTGGATGCCGAAAGGAAAGGGTAACTATATCTTGGGTTGACAAATGAAGAAACGGAGCTTAATTGGACTTCAATGGAGAGTTGGCATAAATGCAACGTAAGAGGTGTCACTGCATCAGCAGATGGTTTTCTTCTAAGTAATTGAAGAAACGGAGCTTAATTTGACCTCAGTTGGCATTATAATGCAACGTAAGAAGTCTCACTGCATCTGCAGACGGTTTTCTTCCAAGCCCTACAACAACATCAACAAAAGCAGCTTATGATTCTCTGCACCTAACGTATCTTGTGCAGGAAAAGTAGTGAATGATACCATTTTTAAATAATTTGTTTAAATTGTTTTGAAAATGGAAAATATTGTTTTGAAAATAAATTGAACTTAATTTTGAAAATCACCGGACTTTATTTTATCAATACCTAAGTCACTCAATCATCGACTACAATCATCGATTGAGGGGGAGAGTGATTTAAAATAAAATATTTTCAAAAGATATTTCTTCACAAAAGTCCGTTTGTACAAAATTTGTGGTGATCTAAATATTTAATGTTATGTCATGGTATGATTTTTCTTTAGAATCAAGATCTTTCAAAATGAAATTTTTTCTGTTCTTGTTTGATTGTGAAATTGTTTTATTTTATTTGAAGGTCTCTTAAAACAATCATACCTGACACTAACAATCTTTAATGTCTAAATTTGTTCCTTATCTATCATTTTTCAAAATTAAATTTTGCCACGTCTTTCCCCAAAATCTTTTAAATGATTTAAATCAATTGGGATCACAAATCTCAAAAGGTTTGAAATTTTTGATCGGGGGAGAGATCGTGATTTAAATCTCAAATCTGTTTTAATGGAATCGGTTTTAGTCCTTTATAGGCACTCCTGCCTCCATGTGCCAAACGATTTCAAATACACAATGCACATGTTGAGGAGGAGGATTTATCCAAAAACGAGATGAGTATTTAAACCTGGCCACATTTTCTCCCATGTTTTCCAAACCTTATTAAATCACTTGGGATCCAAAATCTCAAAGGGTTTGATATTTTTGATCGGGGGAGAATTTGTGATTTAATATGAAATTTGAAAAATGGTGATCATTTGATACAATGTGTTGGCTCTCTCTAATATGTGCTAAACTCTTTCATATATTGATGCACATATTGAGGGGGAGCGAATGGTTTTTTAATGGCTTTTGTGATCGTGATTATGCTTCAAAAAGAACTCTTTCCTCTATGTGATAAAATGATTTCATATATCCTATGCACATATGGAGGGGGAGAAATTTACCAAGAAAATCAAATGGCTTTTTCTATGAAAATTGTGATCAAAGAAAATATTTCAAAGTCCTCTTTCATCCATGTGCTAAACAATTTCTAAATCATATGCACATGTTGAGGGGGAGGTTTTCTAAATTATCAAAACTATTAAGGTACAAAATGCTTTGATCTCGTATCACAAGTACCTTGATTGTTTTTCCAAATGATTTTTCAATTGGTTTCAAGGAAGAATGAACTGTACCAAACGACCGACCATTTTACTTTATGTATGGAGTTATAAGGATGGTGAGCTTAGGTATTAGTTCCCACGATCCGCCAGGAGGGATCTACCCAGGGACAATCCACTAGATAGTGTAGAGTCCTTAAGTATGATGAAAAAAGGAGAAAAATGAGATATGGGAAGAGTGCGGACTGAGACAGAGCTAGTACCGGAATAAACCCAACAAGGTTGTAGTTATGAAGTCTCGTAAGCACCTGAAGGGGTTGAAGAATGAAAATAATTGAATGTGAAAAGGGTGAAAAGAAATAGCCCTCCAATAATTCAACCTTAGGGCAGTAACCGGTTCAATACATATGCTACCGGTGTTTACTAAGGTAACATCGGTATTGAAGACAAGACGTCATGGACCCAGTGACGCACTACACTACAACTTCCCAAACTACTCAAGTTCCTCTTAAAAGGACTTGTTTCATTCTCACGGGGAACCTACATAATCTATCGACTTTCTTTTAGAGATAGTTGATATTGAAGAAGGAGACCCTCTCCCTAGTCTCCGGCATAGGAACCAAATGTGCACGATTGAGTCTAGAGCCAAGAGATCATCCACAATATCTCATTAGGATACAAAATGAATGAAGACTTGCTGTTTCACACAATGTGGAAAGTAAGTATATATTTAGAGTCCTACGCATTATCCTTGTGGTACTGCCAGGACATCCGAGTGATATGAAAATATTCACAATGAAGATGGAAATCCTTCTAGAGCCAACATCAAACAAGCTCTTGGTGGGTGACATGTGAGATCTTGCAAAAGATCAAGCTTGTGACAACTGGATAGAAACGATGGGAAGATTCAATCTTGAATCAACCTTGGTCAACCTTGGTCCAGGAATGGAATTGACGAATACTTTTGGAAAAACCGTTCGATGTGCAAATCTTCTTTTCTCTAGCGCATCGAATGTGTACTTATGTTTTAAAATACAAAAAGTATTTTTGATTGAAAATTGATCTTTCTCATAAAACCTTCGTCGTAGTGCAAAACTCTTTCTTCAAGCAATACACGATTGTTTTTAAATCAATGTTTCATCAATCAGTGAATCTCAATTCGCTGGTTCACTCACTCAGTGTTGTCTTCTTTGAGACGTTCCGGTTTAAGAACAGCTAGAACAGCTGCGAAACCCTGTCAAGGAGATTCTTCGGAATTATACCTGATCACAGGCAGTACTTGTACTGATCAATGGGGAACCGTGGGCCGTGTACCTCAATTCAACAAAAGTGATCAAAGACACTTTCGTGTGTTTTATTGCTAACTGTTGTTTGCAGGTACATTTGGATGGTTGCAGCTGATCAGAATTGAGCGGTCAATTCAAAGCCGCATGCTCACAAAGATCCACACTTAATTAAAGAAATCATGATGGTGCATATCTACATAACCTGGCTCGATATTTCATACTATGCTTCTGCTTCGCCTGCAAATATCATGAACCAGTAAAGCTTCCGCTACTCTGATGGAAAGATGTCATGATTCAAAAGTGTGAGCATGTCGGTCCAAAAGTTACAACATCACATGATGGCAACACAATAAAGGGTGATCCAGAGATTTACTGTGGCTGATGATCTCAATGAAAGCTCGATGATCATTAAAGACGTAGATCAGTTAAAGACCTCCACTGAAAGTACAAAATAATCGGACTATGAAGAGTCACTACAAAAGCACAAAGAATGTGGACATTGAAGAATTAAAGTCTACGAGCTTAAGAACGAAGTCAAGAATAGAATGCTAGGACACAAAATGTAATTCATGGGGTGACCTCCCTTAGGGGGAGATTGTTAGGAATTAGAAATTACATAGTAAAGAGTCGGTCACCTCAACTATAGTCTAGCATATGTTAGCTCGTAGACATTACATTATTTACTAGTTATTTAGTTAGCTATTTAGTTTAGAAGCAACACCGTGGAGGAAGGACGGGTCTTTACCCACTGTATACCTGATCCACAGGCCGATAGGAGGTCGTTATGTTTGTAACTATAAATACCCTCTACCTCCCATGGTAGAGGGTTGGACCTTTCTCATTCTTAATCTAACCTTCTATGTTTTCTTTCACTTTCTCTCTCTAGAAAGGCTCCCACTTTCTCTCTCTAAAACCATCTTTATACGCCTATCTTGTTTATGATTTAGTGTGTTTGTGAAATCCAATATGTTACAAATGCTATTAGTCTCATTTGCTTATCAACAAATAGAAATTTTAATTTTTCAAAACTAATTTTTGAGAGTATGGTGAAGAATGTCAAAAGCAAAACAAAATATCTCATGTATCCAAGATTTATACAACTGATTTTGAATAAAAGACCTAATGAACTCAAAAATCACAAAAGAATTTATCCAGCACCTAGCCTTACTTCAAAACATTTCAGTAATATGCCTATGGCTTCAAAACTGTTTAATGGGATTGAAGTCCCTCTTTTTAATGAAATGTTGGATCAAATTCAAACTGCTCAGGGTGAAGGATCATCAATCCCAGTTGAGTCCCAACACACATCCCCTATTGTTGCTCCATCCTCATCCTATATACCAACAGTATCACATACCTATAGGAGGAAAAACAGAAGGGCCACTGTGCTATCTCAGCCCAGTGTTCCTACTCAACCCAATGTAGTAGATGAGACTCGCCTCAGCAGAGTGGAAGAGGCCGGAACTGCTATCTCAAGCTTAGTAGCTGGGCAGGACAGTGTCAACATAACTAAGACCTCAACCATGGCAACAGATAATGTGCCAAGTCCTACTGGGCTTGATACAGGTGATGGAATCCCAAGCCAATTGGAACATATGTATGGCTCACTTGATGTTCCTAGTCCACCTAGGAATGAGACTGAGTCTATGCCTCATAATGCACCTCTCCCAAAAGGTCACACATCTGGAAGTGCTGAAGGCAATACTAAACTTATGGAATTGATGGAACTGTGTACCAGATTGACAACAAAGGTGGATACTATGGAGCAAGACCTCAAAGATACAAAGCAACTTTATGAAAAGGTTTACAAGAAATTGGTTTCGAAGGTGAAAAAGTTGCAGGAAAAGGTCAAAGCTCTTAAGGCAAAAAGGAAGGGAATTGATGTTGACTCCCCAAGTTCTAATGATACATATGATAATTTAGGTGATTCTCCCAAAAAGGGGAGGAAAACAGATGCAGACACTCAGGGGAGGAAATTTGACTTTTTACAAGATTTGGGTGGAGATTATCAAGATTTGGGTGATTTGGGTAGTGGTGATGATCAACAAAAAGGAGCTGAGCCAGTTGATCTAGATGCACCTATAGAATTAGTGGATGCGGATGAAGACATTGGATATACTACTACTAGTACTCAACAGCCAGAAGGTACTGCTACCATTACTGAAGGTAGTGTTGGGCTTGTTGAACAAATGATAAGTGTTTCAAGACATATGGAGGTAGCAATACAAACAGAAGAAGAAAAGGCAAGCTTCACAGTTAGTATTGCTAGTGTTGAAGAAGGTACGCTAGTATTGCTTGCAAGGATGCACGACAAAGGAAAAGCTCCAATGACTGATATTGAGCAACCTAAGAAGGTGAAGAGCAGGGTTCTTAAACAAACTGACTATGATGCTGAGGTTTCCAAGAGAGTTCATGAAGAAGAGGTTTCAATGTTCATGAAAGAACAAAGGGTCATCAAAGAAAGAGAGGCTAGTGATGAGCTTGCAGCCAAGCAGTTATATGATCTACAAAGAGAAGAGGTTCATGCAAAAGAAAGAGAAGCAGCTTTGAATGAGTTGATTGATATTATCAGGAAGGGTCAGAGAGAAAAGAGAGTAGCAAGACCAAAACCACCTACAAAAGCACATATCATTTATCAGATGAAAGAGTATCTCAAGCATCAGGATAACTGGAAAGCAAGTCAACTGAAGGAAAAGTCTAATGCTGAGATTGAGAGGTTGTACTTCAATGCTTACAGAAAAATACATAGCTTTGTTCCAATGAGTGAGAAGGATAAATTTTCAGGAGCAAAGAGATCTGCCTCAAACTTGGAATTTGAAGCTTCAAAGAAACAAAAACCATAAGAAGATGATGCCAAGAGACTGGATCAGCTGGTCATAAAAGAAGATGCAAAGACCTTTGAATGCCAAATTTCCCATCATTGATTGGCATATTGTGTATGATGGCTTTAAAAACTACATTGAGCTGACAAGATCTAATGGCTTCAAAGTAAAATATCATTCTTTTGGTTACATGTTGCACTTCATTGATTGAGAAGATCTGTTATGGAAGATAGTTAAGTTCATATATGGTTCTACAAGGCCCACAAGTACTTTAAATTTTGCTATCTGGCATGCCTTAAGGTGTATGTTTGAGCCAGGTGCAAATGACCACTAGTGGGATGATTACATGGTCAAGAGCTAAAGACTATATCAGTATTGTGGAGTACATGTAGTGGAGTTAAGTGAAAGTTGGGTGTACATGCTAGTAGACAGAGATTATCCACTTTCAACTTTGGTGGCAACTCAGATGTTAGACAGCAAACTAACTACTTATGCTAAGAATGGAACTCCTTCTTACAAGGTTTTGAAGAAGATAGAGGAGATTGCTCAGAAGAAGTAGTGTGTTTGGAAGAATCCCCCAAACATCAAATTGTTTAATTCATGAAACTTATTGATTTGCAGTGGAATCATAAGTTTAGAGGAGGATTGTTGGGAATTAAACGTACCAATATTAACAGACTTTGTAATGCCAAGCATACAGACAGGAACTGCTGAAGATAACACTAGCAGTACTAACTGACTTAGTACTGCTAGTACATATACTTTGTACTGCTTATGTGATATGTTTTGTATTTATAAAATAGATATTGTGTATATCTTATACGAATATAGTTTGATAGTTATCTTGTACAGGATGTGGAAAACTAGAAGGGGGGGGGGTTTGAATAGTTTTGCCGATTTTAAGTTAGTTTTCAAAAACTTTAGATTCGTTAATATGTGATATCTTGTGGATGTAGAGAAAGTATAGATCTAATGATAAAGTAAGCAAGTAAAGTAAAGTTAAGGGATAGAAATGACACAACCGATTTATAGTGGTTCGGCTACAAGGACACCTTCCTTGCCCTAATCCACTCCCCGAGTCACCTACTCGAGAGTTCAAGCACTATGTCAACAAACTCCTTCACTTGGCGGAGAAGCCTTCACAACGTTGTTTACACTTTTTCTGGTACAAAGCTAAATACCGAGTCCGCAGCACGGTGGACCAAACCAACACGACTATTACACAACAAATATGTGAAATATCAAATACAAGATCTTTGCTACAGAAATCTTGCGGAGTGACAAATCAATCAAGGACCCCTTGCTTGGATGACTTGTAGAATGCTCGTGATCTCGCCTTAGAGAAGGACCTATATAAGGATCACAAATAGAAAGAAAGAAGAACAACTCTCTAGATCAAGTGATCTATATGTTAGAAGAGAATGAGAGTGTATGAGAGATTTAGTAAGAAGAGGGGTGAGTTAGAATGAAGAAATGGCTCTCTATTTATAGGCAAAAATCTTCACTGTTCCCGGATCCCACGGATCCCTTCCACAAGGGATCCGTCTAGCGTTAAGCTAGGGATCCGTGGAACGCTCCTCTTTGCCCATGGGTATTTTGGTTATGGGTCATGGGTCATGGGTTGGTCCATGGGTTTTCATTAGATTCAATGTATCTAAGTATACATTGTATCTAGTCTTCTTGGGTATGGGTTAAGATCCTTGGGTTATGGTCCATGGATTATGGTTTTTACCCATCCTAATAAACTATTATAACAAATGCTTAATTATTACATTTTTGTATTTAAATGGCTATATGTAAATGCTTTACAAAAATAACTTGTATCCTTATAATTATACTTAAGATAATATTATATTTGTTATCAACAAAACACAAAGAGATCGCAGAATATTAATAAACGTTTTTACGGTTTATTTGTATTAACAATCTCCCCCTTTTTGTTGATGACAAAACATAATGTTATGATGAGTAAAACTTAAGAATAGATGTAAGTTTTGAAAGCCCCTAAGTTTTACTTCTTCTCCCCCTTTTTTTCGAAACAAAAAGTTAACCCTTGGAAGAAATAAGCATAAAAGTGTGGAAAAATAAGTCCACGTATTGTTAACTCCCCCTTGACGGTAGCTCCCCCTTATTTGGGGTGTCAAGTGAAGAAAAATAAAAATCCTACAAAAAGAAATGTTAGTAACATGCTTAAATAATCTTGTGAATGCCGAGAATCAAGATTGAGAGCCAAGGTATGTAAACAAGGCCTTGTAATAAAACAACAATGTGTAGTGGTATTTATGCCAACTACAAGCATGTAAAAATAAGAACAAGACTTGTTATTGAAAATGACTCTAAAAGAAAAGGTACAAGAAATAGAAAATAGTAGTAGTGATTCCTTCCATGCTTGCATAAGGTTTATGGATTGATGTTTTGATGAGTGATGGTATTGATGTGATCAAGGATGAGGTTGAGTATGAATCGCATTTCTTCCCTAACTTCTATTGCAATTTCCCTAGTGGATTGGCAATGTTCACAATGTAAGTGATGTGGGTAATGAGTGCGGAAATCTTCCGGGTGATTTTGATTTGTAAGTTGCGGAAGTTGTGGTGGAAAAATAGGAAAATATGGATCAAAATCTGGAATGTTTGGAAGTGGTGGTGGATAAGAACCTAGATGTTCTTGTAGTTTAATGGGAGCTGGTGGTGATGTTTCAAGATCTTGAAAAATAGTATTTGGAGATGTGGGAGGTGTTGAAAAGACTATTTCTTTTTGTTTAGGTTGTTTAGATCTTGTTGGAGTCTTAAGGAGTTCCAAAAGAGTGACTTTAGGTGGTGATGAAGTTGGTGTACTTGTTGGTGATGAGGGGGGTGCTATAATGGAAGCATCTTGTGGTGAGTTATTTGTTGAGGATGAACCATTTGAGGTTGGTTTTGCTAAGCAACAAGATCGGATACTAATCCGTGCGGATATCCTAGAGTTTGATTGTGGTATTTTGGATGGTGGTAATATAAAGGTTTGGGTATCATGAAGATGATTGTTTGTACTAGGTGATTCATCTAAATTGTAAGAGTTTGTGAATGACATGGTGTTGTATGTGTTTGAGGATGGGGTGAGTATGCAAGCATTTTGGGAGTTCTATATATATAGAAAAACAATGTATTGTAGTAAATGCTTGACCCAAAATGTGGATTAAAATCTAATGATTAGATATGAATTTAAGCCATATGATCATGAGAACATAAGCATTAAAGAAAATACTCCAAAACTTAAACAAATGTGGATTTTTCATCCAAAGTAGACAAAATAGAAAGTGAAAACAGCTTCTGTTTCACGGATCCCACGGATCCTTCCTTTGAGGGATCCGTCCAGCATGAAAGCTGGGATCCGTGGGTCTGGTGATCCAGGTAGCACAAAAGTGAAAACATTTTGCCTATTGTGTGCCTATATGCAAACTATTTGGAGTTACGGTTATCTCGACTCCTAAAAAAAGAATAAACTAGAAGTAGAAAAGCATCCTATTGAGATAACCCGAAAACACATAGTTAGTACATGAGTACGTAATTTTGTTTTATCAATGCTCCTAATTCATTGTTGCTTAAATGAATGTACCCGAAAACACATATTACTTATGTGTCCCCTTTAGCATTCAAAAGACATGAGATGCAATGAAAACGGGTTTTTACTTTGTATTAATAATGAAAAAGCGATTTGTCCTAGTCATGAGAAATTGCTTTTGTGAAATTGATACGGGAAGGTATCATCCTTTTAGAAAACATTTTGAAAAGAGATTTTCTTTGAAAATATGTATTGAAAAAGTAAGAAAACTATAAGTGGAAGACTTATCTTGGGTTTTGAAAATTCCCGTATTGTTTGTGAGTTGTGCATGAAATAGAAATCCTAGACTCAGAAAAAGGAAGGCTAGTGTTTACATACCTTGTAGAGTCAAATAAGTTACGACGTTTGTCCCATTAGACCAAGACCAAGACGAAGTAGGTTGAATTGTTCCTGCTTCAACGGTTTGGTGAGGACGTCGGCTATGTTGTCTTCGGATGCTAACTTCTCAATAGAGATGTTCCCTTTTTGAACATTGTCTCTTAGGAAGTGATGACGAATCTCTATATGCTTTGTGCGAGAATGCAATACCGGATTCTTGCTTAAGTCGACGGCACCTTTGTTGTCACATAGGATGGCTATGTCGCTTAGATGAATGTCGTAGTCGACTAACGCTTGTTTCATCCATAGTGCTTGTTGGCATGCTTTGCCGGCGGACACGTACTCGGCTTCGGTTGTTGATATTGCAAGTGCCGTTTGTTTCTTAGAAAACCAAGATGTTAAACAACATCCCATAAAAGTACATACCCCACTTGTACTTTTTCTATCAACGTAATCACCTGCATGGTCAGAATCTGCATATACAATTGTTTCTACTCCCGTACCCTTAGGATACCATAATCCTAATTGTGTTGTACCCTTAATATATCTAAATATCCTTTTTACGGCTTCTAGGTGTGATGTTTTAGGGTCTTCTTGAAACCTAGCACATAAGCAAACACTAAACATGATATCCGGCCTACTTGCCGTGAGGTAGAGAAGACTACCTATCATGCTACGATATTTAGTATTATCTACGGATTCGCCGTCTTCATCTTTTGTGAGTTTGGTGTCGGATGACATTGGAGTCCTAATTGGTTTAGACTCTTCTAGACCGAATTTCTTTAACATCTCCTTGATGTATGTAGATTGATTGACGAAGATACCATCTTCTACTTGTTTTATTTGTAGACCAAGAAAGAAACTAAGTTCTCCCATCATACTCATCTCGAACTCGTCATGCATGATTTTAGAAAAATCATCACACATGTCTTGATAAGTGGATCCGAATATAATATCATCTACATATATTTGTACTATGATTATATGTGATTCTCTTTTCTTAGTAAAAAGTGTGTTATCAACTAACCCCATGGTATAGTTGTGTTTAATTAGAAATGACTTGAGTCTATCATACCAAGCTTTTGGAGCTTGTTTAAGACCGTAAAGGGCTTTCTTTAATTTATACACATGTTTGGGTTTTTCAAAATCGATGAAGCCCGGAGGTTGAGCTACATATACTTCTTCATTAATGAAACCATTTAGAAAAGCGCTTTTGACATCCATTTGATAAAGCTTTAGATCATTAGCACAAGCATACGCAAGAAGTATTCTTATAGACTCTAATCTAGCCACGGGGGCATAGGTCTCATCAAAGTCTATTCTCTCTTGTTGGTTATACCCTTGAGCCACGAGTCTAGCCTTGTTCCTAGACACTATTCCGTTTGCATCTAATTTGTTTTTATAAACCCATTTGGTTCCTATTATGGTTTGATTACTAGGTGGAGGGACAAGTGTCCAAACATCATTAGAAACAAATTGATTAAGTTCTTCTTACATAGCCATTACCCAACTTTCATCTTTTATGGCTTATTGTGTATTCTTAGGTTCTAAGGTCGAAACGAAACAAAACAAGCTACTTTGGTTTTGAACTTGAGACCTTAATGTTCGTTCGTTTAGTTTTCCTATGAATTTATCTACGGGGTGATCTTTGGACTCTTTAATGTTTATTATTTCATCACTTTGAGGTTCTTCACTTATCTTTTTCTTTATTACTATAGCTTCACTTTCTATAATCTCGTCATCGAAAAGAGGTGGACCTCTAGAATTACTACATATGGATTTATTTGGTCCATCCGCCTCCATAACTTTGGATAGCGGATGGACCAAATAAATCCATATGTAGTAATTCTAGACACCTAGTTGTAGACACCATGTTTTTAGCTTTATGACTAGAATAAGCTTGTTTTCCTACATTACAAGCATCACAAAAATGATGTTCATATTTTAACTTAGGTAGATCTCTTACTAGATCTTTGGATGATAGCGATTGAAGAAGTCGCATGTTGGCGTGACCCAATCTTCGATGCCATAAGGTCGAAGTATCATCCATAGAGGTAAGACATAGTTTGTCTTTGGGTTCATTACCGATTTTAATGACATAGACTCCATGTTTCCTAATTCCTCTTCCTATGGTTATGCCATTTTTTAGTATCTTACTACCGGTTTTGGTAAAAAGTACATTGCACTTTTTATCACATATTTGTCCTATACTTAAGAGGTTAAAGTTTAGGTATTCTACGTGACACACATCGTTAATGGTTAGAGATTTGTTAGAAATCGTACCTTTACCGATGATTCTACTTTTGATATTTCCAAACACCACATTACCTCCATTTATGGATTCATATGTGGAGAATAGATCCCTATTGCCGGTCATGTGCCTCGTGCACCCGCTATCCTTGACCTATTCATCGGGGTCTAGGTCGACCTTTAAGCACACCTAAAACAATAATAAACTCAAAAGTTTGGTCCCCATTTGTTCATGGGTCCATTAGTGTTAAACATTCCATTCATGTTAGACATGTATGGATAAGATGAGTATGCATTCCATGGAGCAAAGTTTTGAAAAGGAAAACCGTTTTGCATATTTGGATTCCATCCTATTTGATGATTATTTTTCGGGTAAACGTTATTAGGTCTCCTAAATGAATTAGGTTTTGAAAAGGATGGAGCTTTGTTTCTTGCAAAAGTAGGATTATATTTTGGAGGTGGTTGTCTAGAGGTGACATGAGTTGGTTTCTACCTATTAACGATAACAAATTCAGTTCTAGATGAAGAAGCTACGTTATTACCACTATTTGCTACAGCAGATCCACGGATCCCTGGCTGTACACTAGCCGGTTCCCTTTTTAGGGGATCCGTGGGATCCGCCACAACAGTGGCTGGTTTTTCTAGTTCTTTAACAAATTTTGTTTCTTTTCTTTCACTAGTTGATGGATCAAGTTGTTGAATACCTAGACCCTTTTGGTTGTTACCGGTTTTAACACCATCGAGTATTGTATCTAAAGTGTTCGTACTCATTCTAGCATTTTTAGAATCTAGATGATCAACTAGTGTTTGAAGTTGAACGCAAAGTTCACATTCACCACTTGCTATTTTACCCTTCTCTAAACGTTTTAGTTTTGCTTTTAATTCTATGACTTCTTTATCTAAGCGTTGGTTTTGACTCTTTAAACGCTTGTTTTTGTTAACTAGTTTTAAGCTAATATTGCATAGTTTATCATATTCATTATGTAATGAGTCGTCATCAAGTGATGAGCTACTATAGTATTCGTGACATACCTCGTCATTTGCCATGAGACAAATTTCTCCGTCCTCCTCGTCGCTCATTCCCCACGTGCCGCTCACGAACGCCTTTTGATCATCCCGTTTGGGACACTTACTAATAAAGTGGTTTGGGTCCCCACATTTAAAGCAAGTACGATCATCCTTTGGCTTCTCGTCCTCTTTGCTTTTTCGAAAGCCTTTCTTATCGTCATACGGTTGTTTGACGTATCTTCCCTTTCTTCTAAAGAACTTTTTAAAGTCCCTTACCGCCATGGCGTACTCCTCATCGTCACTACTTGAAGAGGAGTTCTCTTCATCGCTTGAAGCCTTTTTGGCTTTAAGGGCAAGAGATTTGTGTTTCTCTTTCACCTTTGAGGCTTCGAAGTCTTTAGCGAGGACAAGCTCGTAGACTTTTAAGTTTCCTATGAGTTCGTCGAGAGTAAGGATTGTCAAATCTTTTGACTCTTCGATCGCCGTCACCTTGGATCTCCACTTTGATGGAAGTGCTCTTAGATATCTCCTAACATGGTTACGGCTAGAAAAAGATTCATCAAGTGCTTGTAAAGATGTAATAATAGTATTAAAGTTAGCAAATGAATGATCTATAGTTTCCTCATCCGATATTGAAAATTGTTCATATTGTTGAACAAATAAATCAATTTTATTATTTTTAACTTGTTGGTTGCCTTGATGAGTTACAACTAAAGAGTTCCAAATTTCTTTAGAGGTTTTAAGCATAGAAATTCTTTCAAATTCCTTTTTGGGTAAAGCATTATATAAAACCATTTTTGCTTCACTATTTTTAGAAAGCTTTTTCTTCAATTCATCACTTAATTTATCATGAGGTATGTTAACTATATTTCCTTTATCATCATTTGAGGTAGCCTCAAAGTCGCCTTCAACAATAATGTACCAAAGATCAATATCTTTAGACTTCACATATGTTTCGAATCTATTTTTCCAATATATAAAACCATTAGTTTCAAGAAGTGGTGGTCGTTGCATAGATTGCCCTTCCTTATAATTTTCAGAACCCATAGTGATCGAAAAGTTTTTAAAATACAATTTTACTTTAAAACTTTTATAAACTTCGCTCTGATACCAATTGTGGAAAACTAGAAGGGGGGTTGAATAGTTTTGCCGATTTTAAGTTAGTTTTCAAAAACTTTAGATTCGTTAATATGTGATATCTTGTGGATGTAGAGAAAGTATAGATCTAATGATAAAGTAAGCAAGTAAAGTAAAGTTAAGGGATAGAAATGACACAACTGATTTATAGTGGTTCGGCTACAAGGACACCTTCCTTGCCCTACTCCACTCCCCGAGTCACCTACTCGAGAGTTCAAGCACTATGTCAACAAACTCCTTCACTTGGCGGAGAAGCCTTCACAACGTTGCTTACACTTTTTCCGGTACAAAGCTAAATACCGAGTCCGTAGCACGGTGGACCAAACCAACACGACTATTACACAACAAATATGTGAAATATCAAATACAAGATCTTTGCTACAGAAATCTTGCGGAGTGACAAATCAATCAAGGACCCCTTGCTTGGATGACTTGTAGAATGCTCGTGATCTCGCCTTAGAGAAGGACCTATATAAGGATCACAAATAGAAAGAAAGAAGAAAAACTCTCTAGATCAAGTGATCTATATGTTAGAAGAGAATGAGAGTGTATGAGAGATTTAGTAAGAAGAGGGGTGAGTTAGAATGAAGAAATGGCTCTCTATTTATAGGCAAAATTCTTCACTGTTCCCCGGATCCCACGGATCCCTTCCACTTGGGATCCGTCTAGTGTAATCCTAGGGATCCGTGGAACGCTCCTCTTTGCCCATGGGTTTTTTTGTTATGGGTCATGGGTTATGGGTTGGTCCATGGGTTTTCTTTAGATTCAATGTATCTAAGTATACATTGTATCTAGTCTACTTGGGTATGGGTTAAGATCCACGGGTTATGGTACATGGGTTATGGTTTTTACCCATCCTAATAAACTATTACAACAAATGCTTAATTATTACAATTTAGTATTTAAATGGCTATATGTAAATGCTTTACAAAAATAACATGTATCCTTATAATTATACTTAAGATAACATTATATTTGTTATCAACAAAACACAAAGAGATCGCAAAATATTAATAAACGTTTTTACGATTTATTTGTATTAACACAGGACTCCTTGTGCTATAAAAGGAGGTCATAGGTTAGATGTTTTATACATATCTTTTGTTAAGCTTCAAGGTTGTAAACCCTAGTGATAGTTGAGGTCACTCGTATTATTATTAATAATATTGAAGTGTTTAGTTATAACATTTTTCACTGTTTTATTCATTCAATCATACATCAAGGAATACTAATCTTATAAAGTATCAAGTAGTAGATTCCGCATACTACTTGGTATATCCTCAAAGTATCTACAACACAAGTCTCAAGTGTTTAGATCCTCACATAAACAACCTAACATTTTAACCTCATAAACTACCCCAAAAGACTACTAAACTTCAAGACCTAAAATCATAGAAAAGACCAACATACAAAAGACTATAGAATCACCCAATTAATTTAAATTTTCTAAGATTCTTCATGATTCTTGATTTCTCATCAGCACGTGCATTAGCAGCATGACCCATCTGAAGCAAGCGGCTTATTTTAGCAAAATCTTCTTTCTCAGCAAATTTCAGCACCGCCAAAGGCTTATTAAGCAGAGGATAACTCCATTAAGCTCTAGAATAATTGCATTCCTATGCTCAATACGAGCCTCTATTTCCTCAATCCTCTGAGCATTGTCCTTTTCATCCAACTTATAAGCATCCCTCTATCGCGAAAAAATAGCATGCAAAACCTTATCAATTCGCCTATTGCCTATCTATTCTGCAATCTTCTCATAGATGGGAAAGATAGAGGCCATGTATTTTTAATTACTAAAAGCTTTAAACAAGAGTTGTTATTTGATGAGTGAGTATAGATAAAGGCTGAAGTAGGATTTATATAGGCAAATAAAAAAAAATTTGAGCCAGCTAAACTAGAACAGTTCCACGTTGAGTTACACTTCCAATGCATTAAAAAAATATCTAACCTAAAAATGTACTAAACAAAGTAAAAATATAGATACCCTTATCACTACCAAACCTAAACACATTGAAAAAATAGTATAAACAAAAAAATTCCAACATATTAGTTAGGAAACAAAATATGGCAAAACCTTAGATTCTTGACACTATTTTATTGTAACTGGTGTTGTCACTGGTATTGCGCTTCTTTCATAATACCTTAACTCAAACACTAATAGCGATCGCCTACAACAATAACTACTTTAGATCATATTATGTACCTGCAACAATAGTTGCTTTAGACAAATGACTTCTACTACTCTATTAACTAACCATATTATCTCCAAAACTTTTTCACAATGTAAAAACATGACCACGCTAACCTAACTCATGCTCCGATATTACGTTGGTTTCACAAATAATCAAGTATCTTGCACAGACACCATATCTTCCATCCAAAAGAATCAAAAATCATGAATACTAACAGTTTTCACTATTAACAAATTACAAGTAGCCTGCACAGATATGAATCATTAGATTAAGTGCATATGGATATGCAGTATCTTCCATCCAAAAGAACTGCAAATTACGAATATTAAAAGAATTACGAATCACTGGTGTTGTGCTTCTTTCATAGTATAGTTTTTAGGTCAGTATACTATGTGTTATGGTCTAATCAAATAGTACTTAACATTTGTATCTCGAAACCTGTTAGTCATTGTGCTTTGTTCGTGAACAATAAATTACATGCTACAAATTACAAATTTAAATTTTAACACAAGAGTTGCAAATACATCATAATACTTATTTATATTGATATAAACATTACAGTTTCATAAAAGAAACTGAGTGACCTTCATACCCATCTAACCTAATTACATTAAACATACTTCAAACTTTAGACCATACGCCTACATCAAGGCCCCACAATATATTCACAATACTTAACAAGATCCTAACATGACCTAAACCATAACAACACCCAACACTAAAATCATAAACAACTTACCCAAATCCAAAAGAGATCATCTTCAAAAAACAACATCACACAACAGCTTAATACTCCATTGCCTCTAGCTTTTCAATAAACAAGTGCAAATCACGGAGGCGCACATGCAAGCGTGTCACAACAGTTAGCAACCTAGCCACCTCAGTAAGATCTTCAGTTTGCATGCGCATCATATAAACAATGGCCTTCAAAAAAGAATCATGATTTGGCAGCAGTAGCTACCTCGTTACAAATAACTAGGTAGCTAGCCATTTTATTGTGTGCTTCTTAGTATTTGTGTAAGTGTGTTTAAGTGAAAAAAATATATTAATTATACTTATAACTAAAATATATGAGATATTTTGACACCAAAAAATACTCAACATAATTAACAAAACTCCAAATTAATATGGGTTTGTTTAATGTTAACAAAACTCTAAAATATATGAGATATTTTTACTTTTTTGAATTTTAATATGGCTTATTCTAGGAATGTGTTTATGTGAGAATGTGTAAGTATGTGGTGCATATGAATATGGGTTTGTTTTGATTTGTCTTTCTGTTTGATTGATCTTGAGTTGTGACTATGAACCGGTGTTTGTGAACTATCACAGAAAAAAATGAACTGGTGTTTTGTGACTATGAAGTGAAAGGGATAGTTGTGTACTAATTATTATTAACAATACCAATAACAATATCAAAAGTCATTAGTGCGACTCATTGAAACATGTAGAAAGTCTGAAATACCCATCATTTCACGGTCAACTAACAAAAAAATTGGTCAAAGGACCAAACCCGTTATGGGTCAAAACCACAGGGAGAGGATCCGAGAAAAAAAAGAAGTCTAAAGACCATTTTTGTTAAACTCGACAAATCACAAGGACCATTTATGTAATTAACTCAAATATTAATTATTGAATGGACTTTTGATATTAATAAGATATAAGTTAAAAACTTTCTATTATTAAACATTGAACCCCAAATGCTTTATAGTAAAACAGAAACTCATTATTGTTCAAATAAAGACAAACTTGGCACACCATACATTAATATAAATCACTCATATGATCGATTGTTATGTGAACGATTGACACTTGAACTTTGCCTCTAGTTGAAAAAGCTCGAAAGTCTTGAGGCAACGCTTTGCCTCGCTTCTGGCACAGTACCCTCATTCTTTCTAAACATTGCTTTGATCAATGTATATCCCATTTTTGTGTTCTCTAATACTGCGATTGGTACTTCAGGTATGATACCATCTTTAGCAATATTCACCTACATTTAAACAAACACGGTTGAATTATTGATTTATAGTTCAAAAAGAATACATGTACCTCTAAGAGAAATGATCAAATAGAAAGGGGGACTCTCCTAAAAAGTCTAAAAAGCCATATCTTGCGTGACTTTCTAGGTATGATGAACATCAATATACGAAGAACATCAAGTTATGATGAACACTATTGATGAACATCACGATACAAAGAACCATGATTGATGAATATTCAAACTATGATTGATGAACATTTATTGATGAAGATTCAAACTATGATTAATTAAAATCAAAATATAATAAACCATGATTAATAAATATTGAGTCTATGACTGATGAACATTCAGTTAACTTTAACTTAGATTGATAAAATAAACAAAACTAATGAACATAACAAACATTATTTTCTTATGAAGACTACTTAAGATTAAAAAAAATAGTTTGGTTCGATATAAAATATGCTGGAAATGAATTATATGGCCCACTAAAATAATATATAAAACAATTACACCATGGCCCACTATGAAATTAATATGTGAAACATGTGGCACACAAAAGTTTTACCAACATGATGATGACTAAACCAAATTTTATATTATTTTTGTTGAAACCTAGTCACATGTTCAGGTATATGGTTACCATACTCACATCATATTTTTTGATGCATACATCACATTTTGTTCATTATAGTATTATACGGTACAAACTGTAATGCATGCATCAAAAAATGTGGTGTGAGTATCAATTCCCTTACCCTTAAACTAAGGGTATTAGCAAACCCATATCACCAATCAAACACTTTAAATAATTCTTACACCCATACCCTCATTCCTATACCCGCATAATAAACACACCCTAAATGTACTAACCGTAACTGAGCCATCGGACAAAATGGTGTACAGAACAGAGTTGCCTGGCAATAAGTTTTCATCCTTAAAAACGTTGAGATACTTTTCAATGGTTGCAGCATCCACATCATTATAGGTTCCATTATCTTTCCAGACCTTAACAATCTTTTCAGCCGCCGCTTCAGCAAAAAACTTACCCGTTGACGGTACCAACAATGAAACATGAATTAGTTTCTCGAAGGGTCCTGTACATAGGGTGTAAAAATAACTTTAGGTGCTAAATATTGAGAAAATGATGATGCATTTCTATATATAACCTAAGTGATGTTGGGTATCAGCTCCATTTAAAAATCATGTTTAAAAACTTATACTTTACAATATTAGTGTCTAAAATACATGTAACTTTAAAATTTATATTTCTCATATATGTACAATTGTTTAAGTATATAAATTGATCTAGCTAAACTATGATTAGATAATGATTAATATCAGTTTTTCCATTCAAGTGGGGAGGTGGTTTGTACTCTGTACACACATAACAACTATTCAAGCATACATAAATGCCCTGGCTGTACCTCATCCATTTTGAAGATCGGTTGCCGTTAACTCGAGGTTCTCGGTTAACATAGTTTGTTATGTGAAAGTCAACTAAAATATATATGCGTTCTGCATTTCAACTGTTCTAGCTTATCCAAAAGGATTTATGCGATCAGAAGTATGCTAGTTTACCTCTATCATTAAAATGAGGAATCTGGAGATGTATCAACTACCAAACGTCTAGTGCGAGTCAGCACAATGAGGACAAAGACTTGAGACTTTGAGAGCTAACTTTGTCTTCACATGCCTACAATAAATAACTTCTACCTTATATTACTTGCCTACAATAAATAACTTCTACCTTATATTAATAGTTTTGGTTATGTTCACATGAAGTTTTTCCTTTACACGTTTCATACAAATTAGCAGGTTTTAATTTCTAAAGATAAAAACACTTGCATGTCCTCGCTAAACTTTCGTCCCCTGTTCTCCTTTTTCTTGTTGTGATAGTTAGTGAACACCTCATTGGTCACTAATGTCATGGACAACTGTCTTAGCGGTGACAGTTACTTAAACCGAATCAGTGAACTCTTTTGAGATAGACGAAAGTTCCAAAGTTAGTGAAGACTTACCATTATAGATTTCGTCAAAAAATTCATGGAAATCCAGCAACTCGACGTCGGTTTTTCCATTCCAGGTCACATTAAGTGACTCAATAGCTTTTTCCTCTAAGTACAAGGCGGCCACGGCAACCTTCATGATGTTTCCTTGTATTTCCAAGCGTCTCACGCCTTGCATATGATATAAACGTTACATTCAAATATATGGTTTTATTGCAAGAACCATAAAACTATATGATGGAGACATAATATATGGTTAATGTGGAAATACCAGCGCCTGCGAGGACCAAAGTTTTAGTAGCACTTGGAGGCTTAATGGACGATGGAAAGACGAAAGATTCGAGCTCGATACTGGCGAAGGAATTAAGCTTAGCCATGGTAGTACTAATTTGGAGCAAAGTATGGTAGTATTAAGTTGAGTGAAGCAACTTACTTACAGGAAGGTATATATAGAGGAAATTCAAGTGGCAGTGCTAGGCTCTGAAGCTGAAAAAAGATAAACTAAAGGGTCTAAATGGGTTGAGGATTTGGATTTGAATTTAGAATTAAATTTGGATTAGGATTTAGGGTGCGTTTGGTGATGCTACGAATGACAATGGGTATGAGTTTGATATTAGTGGTGGGTCTCTCACCTATGAAAAATTCATTCCTAACTCACTTGGTGTATATAGAGTATGGATTATATCTATTATTCATTATCATAGTCGCGGGCCCTCTCACCTTAAACAAACACCTTTAATTACTTTCATAGTTATAATTTCATTCCTATAGTGGGATACCAAACGCACCCTTATATTTGGAATTGATATAAAAAAAGATAAAATATATTATAAAATTAAAATATATTAAATTATTATATATATAATTTACGGGCAATTCCGTGGCATCTGATTGGTTGCCATTCCCGCTCTTTTTTCTGCCAATTTGGGCTAAGCCATTTTTTGGCCCAGTTTTTTGTCCACCCCATTACAATAAGAGTAGTAAGTAGTAACTATATGTTAATAAAAGGCCTAATTCCTTTGTGGACCATTACACAGGCCTAACATCTTTTGGTCCTCAAAATGATATATATGTACTGCCCAAATTTCATAACCAAAATAAATTCACGGCACTTTAGTTACAATATACAATCTTCGATGCCCCGCCGCAACGCGGCGGACCGATGCCCGACTCGTTATAAAAATGAAGTAGAGAGATGTAGACACCAGAAATAAGTTGGGTCCCATCTTGATTCCAATTTTTTTTTCAAATCAACCAATTTTGACCGATTCAAAAGTTAAACCGTCAAACAAATGGGCCCCTAACTTGTTTCGATCATGAGCCCATTATTTTACCAAAGAGAAAGGTAATAAGTATGATTAAAGATTTAAGATTTAATATCATTCGAGGACAAAATATTATTTATATACTAAGGGATTAATTTTCACTATCTATTTTTATTTCATCTAATGGATGAGATAAATCTCAACAATTTAAAAAACCCTTTTTCAACATCTTTTTTCAAATATTAATAACTTTCAAGCCGTTAATCGTTAAGCGAAAAAAAATATATATTATTGACGAAAGCATTTAATTATCTTTCTATAGATAGGCACTTTGATATACTTTTAACCAAAAAAAAAATTCGTATTTTTCACGTTTTTTAAGTTTTTCGTTTTTTTACGTTATCTGAAATTTGCATTAAAAGATATATGATTAAACACTAATTTGAATATCGCAGTGATATTAGTGTTATATCATATATGATATGTAATATCACATGTGATATTAGTGTAAATCACATATGATATACATATCATATCACATGTGATATCACATATCATATATGATTTAACACTAATATCACATGTGATATTCAAATTAGGGTTTAATCATATATGATTTTTTTCATGCAAAATTCAAGTTACGTAAAAAAAAGACGAAAAAACGTGTAAAAACGAAATTTTTTTCTCTTTTCGAAAGTATATCAAAGTGTCCGTCTATAGAAAAATAATTAAATGTTCTTCGCGACGGTGTAAATATTTCACTTAACGATTAACGGTTTAAGAGATATTTAAATTATAAAAAATATGTGAAATAATAAAATGCTTTTAATCTCAGCCATTGATTTCTTTTTAGATGGATGGTGGAGATGAGTCCCTTGATATGTAAGAAAAGTTTGGTATGTAAAATAACTCTCCTCAAGATTTAAAGGTAATTAAATATAAGTTTTACTAACATGTGGTTCGTGTGATATTGACTAAATGAATAAGTTATGATTTAAGATCATTTGAAGACAAAAGTTTATATACTAAGTGATCAATCTTCACAATACATTTTTATTCGATCTAATGGATGAGATTAATCCCAACAATTTAAAAAACTCACTTTCATCCTCTTTTTTTCAAATATTAATAACTTTCAAACTGTTAATCTTTAAGCGAAAAACAAAATATCATTGCGACGAGCATTTAATTATCTGATTTAAGATCAAGACAAAAGTTTATTTATATACCAAGGGATTAATCTCCGCTATCCATTTTTATTTGATCTAATGGATGAGATTAATCCTAACAATTTAAAAAACCCATTTTCATCCTCTTTTTTCAAATATTAATAACTTTCAAACCGTTAATCGTTAAAGGAAAAACAAAATATCATTGCGACGAGCATTTAATTATCTTTCTATAGATAGGCACTTTGATATACTTTCAAAAAAAAAAAGTATTTTTCACGCTTTTTTTTAAGTTTTTTCGTTTTTTTACGTTACTGAAATTTGCATTAAAAAATCATATATGATCAAACACTAATTTGAATATCACATGTGATATTAGTGTTATATCATATATGATATGTGTAGGACCTAAGATATATCAACCTTATCACAAAGTACCCACGTTAACCAAAGTTATGCGTATAAAATGTGAAACACAAACACAAACAAAACACAAACGTTAAGCTTAGAAGTAAGAAGATGAAATAAAGAAAGGAAGATGGTGACTTGAATATGAATTCGTGTATGTGAGAGTATAAGATAAACAATATGATGCTTATTTCAAAGGAAAAACACACACACACACACTTTCAAGCACACCCCTCAAATGACCATTTGAGGGGTATTTATAGTCCAAGGGACTTGATGCCCTAAAAGGCTTTCTTATGGGCTTCGTGGGCTTGGACATGGGTTGGATTGGATAAAAGGCAAGCCTTACATAACTAGTACCCATTTAGCTTAGTCCAATCCACGAGCCCGTTGACTATTCTATCACGATATCTAACACACGTTACAAAGTTTCTAAACGTGAATGACCATCACTTCTAATAAAACTATTAAGGCTAACAATCTCCCCCTAAGGGGTGGTCATTCAAATGATGCTCCACTTGATTAGGTCTTTACTTTCCTTGAGCTTGAACTTTGCGTGTAGATATAGAATAGTCTTGAATCTTTGTTCCTTCATGCTTTGTGATCAGATAATGTGGTTGTTTGCCGTTGTCAACTTCGTTGGTTAGGTGTCTCCACGTCATTCTCCATTTCTTTCTCCACCATGCTCACACTTCTATTTGTCTTTTGGTTACCAATGATGTAGTTCTCGAGTCTTTAAACTTTGTAGATTCTTTGACATTGACGAAGAATCATCTCCTTTGATTATGATGAGAACTTTCATGTGTTGTTGGTATGAGCATGTGGCGAGTCTGCACGATCCATCCGCTCTGGAGCTTCCATAAGAAGAAAACATAAAAACAGTTAGTAATAAGCGGATTCCGGCACTTACAAGTTTGAATTTCGAGGGTGTTAACAGCATAGTGTGAAAACACATCTCTAATTCTCACAAAGGCCGTTCCTGAACTGGAGTCCCACAAGTGAGATAGCGCGATATACCGAAGTACATCTACAGTTCAGATGAGTCGCTGAGGTACACCAAGCATCACCCCACGACTGTAGACCGTTTGAGACACACTAAGCGTAATCCACGGGGAATTACCGAAGTGACCTGCTGTCAGGGCTGCTTGATGTTGACCCTGGCAGGAGTTTCCATTCAATCACTGAAGATCACAGATGTGAAACTTCTCATAAATGTTCTGGCAGATTGCTAAGACCTGCGTAGGACTCTAGAATATATCACTTGTGCCCTTAATGATGAACAACAAGCGATGTCATGACATGTGTTCCTATGAGATCTTTTGATGAATCTCGTGGCTCTAGACTCAATAGTGCATTTTGGTTTTCCTGAACGGAGACTAGGGAGAGGGTCTCCTTCTTCAATATCAACAATCTCTAAGAGAAAGTCGATAGATTATGTAGGGTTCCCAGTGAGAATGAAACAAATCCCTTTTGAGAGGAATTGAGTGGCTAGAAGGTTTAGTGCAGTGCGTCACTGGGTCCATGACGTCTTTGTCTTCAATACCGGTGTCATCTAGTGACAACCAGTAGCATATGTATTGAACCCGGTTTTGCGCCTAAGGTTGAATATGGAGGGCTATTTCTTTTCACCCTTTCTTTACATTTCTTTTAATTCTTCAACCCCTTCTTTCTCCTTTCTCACATTACTCCTTTTTCAATCATTCCTAAGGACTTCTAGTTCTAAACTATTGGTGATGTCCTTGGGTAGATCCCTCCGGCTCTGGCGGATCATAGGACGAATTTCCTATCCTTAGACACCTTATAACTCCGTGTCTGTCCTATTGTTGCCATAAAACCATTTTTCTTGAAAATCTCTCAGAGTGTTTATGATAGAAAACATGTTTGAAACACTCCGTGAGTTTTATATTTTCAGAAACACTCCCCCTTCACATGTGCTCATAAGTTTTGACAGAAATCTGCACATAGAGGGTAGAGTTCGCACTTTTGAATTGATCGACTTTAAATGAACAAGACCTATTCGAGACACGTTTACATCACTAGAGAACTAGCTTGAAATTATTACCCGTCCTGGTCAAGTCCATAGAAAGTTTCTCGAGATGGTACATGATTTTTCGTCAATTCATTGGTTCCGTCTGAGTCGAGCTCATTATGAGATTCAAACCACGATCATTAAACATTTTGATCACATTTTAATCACGTCTCCTCCCCCTCAAAAATAGCATATTCGGGATATTTTTGATATCAACTGATTAAACAACATTTTAGAATCTTTTGGGGAGACAAACGGATTTGATTTAAGCATGAATTTGGAACATTTTTGTTTTATACTCCCCCTTTAATAAAGCATAATCAATTAAAGGGTTTGAGAGGGAGTTATCTTGAGCACAAGGTATTTTGAAAGATTTTGAAAAATCTTTTTGCACAATCTTGAAAAGGTGCTCAAGATGATGATGATTTCTCACCATTTTTAAATGTAGTGCACTGAAGCGTACACCTCATTTTTCGATCAAAGCACGAGTTTTGATTTGAAATTCATCAAAAGTCATCATTTTAGTCCGGGTTTCGTACTGATGTATACGAAAGCCATTATTTGAAGAAATTTTGAGAGACGACATGTTTTAGAAGACAAATAAATAACTCTCGCTCAAGCATCTGTACATACCCGTATCATTGTTGAATGACATTTCTAGAAACGTACAGAATATCGATTATACGAGAGACATGTCGTGAGAAGAATTTTTTGGATTTTTGATTTTATATTGTTTTTGTATTTTTTGAAAGTTTTATATTTTTATATTTTGCTTTTGTTGGTTTTTCAAATTTTGTATTTTGTTTTTCAAAAATATTTACAGCGAAGCTTTTTGGAAAAACATTTTCAAGAAGAATCGAGAAGACGTTCTAACTCCTCCGGGGTTAGGCTTCGCATTCCAATTCGTCGAACTAAATAGTCAAACCTTTCTTTTGGAAGGGCTTTAGTTAATAGATCGGCGAGTTGGTAATCTGTCTTCACGAAGAATAATTCAACAGTACCATTTTCGACGTACTCTTTGATGAAGTGGTAGCGGACACGGATATGCTTTGTCTTTGAGTGATGAACAGGATTGCATGATATGGCTATGGCACTTTTCGAGTCACAATACATAGGTATTTTATCGAAAGTAAAGCCATAATCTTTGAGTTGCGTTCTCATCCATAGAACTTGAGCACAACACGCAGATAGAGACACATACTCAGCTTCAGCTGTTGAAAGTGCAGTGCAATCTTGTTTCTTTGAAGACCAGCTTACTAATTTTTCACCCAAAAATTGTGCTCCTCCGGATGTACTTTTTGCTGTAACTTGATCACCTGCGTGGCCCGCATCTGAAAAGGCAATTAGATCAAATCCGGATTCCTTCGGATACCAAAGTCCCATATGAATGGATGTCTTCAGGTACCGAAAGATCCGTTTAACCTCTTTGAGGTGCAGTTCGGTAGGCTTTGGCTGAAACCGTGCTAATAAGCAAACAGCAAAATGAATATCTGGTCGACTAGCAGTAAGATACATGAGAGAACCAATCATGCTCCGATATTTCTTCGGATCAATAGGTTTCCCAAACAAATCGGCTCCAATTTTTGGTGAAGTTACCATTGGTGTTCCGACCGAATCACAATTGTCCATACCATGATTTTTCAAAATCTCAGTTGTATAGTTAGCTTGATTTATAAAAATTCCACGAGGGGACTGATGTATTTGTAAACCAAGAAAGAATTTTAGTTCCCCCATCATGGACATTTCAAATTTGCATTTCATGAGATTTTCAAAATGTTTTGAAAGATTCGGATTAGTGGACCCAAAGATGATGTCGTCCACATAAATCTGAACAATCAAAATGTCGTTGTTGCATTTTTGTGTAAACAAGGTAGGATCAACTCTGCCTTTGGTGAAATTGTTTTGGATAAGGAAAGAGGACAGTTCGTCATACCACGCTCTCGGAGCTTGTTTCAATCCATAGATTGCTTTTTTGAGGTTGTAGACGTAGTCTGGATGAGTCATGTCTATGAAGCCTTCTGGCTGACTCACGTACACTTCTTCTTTCAGAGTTTCATTCAAGAACGCGGCTTAATGTCCATCGATAAACCATGATGTTTTTGTGAGCGGCATAGGCTAAGAAAATCCTGACTGCTTCTAGTCTAGCTACCGGCGCGAATGACTCTTCAAAGTCTATCCCTTCCTCTTGTCTGTATCCTTTGGCCACAAGACGAGCTTTGTTGCGAATGACAGTCATCTCTTCATCCCTTTTGTTCTTCCATAACCATTTGAGATCGATGACGCGAACGTCAATGGGTCTTGGAACCATTTCCCAAGAGTCATGAAGACGGTATTGGAGAAGTTCCTCCTGCATTGCTTCTATCCATGCGGGATCTGCCATTGCCTCGCGAATGTTTTTCGGTTCAATATTGCTAATGGAGCAAAGGTAAATGCACAAGTCGCAATCGGTGGCAAGTTGGCGTCTCGTCTGAATTGGCCTTGAAGGTTCACCAATAACTTGTTCAAACGGGTGGTCTTTTGTCCACTTCAGAGTAGAAGGATACCGTTGGTTAAACGTATGCGAATTAGATGGTTCTCGTAAGCTTGAAGAAGATTCAGCTGATTCCGTAGCAAACGGGTTTTCAAATAAGTCTTCATCTAACGTTGCATCGTTATGGTTTTGATTTTGCTCATCAACTGCTGGTAGAACGGGTGCAATAACTGTAGTAGATGTAGATGATGTAGATGGAATTGGTGCATTGGTTTCGACCGTTGTAGATGCATCTTCTGTTGGTGGTGGAGGATGATGTTGAGCGGGTGCAGCGGAATGATGGTTTGATGCATTTGTCGAAGTTCCACCATAGTATTCATCGAACATTAACTCAAAGAAATTCTCCCATTCTTGTTCTTTAGGATTGTCAATCGAAGTTGATTGAGCTCTTTGAGGTACGAGTCCTGAACTGATGTGTCCAGAAGTCTGTCGATTTAGTGCGGGTTCTAGAGCGAGTCTCTTAGAAGCCATATGTGACAGTTCGTCAAACTTCACATTCATCGTCTCCATGATCCTCCTAGTTCTCCTGTTATACACCCTGAATGCCCTCGAGTTATCTGAATATCCAATGAAGATTCCAATATCACCTTTTGCTTTCAGTTTTCCAAGATCTTCTCTGTCATTCGTAGGATAGCACAAAGCGCCAAATACGTGAAAGTAAGAGATATCTGGTTTTCTGTTATTCACAAGCTCATATGGGGTTTTATTGAATCTTGGATGGATGAGAGATCGGTTCTGAGTGAAACAAGCAGTGGCAACAGCATCGACCCATAGAAATAACGGTGCACTAGAATAGATTAGCATTGTGCGGCGGCTTGCCCACAAGAGTTCTATTTCTTCTTTCAACTACCCCATTATGCTGTGGAGTTCTAACAACTGATGTCTGATGTGTGATTCCAACATCTTCAAAATAAGCTCTTAAATCCTGATTAGTGAATCTGTGCCGTTGTCTGTTCTTACAACCCTTACTTGGAGTTTGAAGAAGTACTTTAAATTCGTTTAGAAAGGTGATGATGATGCCTGGTGCTTCGTCTTTTGATCTCAGAAACTTAACCCATGTATATCTCGAATAATCATCGACGAGAACAAGAATATACTTTTTCCCATTAATGCTTTCAACTCTCATTGGGCCACATAAGTCCATGTGCAACATATGCAATCTTGCTTCCGAACTAGGTACGGTTTTGGGTTTATATGATGCTCTTTTGCTTTTTCCTTGTTCGCATGATGGACATAAGTGATCCTTGGTGTATTTGAACTTTGGAAGTCCGTTGACGATGTTGTCTTTGGCAATTTTGTTGATGGTGTCGAAAGTGAGATGGGATAACCGTCATGCCACAACCAGGACTGTGTTCCGGATGCTCGTGTCATAAGACATATTGGTGATGAAGAGGCCATTTGATTGATGTCGATAGCATACAAGTTTGTATCACGAGTCCCGGTTAAGAGATCGCTGCCATCCAAGTTTCTAACGAAGCAAGCATTTCTCCTAAAAGCAACCTCTAAATCTGCATCACAGAACTGCCCGACTGAGAAAAAATTGTGTCCCAACCCTTGGACATAGTAAACCCGAGTGATCAAATAATTTCCGAAAGGTAGATCTCCATAACCCATGATAGCTGCTACATGATCATTTCTGAAATGTACGGTTCCCATGAATTTCCAGACGAAATTGATCAGCAGCTTCAGATTCCCGGTCATGTGCCTGGAGCAACCCGAGTCGACGATCCAAAGACATATTTCGATAACCTGCCAAGCAGAAAAGAATATTGTGGAAACCGTTTTGATTTTGGTTCCTTTGGGTTAGAGGTAAAATCCTGATCACACTCAGAGAGGTTTTCTACATGGAAGTCTGGTTTATCACTCATTGTTCCATTCTGGAGTGTGAAAGTTCTACCTGTGGGTTTCCAAATATCATCCCTAAAGTATACACGTTGGTTCCTGTCAGTAGTGTAAAGCCTAAGTTTTGCAACTAGTCTTCCTACTCTTTTAGCATAATTACTTTTTGGGACGTTCTTCTTAACAGGCTTATCATTCACATTCTTAGAAACACAATCATCTTGAACATTAAAGATTTCTTGCAAGTTAAACAAAGAGATTCAACACATTCATTAGACTTAGCAAGTTTCATAGGTTCAGTACATTCAGATGAAATGTCTTTCTTATTCAAAAGCTGTAAATTCCTAGGGTGTTCTTCTACTTTCTTCTCTTTTTTCAAGCTACTACTCCTAGAGGCATGCGAGACTCTATTGTTCCTTGTATTGCTCTTAGGCTTTAGTCTGCTGCTCCTAGAGGTGCTTTCTAGTCCTGTAGAAGGTGAGGCACACGCATTAGGATTCACATTTTTATGAAGGGAGGTGGTTTAAGCTATCCTAGTCTCTTTAGATGTGGAGGCAGACGCATTAGTGGTACTCATCTTAAAAAGGCCAGGTGCTAAAACTTTAGGATTCTCAATAATCGCTTTCCCTTTATCAACATTTTGTTTAGGTAGGGCAGGTGGAGGGACTGGTTTTGATGAAACATTTTTCTCATTGACTTTTGGAGGAGGCATAGAAACAGACATTTTTGGTTTCGAAACCGGTTTGGGAACATTTGCTTTCTCCGCTGTCAATGGTTTGTTAATCACGATATCCACCTTTCCTTTTGACTTTCCAGCTGAGCCCTCAAAAGATCATTTTTTGCTTTCATGTCATTGTAGGCACGCTCATACGACAATTTGTCATATTTGCATTCCTCAGTTTTTCGATCAAGTTGTTTAAAATATGACACATTTTCTTTTTCAAGTTTTTCAAGAGCTTTTTCATATTTTGAAACAATTTCGGAGGTCTCATCCTGGAGTCTTTCATGATCTTCAACAGAATATGTTTGCAAAATGATGGACATAATATCAGTAGTCAGAACATCTTCGAAGAGAGAGTCATTTAAAGTTTCCAAAACTTTGATTTGTTCAACACAGTCATTAGCTTGCTTTACCAGGGATTTATGGTCCTTGACAAAGTTAGCTGTTTCTTTCAAAAACGCTTGTTCAAAATGAATTACCCTTGAGTTGATGTTATTCAGCTGAGGGGCAATTTGAGTTTCAAAAAACTTTTTCTGTTCATTATCAAAACTATTAAACCAGATGTTTCTAATATTGGTTTTAGTTTTAACGGTCTCTTGAAGATCTGCAATTCTCGTTTTCACATTTTCCAAAATACTTCGCGCATCACTTGTGTTAAAAGGATTGTTTGAAGACATTTGTTCAATGTTCGAAAGAGATTTGGAGACAACAAATGGTTTTGAAACAGATTTTGAAACAGGTGTTGACACTTTGTTTGAAACACTTGGTTTGGTGGAAAACGTTGATTGAGAAACAAACGAAATACCATTAATTTGGTTCCATTTATTATAATCAATTGGTTTGATTTCCGGATGTTTTTGTTTCATTTTTTATCTACTCTCCTCAGATAGTTCCAACGTTTCAAGAGAATCATGCACAATTATGGGTTCATGCAATGGTTGTCCATTGTTCAACACATTCCGTTCTTTTTCGAGCTTTCTTGAGAAACAAGGAGGTGAGTTACCAAGAGCCATTTTATTTTTAGTATGAAAAATCGGATTTACTTGATTAGAAAGCATCTTGATTGTCTTAGCGGAATGACCCGTTGTAAGAAGTAAATTGTCCAATTTTTTGATCGTTTCAGTTTTATCCAGAATCTCATCAAGAAGATAATCTTCTCGTTTTGAAAATCGTTATCAACTTCTTCTTCTCCTTTTCAAGATCAGAATATGTTGCTTTTTGTTTTGAAAGTTGGTCATTTAGTTCAGAAATTTCCTTGTTTAAAGTTTTGATTTTCAAATTGATTCACATCAGTGTGTCATACTTGAGTTGCAAATCTTTTTCTCTTAAAACAGAATCTCGATAACCAATTTCTAATTCTGACATTTTGTTTGTATGAAAATTATAGGCTTTAGCGTGCTCTTTGTAACTCTCAAGCTCAGCGGTCAATTTAGCATTCGCGGCTTTAACTTCGCGATTGACCGTTTTAACTTTCGCAACTTCAATGCCACATTGATTGATTAATGATTCAACATAAGCACGTGTTTCCTCATCGGTCTCAGTATTTTGTGCCACACAGCCTCCACTAGGATCCACATCTGGAGTTTCGGAGTTAGTATTGCTACAACTCGGATTGTCCAGGTATGTATCATAAGTAGGTGCTGGCGTCACAGAATGCTGTTCGTCATGAGTAAACACATCAAATATGACATTGTTATAACATGGATCAATGATTGGTACCTCAGATACGGCATTAGCGTCATAGACAGGAGAGTCGACTCCGTGTCATACTAGCTTCTGAAGATTTGCCATGAAGATGCAATTCGCATTGAGTTCCTCGAGGTCTTCCAATTCATCCACAATAGCGAAAAAGTCATTTTCCTCAGCACTTAACTGTAACCCCGCATCTAGCTTATCTGCTAACAAGCAGCTTCGAGAAAAATCACCAGTCTTCTTGTCGGTTTAGTGGGACAGCTTGCCATGTGACCCACTCCTTGACAGTTGTAACACTTAATCGATTACCACGATTCACATTTCCATGATTCCAACATTTGGGAGGCTATTCCCAACTTACGTCCCGATTTCATTACGATTACCACTCTCTATTACCCATACGAAATCCAAGTAGCATATCCCTTGATTCCCAATAACTCAACCATTTGTCCTTGATTACCCATATTCACCCGTACGGTGCAATTTGCTCTATTGCGAGTGTTTGATGATATCCTTTGGTTGTTGTTAGTAGGTGTGGAATAGCGACCTTTGATTACTTGACCCACGAGAGAAATTATTTGGGACATAGGGTCTTCTTGATCAATTCAATAGATCAGTGATTCCTTGTTCCGTGTATTGTGGATCTGGATAGAATTGTTGTTGTGGTTGTGGAATGTATTGCTGCAAGTTGTTGTTGTTGGAAGATGATGAAGCTTGTTGTTGTGTATTCACTGTAGTTTGAGTCTTTGCAATAAGTGCCAATGGATCATGATTCTTTGCTAATCTTTCTTGCCTGACTTCATTCGCTTCAGCTTGGTTTTGTTTCAGAAAATCATTCAGTTGATCAAAGTTCACCTGATGTAAGTCTTTTGTTTTGTTGACAATAGTGACATATCGTCCCCATTCTTCTGGAAGATTGTTCAGTAACTTGATGTTTTGAACGATAGTTCTGGGTGTCAACTTGTTTCGATTAGCTCATTCATCAAAGTGCAAAACCTTCCATAGTAGGATTCAATGGATTCTCCTGGAGTAGAAGTAAACTTTTCCCATTCAGTTAGCAACTTGTTCTCCATGTCTTGATGACCAATTTCTGTTCCATGACAAAGTCGTCTAACACGTTCCCACATATCGAAAGCAGTTTCACAACTGTCTACCGCAGCAAAGATGTCTATTGGTAAACCCAGTTGGATAATATGAATTGCCATGTCATCTGCTTCGACTTGTTTCTGATCCTCTGCATTGTATCAGATTAGTATTGAAGACGAGAAGATGGTGTGGTGGGAGGTGTTGCATCAGATTTAATCATGATTTCCATTAGGTTCAACAAACCTTGCCAACAAAGGTGGGTTTTCCACGATAAAGTTGAAGAATCTTGAATTTAAACCTAGGGTATGAAAAATTTGAGTTTAAACCAAAACGACCGAAAAATTTGAAAGCCAAAATTTGAATTTTTGACCAAAATTTTCACATTAAACCAAAATTTGAACTTTTTGTCTCCTCAAAATTTAAATTTTACTCAAGTTTTTTTTTTTTTTTTTGAAAACAAAAACTTTAGCACCAAATAAAATAAACCTTAAACCACAAGAATCTTGAATTTAGAAAAGTGCTTAGTAAAAATTAAAGCTTTAAAGCTAAGCGTGACTTAAGTAAAATATGTAAAACGTAAACTACGCTTTTAGTATCACTACTAAAAAACTTCAGTAAGAGATAACCAAAACACTCCTGAGGAAAACCATTGTTAGGCGATTGATACCAATTGTAGGACCTGACCTTTTTCACCCAAAGTGCCTAGAGTTACGAGTATCAACCTTATCACTTTTGCAAAAAACTGAAAAGCACCAAATAAACCTTAAACCCACGTTAACAAAGTTATGCCATTATAACGTTAGCCTTTACGCGTAACACCTTCAAACCAAACACTTATAAAATGTGAAACACAAACACAAACAAACACAAACGTTAAGCTTAGAAGTAAGAAGATGAAATAAAGAAAGGAAGATGGTGACTTGAATATGAATTCGTGTATGTGAGAGTATAAGATAAACAATATGATGCTTATTTCAAAGGAAAAACACACACACACACACTTTCAAAGCACCCCTCAAATGACCATTTGAGGGGTATTTATAGTCCAAGGGACTTGATGCCCTAAAGGCTTTCTTATGGGCTTCGTGGGCTTGGACATGGGTGGGATTGGATAAAAGGCAAGCCTTACATAACTAGTACCCATTTAGCTTAGTCCAATCCACGAGCCCGTTGACTATTCTATCACGATATCTAACACACGTTACAAAGTTCCTAAACGTGAATGACCATCACTTCTGATAAAAACTATTAAGGCTAACAATATGTAATATCAAATGTGATATTAGTGTAATATCACATATGATATTAGTGTAAAATCACATATGATATACATATCATATCACATGTGATATCACATATCATATATGATTTAACACTAATATCACATGTGATATTAAAATTAGTGTTTAATCATATATGATTTTTTAATGCAAATTTCAAGTAACGTAAAAAGCAAAAATTGACGCGGAAAAAACGATTTTTTTCTTTTTCAAAGTATATCAAAGTGCGTCTATAGAAAATAATTAAATGCTCTTTTCGATTGTAAATATTTTCACTCGACGATTAACGGTTTAAGAGTTATTTAAATTATAAAAAATTGGTGAAATAATAAAATGCTTTTAATCTCAGACATTGATTTATTTTTAGATGGATGGTGGAGATGAGTCTCCTGATATATAAGAAAAGTTTGGTATGTAAAATAACTCTCCTCATAAATTATTGTGTTAAATAGTTTTGTGTGAACTTAAGAATAGTTTTATTTTATTTAGATTGGTCATTTCAAATCGAGCTGTTAACACTTTTCCTATTTAATAATTAAAGTAATCTAACTCTAACTATTTTATTCAAAGAATAATCAAAAAGTCATAACCAAGTAGGACGGCCATCTCTATCCCCAAATCCGATTATCAAAGTTCAAAGGCCTAAACCTCGCTCCGATCCTCGGGATCTATCGGGAAGCCTCGTTGGCACGTTGCTCCCCAAAAACCGGTATTAATCAAGATCTTATCGGGACGCCCTCTTTAGGTGCAATTTATCCAAAGCACCATTTCACATTTATTATTATTTTAGGACGATTAGCAATAACTTGAAGAAATGAACACATATTAATAATAATACAAACAACCCTTATGTTTTTAAAACGATAATATTGGGACATAAATAATGATAAGTACACCACAAAATTTGAAGCTTAAAAATATAACACTAAACAAGTTTCTATAATCACAATTTTGCAATCTTACAAATAAAAATTAAACATATTATAGTAATAATTTTATTACGAAATACTCACAAAATACTACATTGGTCTAGATATTTGTATATGTGTATATATTTTTGGAGGTGGGTCGGGGCGGATTCCCCGCTCCTGCCCCAAACCCATTAAATTCCCTTTAAGCCCCAAACTGCCCCATAACCCGATTAGCATGCCCCGCCCGCCGCGTCCACTAATTGGATTTCAAATTTCAATGCCGAATTGCGAGTTTTTTGCCATCGCTATAACCAACAATCCAAATTTCGTCATTCACTAGGCTTAAAAATATTACAAGTGTCGCATTTTTTCAATCTAAAGAAATATTTAAATTTCTAATCCAACTAACTAAATTTCATTGTTGTTTACTGGGTTTAAAATATATATGTCTATTGACTATTGTCCAAAGTCATGTCGTATTTTTTTTTAAAAACTTTGCCCATGAAACTTTGTTTAATCTTGATAACAACGATAATTGATGATGTTTCTTGAACTTTCAGACCTTATTCAAAAGAAAAAAAACTTGAATGTCAAAGTTGAGCTTACAGCATTTACCTGCTAGCGTTTAAGGACACTCTTTTATCTTGGATTTTTTTATGCATGAGAGAATAGTTATATGTAAATCAGTGTTTTCAAATCCGGGAAGATCAAAACCGAGAAAACCGGGAAACCGGCCAAAGTACGGGCACATTTATGGCATGTTTTTCTTAGTTTTCTAGTGAAGAAAGTAGCTACTCATAAGATGGGCCATGGCCAACAAATCTCCGTTTGAAACTTTGAATGTAACATACATGTAATATGTAACTTTTGTCTATATGAAAAACAAGGAGGGTGCGCCCGCCGTGTTGCGGCAGGTAATGTTTTTTGACATTTTTTGTTACTTTTTTTTTCCTTTTTTTTGCTGTTTAGCGGCCAAAAAAAAAAGCAAACAATTACCATTAGAATGAGAAAATGTATATGTACAACGTTGACATTTGTAAGCTAATAAATTAGAGTTTATGTACACTATAATTCAAATATCTGTAATAGCATGACCGACTGTTTAACCAATATGAATTTAACAAACGAAACACCTTTATAAACATGTAGGTAACGGATAACATCAAAAACCACTTTGCCAAAGCAGACGGTGCCGAAATTTCAAGCCACAAAAGAGACAATAGAGTGAAAAAAATAGAAGACCCCCAAGAATTCAGGGGCACCAACACATGTTGATGTGGTTGGACATAAGTTTACTATCAAAAATATCAGCCTCAAAGCTAATAATACAATATACTACTATCGAAAACCAAATAGATAGTAAGATGAAAATAGACAAAAGACTAAAAGGAAAACCACAATCATGTATGGCTCACCCGAACAGCGGTGTAGCTAAGTTGAGGTCTATCATACTTCCTTCATATCTTCTCACTATGTGCTTATTATTTTTGCTCACAGCGGTGAAAGCCTCCAGCAAGAGTACCCTTTGTCAAGATCACATCTAATTTGCAGACAGCATAACCGTTTTTTTTGTCATATATGCAAATACGACCTAAATTCTATGTATAAGCACCAATATTTTTTACATCTTCATCAAACTCATGGCAACCTAAATGATGGTCAGGGGAACAAAATGAAGAGACTTATGTGAAAAAGAGCGACTCACCATTTTATCAGATAATGTAATTCAGCCTGAAAAAAATCACAAAAGCAAAGGAATATTTTTGTGATCTTGCCTACAAAACATACCATCGACAAAATCGTTGCTATATAAGTTGATACCTGCTTAACATCTATATTTAGTGTCTCTATCCTATAGCCTGAAGCCGTGCTCCCTGAACCGTTGTTCAATCGGGTCATGCTACTGCATTTGTTTTGCCACGTATCAGTTTGGCGTCTTATGTATGGAAAAAAAATACTAAGAAGCGCGAAAAACAAAGCTTTTTACCTCTTCAACTTTGGCGATACATACGACTTTAGTTTCACGTTAAGCATCCTCATACAGCCAATCTGTGTTTGTTGAAGTTTAGCAAGAAACCCTTTTCTCTCTTCTCTGTTTGGCTCTGTCACAAATTTTGCATATCTGTTTTTCTTCCCATCAACCATTTGGTAGAGGTTGTCGTATACTGTTATCAGTCAGAAAAAAATAGATTTACAATAGGGATTTTTTTGTGTGAACACATATGTAATGTTGTACCTTTGTTGGAATTTTATACTCATAACAATTATATATAAAACAAATAACATCATCAAAGCATGCAGCGGAAGTAATAGGAATAATATATGTAAATAATTAACCAAACAAGAAATGCGTACCTTTTAGCAATTCAATTAGGGTGAATCAAACCCCCGATATTATCAAGAACAAAACCCAAAACCCTAATAAATTAGGGTTTATAATGTCGTCCCACCCAAAACATCGACCACCAAGGAATACAAGCTCAAGTGTGCTTGCTCTTCGTTCTTGTACACTTGCAGTACTAATAGCGATTCAATGATGTGGAAAAGCTAGTTCCTTGAATCACAAATAAACCAAACACTTAGTTTCTTTGTTGCTCAAAGTCCTTTCGCAATCCCACATGGGGTTTAACGGCCACAAGAACAAGAGAGGAGAGAGGAGAAATTATTTGGCCTTCTATCAAAGATTAGTATCCTAATGAATACATGGGGATTGTATTATATAGCCATTCTCTTGGTAGATGTCAAGTTCTTGTAATTTATCCGTGTGGGATTTCTTAGTTTTAGCCAACCTCCACCGATCGGCCATTCAAGCCCAAAGGGGTTCTAGAACTTTTCTCTTGACTTGTCTAATTTCATTCATAGTCCTTGTAGTTTGACATTTAATGACCGATAATCAAAACCTCGTAAATATTATTAACTATCGTTATGTATTTATTTTCGTGATCAAATAATTAATAATAATAACATTTTATTATATTAATTATTTACATCATTGATTCTCATACGTAATGTATGTGCAATCAGAAGTCTCGAGTTCGAATCGGACATACTATTATTTAAATATCCAAAAACCTTTCAGCTCCCCACTTGGATATTACTAAATATAGTAATGACATTGGTTAGTCTAGCTTTCACACGCCAATGCCCCCAGATCGAATCGAGTATGGTCTCCTGGAAAAACCATTTAATGATTCATCATTTTTACTTATCCCTTTGTTACTAATACTACATTAACTATGAATATGGATCAAGTCATTTCATAAGTTAATATTCTGTTTCTCGTTGTATTTGATTGAACAATATTACCAAATCATCTGCAGCGTATTAGGATAGATCTTGGGTATGGCCATACAAACATCTTGTCAACCCTACGAGGGCCCAAATATAGTATTATGCTTTGAAACAAATTCAAATGAACAAATTCTCTTGACTACAAACATAACTCATGAACTTTGCAACACAAATAGCCCTTATAACTACCATTCGGATAGCGTTAGACTATCTTACACAAATGCACTACATTCATATCAGTTATCCGGTATCTCAAGTCTGAGGATAAACACTTCATGATATACTTAATGACAAAATCCATAAAGTATCATCATGTAAAGTTGGGATGAGTCCTATATTCAATTCATTGAATATCATGTGAATCTGGTATGTCCCACGCATCAATATACTTTAAAAGTATATTCTACCAAAACTCAGATTTGTCTTAATTCAATGACATTCTCATATCATTGATTGACAACGACTATTTAGAATAACATAAGTTATTCACGGATTAAACATGCAAATATAGGATATAATATTAAGAAAATGAAAAATAAACATAACAACTATTTTATTTCATTAAAGTAATATTTGTTCATAACATCCTTTATCCAAATACTAATCACAGATCTGCATGAAACTACTAGCTAAACGAAGTCCTATCCCATCAGCACAGTCGGTCAAGTAATGACAATCATTCTTTTGGCAAAGGCCAGTAAAGGGATCAGCTAGATTATCATCTGTATGAACTTTGAGTAGATTGATTTCAAGAACCTATGTCGAGTTCTTGTTCTCGAACATAGTGATATCGACGAGGAAAATGTCCGCCCTTCATGACTGCCAGGCTCATTGGCAAATGTTATGCAGCAGAGTTGTCATCCTCAATACACATTTAAAGGTAATTGATGAGGGCATTCAAACTCCGAGTCCCGAAATGAATTTCCTAAGTTTAAAGCTTCCATCGCAGACTTCTGTATAAGCACTATGTACTCTTGGTTGAGCACTGTAATAGTTCACATGCAAACCGTTACAAGTTTGCTGAAATCTTGCTCTTCCATCAATTGAGTGCTCCTCCATTAAACCACAGAATGTATACAAAGACAATATGCTCTTTAATCTCCGTTGAGAACTTCAATCATCTTTATCGGTAATGTTTGGAAAGATATCGCAAAAACCTGTAACATCAAGTTCTCGCTATGACAATTATGCAACAATTGTTGATTTCCTCCATACACTAGAAACATTTCTTTAGTAGCCCTTTAGATACGAGGTTAAGAATGTAATTCTAGATTAACAATTCTATTAGAATATTCATTGTTTCACACACTAGTTATCTAATACACTGGTTCTGTTGATATCAATGTTTGTGCAAACGCCACATCAGCCTTGTACATCTTACAGATACATGATAGATCCTACAGCGACATAAGGAACTTTCCTCATGTAAGCCACCTCTTCAGACGCAATAGTTTATTACTTAAGCCATGTTCAACTTGCATTGGCAAATATCCCTTCTTGGAATTTTGCGTACTGAATCTCTTCAATATTTTATCAATGTAAGCACTTTGGCTTAGTCCAATTAACCTTGATCTATCTCAAGGTAGATCTTATTGATTTAAATGCTTCCCTAAGTCCTTCATAGAAAAGCACTCTCCAAGATAAGACTTTACATCTTGCATACTTGGAATGTCTTTTCCCATGATCAATATGTCATCGACATATAAGATAAGGAAAATAACATTACTCCTACTAGCTTTGTGATACTTAGAACATGGCTCATCATTTTAGATTTTGAGTGAAACCAAATTTCTTGATTTAATAGTTAAACATCAAACTTCTTGTTCCATTGCCTTGATGCTTGCTTCAATCCATAAATGGATCTTTGAAGTTTGCATACACGCTTCTGAAACTTTGGATTCACAAACCCTTCAGGCTGCGCCATATAGATGTCCTCATCTAGGTGACCGTTAAGAAGGAGTTTGACATCCATTTGCCATATCTCATAGTCATAGTACAGCAGCTATGGCTATAAGAATCATAATCTAATAGCTCTAATGTGCTACAGGAGAAAATGTATTCAATCACGATTAGTTCTACCCCATAGGTTTGAGTATAACCTTGAGCTACAAGACGAGCTTTACAGGTGTGTGCATTGCCATCCATGTCAGTTTTTATCTTAAAGAGCCACTTACTTCCAACTAGGTTTTCTTTCCTTAGAAACTCATTTGGAGGTAAGTCAACCAAGTTCTATCAAAGACTTCATTATCTTTCATGGATTGCATCTTTCCCATTCATTGCAACTCGCCATTTTCCAATTCAATTTCAGGACTCATCATGGCAGCTTTATAGTTAGCAGGTTCACCAAGATCCCCTAACATATATTCCTCAGCTTTTACGTTGAGACATAGGCCTGCAGCGTAGTTCTTGAAGATCTACGAATGGGAACCACATTTTCAATCTCAGTATTTGACCCAGACTTTCAGGATATTCTACTTGAGGTTGGCTAGTGTTTTCAGAAGATTATGTGTTGTATCTTCTATATCATCTTCAGATCATAAACAAAACTCCCACTGAATTCATGAGATATGAGATCCCTTTCAAGGAATTCTCCATACCTAGCAACAAATACTTTGTTTTCAGGTGGAAAGTAAAAGTAGTAACCCATAGTTTCCTTTGGGTATCCTACTAAGATACACTTAACAGTTCGTAAATCTAGTTTGTTGTATAACCTTATCGCATAAGTCACGTTTTAACAAATTCACAAACCTTTAATATATAAGACAAGTTGGGAGGTTTCCATACCACACTTCATAAGGTGTCTTATCAACCTTCTTAGTTGGAACAGTTTTATTAAGTATATTCAATACAGTTTCTAAAGCTTGATAATCCCTTTTGGAAGGATAAGGGAAGATATTATTATTGTAAGATTAAACATGATCGCACCATGTCTAGCAATGTACGATTCCTTCTCTGATACACCATTACATTGTTGTGGAGTATATGGAGATGTGAGTTGTATTGGACAATACACACTCACTAGATAATCTTTAAACATATTCTTGGCTTAAATATTCACCACCTAAGACAACTATCGGATCGAAGAGCTTTAATCAATTGCATCTTTAACCTAGTTGCAGTTCTACTAAGTCAAAAGACTCTTGATTAAAACCTTAAATGTTTCAAAGACTTCATGTTTATGTTTAAGTAAATAAACATAACCATAACGACTTAAATCATCAGTAAAGGTTAAGAAGTAGCTAGCACTCTTTCTTGACACATGTCAATTAATTTATTTTAGTGGTCCACATACGTCTATCGTATGTATCACACCAAGAAGATCAAGCCCTTTCTAAACTATTTGTAAAAGATAGTTTCTTGGTCATCTTCCCAATATCACAAGATTCGCATTTATCATTCGAATGATTCATCATTGATGTCTTGCAAATCCAGCCCATCCCACACGTGTTGCAGCTGTTGCATGCTTTCTTACCTATATGAGCAAGTATACAATGCCAAAGAAATGAAGAATCCAAATCACCTTTGATTCTTTTATTATTGATGCTAAAGACATAATTATTTTTATCATTCACATTATCATGCAAATCAATTTCAAACACACCATTTACTGGAATAACATTAAAGTAAAAACATCATTTAAAGAAATCGAAATTCCATAATCAATCTAAATGCATGAACGAAACCAATATCTTTTAACAAGGAAACTGAAACGACACCCCTAACAATGGAAGGTGCGTAGCATATAAACACCATGACAATCGTTTATGACAATACTAAACCCGAAGGTAAAACTAAATCAAACGTGCCTATAGCTTCAAGTGCATGTAGGAGCTCCATTACCCACGTGGGTATTGCTGTCCATAGGCAAGCTTCCTTGCTCTCTAAGTCCCTGCTTGTATTACATATGTGAATACCACATCCATTATCATATACCCAGGAATTTATTTTATGAGGAAAAGCAAATAATTCTATCATCAAAAGAGTACTGAACCAAGTACGCCAATATTTTATACCTCTTATTGCACAACTCATCAAGGTACAATGGACAATTCCTCTTCCAGTGTCCAACCTCGATGCAGTGATGACAAGCCATATCCTTCTTCGGATTTCACGCTTGTAAGGGGTACTTTTGGTTCTTGCTGATAAGTCATAACTTGTTTTCCTATTATCAACTTTACCCTTACCTTTTCCTTTCTTGTTCGCTAGCGGCTTATTAGGCTTAGAAATTCTACCCTTCTGGATGGTCAAAACCGCAGGTGTAGAAGCCTTCTTGGGCAAACCTTTTCGTAATCAATGAGCATTGCATGTACCTCACTGAATGTCTTCCCCGTGCAAGGCATATTATAATTGCAAACAAAACCATCAAACTCCTTATTAAGGGATCCGTTGATAAGGCCAATTTGTATGTCATTAGGGTAGACATAGTTCAAACGCAACGGTGGTCCATGTAACTCATCATTTCCGCACAGGCATTTACAGTGTTTCCGTCTCCTTGCTTGCAACTATGAAGAGCATCTATCAAATCATACTGCTCTTACAGCTTTTCAAACAACCTTTGCAATTCTTCAAGCATGAGATTAGGGAAGTAATTCTCAAACTGCTTTTGCAAGCTTGAGTTCATACTCCCGAGCATAATGCAGACGACCTCATTATACTTGTCATACTCAGATTGCCATGCACCTGCTTCAGCAGAGTATCAGCTGCAGTTCTGGGAGGAACAAGGCGAATAATTGAGTCTTTTGGCAACCCTCAAGACAATTCTTAGTTGCCGATACCAATCATTGAAATTCGCGCTACCAGTCAATTTCTCTCAATCAAACATAGATTAGAACGACGAGGCTAGTGCGTAGATTCACTTGAGCCATTTCTACGAAATAAAAGTTCAAAAGTTAGTACTTTCGATAAGTAAACATTCAAGAAAATAAAATACCCTTTGGTCAATATTCATATTAACCATAGAATTTTCCTTGAATTTTGGATCCTCATTATCATAGTTCCACCACATCAGTTGATCTGCTAGTGGTGAAAGTATAGAATAGGTAATCGTTGAAAAACAATAATTGACAAACAAGTTTTCAATTCCAAAAGTTATGGGATTTACAATTTTGCCAAAACAATTAATGCAAAACGTAAGCATGTTTCATCCCATCTCATGCCTTAAGCCTTAGGTCTCACTAACAACTTAATTAAGTTATCTAATTTAGAAACTGCAAATCATAAAGTGAGGTCTCACACAACTAAATAATTCACCTCGTTATTGTAATCTAGATCAAGGTCTCACATAACTAAATTACAACTTCAAGTGTTTCATATCATTAGATGGCATAAACTTAAATTTAAAGGGTACAATTTTGACGTGTAATCAAAACTTATGTATAAAGAAGCATGCATACAACTTTATAACATAATATTTTTCGAAAAAACTTACATTAGATTTTTAATTGCTAAGATTGAATTCTTCAAAGTTTTAATCGATGCGTTGAGAAACTTACAACTTTGCACTAAGATGCTTCGTACATTGAATGGTTATACTATGTATCTCCAATCGAACTCACGGAGGGGCGAGGACGAGGTAAGCGATAGCATAACCTTAGACATCCTTTTCAGGAGACTGTGCTCACTTCTTAAATAACCCCTTTATAGTTTGTTCTAGTGGATGAGCCGTTCTAACCATTTAGTACAAATGATCACGATTAAAAGTTCAAGAATAATTCTTAGATAACAAATCAGTTTCGCCATTATTTAGTCTATTTAATTTTCTATTCCAAAAAACCCTTTTTGCTTACTAACATGTCCAACAATTTATATAAACAAAAAGCACTTTAATAAAAATTAAACATACTCAAATAATATAAACATATAACTAAACAATTTAACATATGTAAAAAAAACAATTAGCCACATGCATAATTATTTCAATAAACTCTAATAACAATTCTAGGCGTAAATAATGCATACATTAACTAGGACTTTCATCTCGCAAGGTAGATGAGCCACATACATCGACAAGTCGATCATGTAGCCAAAGTTAATAGTATACCAATTAGCACATAACGAATTTTATTAGTTATAATTGAGGTCTTCCCCAATTCAATAATTATTAAATAAATAAAACATGTGTGTATCACTTAACAATTAATCAATCATACAATAAACAATACTCCATGGCAAAACATGCATGTTCCACCATGGATTCCGCATAACAATTATCACCCAAGATACGCATATTACATGGCACATAACAATTATTCATTAATTAATCACATAAAATAAGCATGCAATCCTAGGGTTTCTACAAGTTTTACAAAATTAAAACCTAATTATATAAATATTAGGGTAATCGACCCATATATATAAAAATTAGGGTTTCGAATTCAAAACCCTAGAAACCATAAAAAGCATGCAAATAATCATAAAGATTCAATTTTATGTGTTTCGGTAATTAATTACATCATATTAACGGCTCGTGATGCCATTGTTGGAATTTTATACTCATAACAATTATATGTAAAACAAATAACATCATCAAAGCAAGCAAATACAAAAGTGGAAGACAATAGGAATAATATATGTAATAAATTAACCAAACAAGAAAGTGCGTACCTTTTAGCAATTCAAGTAATCAAACGATGATGTGATCAAGTAACAAAACCCAAAACCCTAAACTAGGGTTTCACAAAATCGTCCCACCCAAAAATCGACCACCAAGGAATACAAGCTCAAGTGTGCTTGCTCTTCGTTCTTGTACACACGTACTAATAGCGATTTGATGTGGAAAAGCTAGTTCCTTGAATCACAAATAAACCAAACACTAGTTTCTTTCACTTGGAAAAATCGATCCCTTTGTGGAGGGGGTTAACGATCGGCCAAGAGAAAGAGAGAGGAGAAGAGAAATTAGGTTATCAAAGTGATCCAAGGTTAGTCAATAATGAATACATTGATTTGTATTTATAGTTAACATATCTTGGAGTACAAGTTTGAGTGGGATTGGGTTTGGAAACCCTCCACCGATCGGCCTATTCAATCCCAAGGGGATTCTAGAACTTTTCCGACATCTAATTTCATTCTTAGTCCTTGTAGTTAATATTTAACGACCGTTAACCAAACCTCGTTAATCATTTAACTATCGTTATGTTTTATCTAGTGATTAATAATTAATAATAATAACGTTTTATTTATATTAATTATGTACATCAATTCTCATACGTAATGTGTGCAATCCCGAAGTCTCGAGTTCGAATCCGGACATACTATTATTTAAATATCCATTAAAACCTTTCACGTTACGCATACTTTCAGTTAATTAATTTATTTGTTATGATC
>OU343225.1:303218747-303364150 GCA_910596185.1 Chrysanthemum makinoi
ACTTAAGATAATATTATATTTGTTATCAACAAACGCAAAGATCGCGCTATATAAACTTTTTGGACGGTTATTTGTATTAACAATCCCCCTTTTGTTGATGACAAAACATAAGTTATGATGAGTAAACTAAGAATAGATGTAAGTTTTGAAAGCCCCTAAAGGTTTACTTCTTCTCCCCTTTTTCGAAACAAAAGTTAACCCTTGGAAGAAATAAGCATAAAATGTGGAAAAATAAGTCACGTATTGTTAACCCCCCTTGACGGTAGCTCCCCCTATTTGGGGGTGCAAGTGAAGAAAAATAAAAATCCTACAAAAAGAAAGGTTTGTAACATGCTTAAATAATCTTGTGAATGCCGAGAATCAAGATTGAGAGCCAAGTTGTTAAACAAGGCCTTGTAATAAAACAACAATGTGTAGTGGTATTTATGCCACCTACAAGCATGTAAAAATAAGAACAAGACTTGTTATTGAAAATGACTCTAAAAGAAAAGGTACAAGAAATAGAAAATAGTAGTAGTGATTCCTTCCATGCTTGCATAAGGTTTATGGATTGATGTTTTGATGAGTGATGGTATTGATGTGATCAAGGATGAGGTTGAGTATGAATCGCATTTCTTCCCTAACTTCTATTGCAATTTCCCTAGTGGATTGGCAATGTTCACAATGTAAGTGATGTGTGGTAATGAGTGCGAAATCTTCCGGTGATTTTGATTTGTAAGTTGCGGAAGTTGTGGTGGAAAAATAGGAAAATATGGATCAAAATCTGGAATGTTTGGAAGTGGTGGTGGATAAGAACCTAGATGTTCTTGTAGTTTAATGGAGCTGGTGGTGATGTTTCAAGATCTTGAAAAATAGTATTTGGAGATGTGGGAGGTGTTGAAAAGACTATTTCTTTTTTTAGGTTGTTTAGATCTTGTTGGAGTCTTAAGGAGTTCCAAAAGAGTGACTTTAGGTGGTGATGAAGTTGGTGTACTTGTTGGTGATGAGGGGGGTGCTATAATGGAAGCATCTTGTGGTGAGTTATTTGTTGAGGATGAACCATTTGAGGTTGGTTTTGCTAAGCAACAAGATCGGATACTAATCCGTGCGGATATCCTAGAGTTTGATTGTGGTATTTGGATGGTGGTAGCACAAAGGTTTGGGTATCATGAAGATGATTGTTTGTACTAGGTGATTCATCTAAATTGTAAGAGTTTGTGAATGACATGGTGTTGTATGTGTTTGAGGATGGGGTGAGTATGCAAGAATTTTGGGAGTTCTATATATATAGAAAAACAATGTATTGTAGTAAATGCTTGACCCAAAATGTGGATTAAAATCTAATGATTAGATATGAATTTAAGCCATATGATCATGAGAACATAAGCATTAAAGAACATACTCCAAAACTTAAACAAATGTGGATTTTTCATCCAAAGTAGACAAAATAGAAGGTGAAAACAGCTTCTGTTTCACGGATCCTACGGATCCTTCCTTTGAGGGATCCGTCCAGCATGAAAGCTCGGATCCGTGGGTCTGGTGATCCAGGTAGCACAAAAGTGAAAACATTTTGCCTATTGTGTGCCTATATGCAAACTATTTGGAGTTACGGTTATCTCGACTCCTAAAAAAAGAATAAACTAGAAGTAGAAAAGCATCCTATTGAGATAACCCAAAAACACATAGTTAGTACATGAGTACGTAATTTTGTGTTATCAATGCTCCTAATTCATTGTTGCTTAAATGAATGTACCCGAAAACACATATTACTTATGTGTCCCCTTTAGCATTCAAAAGACATGAGATGCAATAAAACGGGTTTTTACTTTGTATTAATAATGAAAAAGCGATTTGTCCTAGTCATGAGAAATTGCTTTTGTGAAATTGATACGGGAAGGTATCATCCTTTTAGAAAACATTTTGAAAAGAGATTTTCTTTGAAAATGTGTATTGAAAAAGTAAGAAAACTATAAGTGGAAGACTTATCTTGGGTTTTGAAAATTCCCGTATTGTTTGTGAGTTGTGCATGAAATAGAAATCCTAGACTCAGAAAAAGGAAGGCTAGTGTTTACATACCTTGTAGAGTCAAATAAGTTACGACGTTTGTCCCATTAGACCAAGACCAAGACGAAGTAGGTTGAATTGTTCCTGCTTCAACGGTTTGGTGAGGACGTCGGCTATGTTGTCTTCGATGCTACCTTCTCAATAGAGATGTTCCCTTTTGAACATTGTCTCTTAGGAAGTGATGACGAATCTCTATATGCTTTGTGCGAGAATGCAATACCGGATTCTTGCTTAAGTCGACGGCACCTTTGTTGTCACATAGGATGGCTATGTCGCTTAGATGAATGTCGTAGTCGACTAACGCTTGTTTCATCCATAGTGCTTGTTGGCATGCTTTTCCGCGGGACACGTACTCGGCTTCAGTTGTTGATATTGCAAGTGCCGTTTGTTTCTTAGAAAACCAAGATGTTAAACAACATCCCATAAAAGTACATACCCCACTTGTACTTTTTCTATCAACGTAATCACCTGCATGGTCAGAATCTGCATATACAATTCTTTCTACTCCCGTACCCTTAGGATACCATAATCCTAATTGTGTTGTACCCTTAATATATCTAAATATCCTTTTTACGGCTTCTAGGTGTGATGTTTTAGGGTCTTCTTGAAACCTAGCACATAAGCAAACACTAAACATGATATCCGGCCTACTTGCCGTGAGGTAGAGAAGACTACCTATCATGCTACGATATTTAGTATTATCTACGGATTCGCCGTCTTCATCTTTTGTGAGTTTGGTGTCGGATGACATTGGAGTCCTAATTGGTTTAGACTCTTCTAGACCGAATTTCTTTAACATCTCCTTGATGTATGTAGATTGATTGACGAAGATACCATCTTCTACTTGTTTTATTTGTAGACCAAGAAAGAAACTAAGTTCTCCCATCATACTCATCTCGAACTCGTCATGCATGATTTTAGAGAAATCATCACACATGTCTTGATAAGTGGATCCGAATATAATATCATCTACATATATTTGTACTATGATTATATGTGACTCTCTTTTCTAGTAAAAAGTGTGTTGTCAACTAACCCCATGGTATAGTTGTGTTTAATTAGAAATGACTTGAGTCTATCATACCAAGCTTTTGGAGCTTGTTTAAGACCGTAAAGGGCTTTCTTTAATTTATACACATGTTTGGGTTTTTCAAAATCGATGAAGCCCGAAGGTTGAGCTACATATACTTCTTCATTAATGAAACCATTTAGAAAAGCGCTTTTGACATCCATTTGATAAAGCTTTAGATCATTAGCACAAGCATACGCAAGAAGTATTCTTATAGACTCTAATCTAGCCACGGGGCATAGGTCTCATCAAAGTCTATTCTCTCTTGTTGGTTATACCCTTGAGCCACGAGTCTAGCCTTGTTCCTAGACACTATTCCGTTTGCATCTAATTTGTTTTTATAAACCCATTGGTTCCTATTATGGTTTGATTACTAGGTGGAGGGACAAGTGTCCAAACATCATTAGAAACAAATTGATTAAGTTCTTCTTACATAGCCATTACCCAACTTTCATCTTTTATGGCTTATTGTGTATTCTTAGGTTCTAAGGTCGAAACGAAACAAAACAAGCTACTTTGGTTTTGAACTTGAGACCTTAATGTTCGTCGTTTAGTTTTCCTATGATTTTATCTACGGGGTGATCTTTGGACTCTTTAATGTTTATTATTTCATCACTTTGAGGTTCTTCACTTATCTTTTTCTTTATTACTATAGCTTCACTTTCTATAATCTCGTCATCGAAAAGAGGTGGACCTCTAGAATTACTACATATGGATTTATTTGGTCCATCCGCCTCCATAACTTTGGATAGCGGATGGACCAAATAAATCCATATGTAGTAATTCTAGACACCTAGTTGTAGACACCATGTTTTAGCTTTATGACTAGAATAAGCTTGTTTTCCTACATTACAAGCATCACAAAAATGATGTTCATATTTTAACTTAGGTAGATCTCTTACTAGATCTTGGGATGATAGCGATTGAAGAAGTCGCATGTTGGCGTGACCAATCTTCGATGCCATAAGGTCGAAGTATCATCCATAGAGGTAAGACATAGTTTGTCTTTGGGTTCATTACAGATTTTAATGACATAGACTCCATGTTTCCTAATTCCTCTTCCTATGGTTATGCCATTTTTTAGTATCTTACTACCGTTTTTGGTAAAAAGTACATTGCACTTTTTATCACATATTTGTCCTATACTTAAGAGGTTAAAGTTTAGGTTTTCTACGTGACACATCGTTAATGGTTAGAGATTTGTTAGAAATCGTACCTTTACCGATGATTCTACTTTTGATATTTCCAAACACCACATTACCTCCATTTATGGATTCATATGTGGAGAATAGATCCCTATTGCCGGTCATGTGCCTCGTGCACCCGCTATCCTTGACCTATTCGCGGGGTCTAGGTCGATCTTTAAGCACACCTAAAACAATAATAAACTCAAAAGTTTGGTCCCCATTTGTTCATGGGTCCATTAGTGTTAAACATTCCATTCATGTTAGACATGTATGGATAAGATGAGTATGCATTCCATGGAGCAAAGTTTTGAAAAGGAAAACCGTTTTGCATATTTGGATTCCATCCTATTTGATGATTATTTTTCGGGTAAACGTTATTAGGTCTCCTAAATGAATTAGGTTTTGAAAAGGATGGAGCTTTGTTTCTTGCAAAAGTAGGATTATATTTTGGAGGTGGTTGTCTAGAGGTGACATGAGTTGGTTTCTACCTATTAACGATAACAAATTCAGTTCTAGATGAAGAAGCTACGTTATTACCACTATTTGCTACAGCAGATCCACGGATCCCTGGCTGTACACTAGCCGGTTCCCTTTTTAGGGGATCCGTGGGATCCGCCACAACAGTGGCTGTTTTTTCTAGTTCTTTAACAAATTTTGTTTCTTTTCTTTCACTAGTTGATGGATCAAGTTGTTGAATACCTAGACCCTTTTGGTTGTTACCGGTTTTAACACCATCGAGTATTGTATCTAAAGTGTTCGTACTCATTCTAGCATTTTTAGAATCTAGATGATCAACTAGTGTTTGAAGTTGAACGCAAAGTTCACATTCACCACTTGCTATTTTACCTTCTCTAAACGTTTTAGTTTTGCTTTTAATTCTATGACTTCTTTATCTAAGCGTTGGTTTTGACTCTTTAAACGCTTGTTTTTGTTAACTAGTTTTAAGCTAATATTGCATAGTTTATCATATTCATTATGTAATGAGTCGTCATCAAGTGATGAGCTACTATAGTATTCGTGACATACCTCGTCATTTGCCATGAGACAAATTTCTCCGTCCTCCTCGTCGCTCATTCCCCACGTGCCGCTCACGAACGCCTTTTGATCATCCCGTTTGGGACACTTACTATTAAAGTGGTTTGGGCCCCCACATTTAAAGCAAGTACGATCATCCTTTGGCTTCTCGTCCTCTTTGCTTTTTCGAAAGCCTTTCTTATCGTCATACGGTTGTTTGACGTATCTTCCCTTTCTTCTAAAGAACTTTTTAAGTCCCTTACCGCCATAGCGTACTCCTCATCGTCACTACTTGAAGAGGAGTTCTCTTCATCGCTTGAAGCCTTTTTGGCTTTAAGGGCAAGAGATTTGTGTTTCTCTTTCACCTTTGAGGCTTCGAAGTCTTTAGCGAGGACAAGCTCGTAGACTTTTAAGTTTCCTATGAGTTCGTCGAGAGTAAGGATTGTCAAATCTTTTGACTCTTCGATCGCCGTCACCTTGGATCTCCACTTTGATGGAAGTGCTCTTAGATATCTCCTAACATGGTTACGGCTAAAAAAAGATTCATCAAGTGCTTGTAAAGATGTAATAATAGTATTAAAGTTAGCAAATGAATGATCTATAGTTTCCTCATCCGATATTGAAAATTGTTCATATTGTTGAACAAATAAATCAATTTATTATTTTTAACTTGTTGGTTGCCTTGATGAGTTACAACTAAAGAGTTCCAAATTTCTTTAGAGGTTTTAAGCATAGAAATTATTTCAAATTCCTTTTTGGGTAAAGCATTATATAAAACCATTTTTGCTTCACTATTTTTAGAAAGCTTTTTCTTCAATTCATCACTTAATTTATCATGAGGTATGTTAACTATATTTCCTTTATCATCATTTGAGGTAGCCTCAAAGTCGCCTTCAACAATAATGTACCAAAGATCAATATCTTTAGACTTCACATATGTTTCGAATCTATTTTTCCATTATATAAAACCATTAGTTTCAAGAAGTGGTGGTCGTTGCATAGATTTCCCTTCCTTATAATTTTCAGAACCCATAGTGATCGAAAAGTTTTTAAAATACAATTTTACTTTAAAACTTTTATAAACTTCGCTCTGATACCAATTGTGGAAAAATAGAAGGGGGGGTTGAATAGTTTTGCCGATTTTAAGTTAGTTTTCAAAAACTTTAGATTCGTTAATATGTGATATCTTGTGGATGTAGAGAAAGTATAGATCTAATGATAAAGTAAGCAAGTAAAGTAAAGTTAAGGGATAGAAATGACACAACTGATTTATAGTGGTTCGGCTACAAGGACACCTTCCTTGCCCTACTCCACTCCCCGAGTCACCTACTCGAGAGTTCAAGCACTATGTCAACAAACTCCTTCACTTGGCGGAGAAGCCTTCACAACGTTGCTTACACTTTTTCTGGTACAAAGCTAAATACCGAGTCCACAGCACGGTGGACCAAACCAACACGACTATTACACAACAAATATGTGAAATATCAAATACAAGATCTTTGCTACAGAAATCTTGCGGATGAACAAATCAATCAAGGACCCCTTGCTTGGATGACTTGTAGAATGCTCGTGATCTCGCCTTAGAGAGGACCTATATAAGGATCACAAATAGAAAGAAAGAAGAAAAACTCTCTAGATCAAGTGATCTATATGTTAGAAGAGAATGAGAGTGTATGAGAGATTTAGTAAGAAGAGGGTGAGTTAGAATGAAGAAATGGCTCTCTATTTATAGGCAAAATTCTTCACTGTTCCCCGGATCCCACGGATCCCTTCCACTTGGGATCCGTCTAGTGTAATCCTAGGGATCCGTGGAACGCTCCTCTTTGCCCATGGGTTTTTTTGTTATGGGTCATGGGTTATGGGTTGGTCCATGGGTTTTCATTAGATTCAATGTATCTAAGTATACATTGTATCTAGTCTACTTGGGTATGGGTTAAGATCCACGGGTTATGGTACATGGGTTATGGTTTTTACCCATCCTAATAAACTATTACAACAAATGCTTAATTATTACAATTTAGTATTTAAATGGCTATATGTAAATGCTTTACAAAAATAACATGTATCCTTATAATTATACTTAAGATAACATTATATTTGTTATCAACAAAACACAAAGAGATCGCAAAATATTAATAAACGTTTTTACGATTTATTTGTATTAACACAGGACTCCTTGTGCTATAAAAGGAGGTCATAGGTTAGATGTTTTATACATATCTTTTGTTAAGCTTCAAGGTTGTAAACCCTAGTGATAGTTGAGGTCACTCGTATTATTATTAATAATATTGAAGTGTTTAGTTATAACATTTTTCACTGTTTTATTCATTCAATCATACATCAAGGAATACTAATCTTATAAAGTATCAAGTAGTAGATTCCGCATACTACTTGGTATATCCTCAAAGTATCTACAACACAAGTCTCAAGTGTTTAGATCCTCACATAAACAACCTAACATTTTAACCTCATAAACTACCCCAAAAGACTACTAAACTTCAAGACCTAAAATCATAGAAAAGACCAACATACAAAAGACTATAGAATCACCCAATTAATTTAAATTTTCTAAGATTCTTCATGATTCTTGATTTCTCATCACACGTGCATTAGCGCATGACCCATCTGAAGCAAGCGGCTTATTTTAGCAAAATCTTCTTTCTCAGCAAATTTCAGCACCGCCAAAGGCTTATTAAGCAGAGGATAACTCCATTAAGCTCTAGAATAATTGCATTCCTATGCTCAATACGAGCCTCTATTTCCTCAATCCTCTGAGCATTGTCCTTTTCATCCAACTTATAAGCATCCCTCTATCGCGAAAAAATAGCATGCAAAACCTTATCAATTCGCCTATTGCCTATCTATTCTGCAATCTTCTCATAGATGGGAAAGATAGAGGCCATGTATTTTTAATTACTAAAAGCTTTAAACAAGAGTTGTTATTTGATGAGTGAGTATAGATAAAGGCTGAAGTAGGATTTATATAGGCAAATAAAAAAAAATATTTGAGCCAACTAAACTAGAACAGTTCCACGTTGAGTTACACTTCCAATGCATTTAAAAAATATCTAACCTAAAATGTACTAAACAAAAAAAATATAGATACCCTTATCACTACCAACCTAAACACATTGAAAAAATAGTATAAACAAAAAAATTCCAACATATTAGTTAGGAAACAAAATATGGCAAAACCTTAGATTGTTGACACTATCTTATTGTAGCTGCTGTTGTCACTGGTATTGCGCTTCTTTCATAATACCTTTACTCAAACACTAATAGCTGTCACCTACAACAATAACTCCTTTAGATCATATTATGTACCTGCAACAATAGCTGCTTTAGACAAATAACTTCTGCTACTCTATTAACTAACCACATTATCTCCAAAACTTTTTCACAATGTAAAAACATGACCACGCTAACCTAACTCATGCTCCGATATTACGTTGGTTTCACAAATAATCAAGTATCTTGCACAGACACCATATCTTCCATCCAAAAGAATCAAAAATCATGAATACTAACAGTTTTCACTATTAACAAATTACAAGTAGCCTGCACAGATATGAATCATTAGATTAAGTGCATATGGATATGCAGTATCTTCCATCCAAAAGAACTGCAAATTACGAATTCTAAAAGAATTACGAATCACTGGTGTTGTGCTTCTTTCATAGTATAGTTTTTAGGTCAGTATACTATGTGTTATGGTCTAATCAAATAGTACTTAATGTTTGTATCTCGCAACCTATTAGTCATTGTGCTTTGTTCGTGAACAATAAATTACATGCTATAAATTACAAATTTAAATTTTAACACAAGAGTTGCAAATACATCATAATACTTATTTATATTGATATAAACATTACAGTTTCATAAAAGAAACTGAGTGACCTTCATACCCATCTAACCTAATTACATTAAACATACTTCAAACTTTAGACCATACGCCTACTTCAAGGCCCCGCAATATATTCACAATACTTAACAAGATCCTAACATGACCTAAACCATAACAACACCCAACACTAAAATCATAAACAATTTACGCCAAATCCAAAAGAGATCATCTTCAAAAACAACATCACACACAGTTAATACTCCATTGCCTCTAGATTTTCAATAAACAAGTGAAAATCATGGAGGCTCATATGCAAGCGTGTCACAACAGTTAGCAACCTAGCCACCTCAGTAAGATCTTCAGTTTGCATGCGCATCATATAAACAATGGCCTTCAAAAAAGAATCATGATTTGGCAGCAGTAGCTAACTCGTTACAAATAACTAGGTAGCTAGCCATTTTATTGTGTGCTTCTTAGTATTTGTGTAAGTGTGTTTAAGTGAAAAAAAATATTAATTATACTTATAACTAAAATATATGAGATATTTTGACACCAAAAAATACTCAACATAATTAACAAAACTCCAAATTAATATGGGTTTGTTTAATGTTAACAAAACTCTAAAATATATGAGATATTTTTACTTTTTTGAATTTTAATATGGCTTATTCTAGGAATGTGTTTATGTGAGAATGTGTAAGTATGTGGTGCATATGAATATGGGTTTGTTTTGATTTGTCTTTCTGTTTGATTGATCTTGAGTTGTGACTATGAACCGGTGTTTGTGAACTATCACAGAAAAAAATGAACTGGTGTTTTGTGACTATGAAGTGAAAGGGATAGTTGTGTACTAATTATTATTAACAATACCAATAACAATATCAAAAGTCATTAGTGCGACTCATTGAAACATGTAGAAAGTCTGAAATACCCATCATTTCACGGTCAACTAACAAAAAAATTGGTCAAAGGACCAAACCCGTTATGGGTCAAAACCACAGGGAGAGGATCCGAGAAAAAAAAAAGTCTAAAGACCATTTTTGTTAAACTCGACAAATCACAAGGACCATTTATGTAATTAACTCAAATATTAATTATTGAATGGACTTTTGACATTAACAAGATATAAGTTAAAAACTTTCTATTATTAAACATTGAACCCCAAATGCTTTATAGTAAAACAGAAACTCATTATTGTTCAAATAAAGACAAACTTGGCACACCATACATTAATATAAATCACTCATATGATCGATTGTTATGTGAACGATTGACACTTGAACTTTGCCTCTAGTTGAAAAAGCTTGAAAGTCTTGAGGCAACGCTTTGCCTCGCTTCTGGCACAGTACCCTCATTCTTTCTAAACATTGCTTTGATCAATGTATATCCCATTTTTGTGTTCTCTAATACTGCGATTGGTACTTCAGGTATGATACCATCTTTAGCAATATTCACCTACATTTAAACAAACACGGTTGAATTATTTATTTATAGTTCAAAAAGAATACATGTACCTCTAAGAGAAATGATCAAATAGAAAGGGGGACTCTCCTAAAAAGTCTAAAAAGCCATATCTTGCGTGACCTTCTAGGTATGATGAACATCAATATACGAAGAACATCAAGTTATGATGAACACTATTGATGAACATCACGATACAAAGAACCATGATTGATTAATATTCAGACTATGATTGATGAACATTTATTGATGAAGATTTAAACCATGATTAATTAAAATCAAAATATAATAAACCATGATTAATAAATATTGAGTCTATGACTGATGAACATTCAGTTAACTTAAACTTAGATTGATAAAATAAACAAAACTAATGAACATAACAAACATTATTTTCTTATGAAGACTACTTAAGATTAAAAAAAAATAGTTTGGTTCGATATAAAATATGCTGGAAATGAATTATATGGCCCACTAAAATAATATATAAAACAATTACACCATGGCCCACTATGAAATTAATATGTGAAACATGTGGCACACAAAAGTTTTACCAACATGATGATGACTAAACCAAATTTTATATTATTTTTGTTGAAACCTAGTCACATGTTCAGGTATATGGTTACCATACTCACATCATATTTTTTGATGCATACATCACATTTTTGTGCATGACAGTATTATACGGTACAAACTGTAATGCATGCATCAAAAAATGTGGTGTGAGTATCAATTCCCTTACCCTTAAACTAAGGGTATTAGCAAACCCATATCACCAATCAAACACTTTAAATAATTCTTACACCCATACCCTCATTCCTATACCCGCATAATAAACACACCCTAAATGTACTAACCGTAACTGAGCCATCGGACAAAATGGTGTACAGAACAGAGTTGCCTGGCAATAAGTTTTCATCCTTAAAAACGTTGAGATACTTTTCAATGGTTGCAGCATCCACATCATTATAGGTTCCATTATCTTTCCAGACCTTAACAATCTTTTCAGCCGCCGCTTCAGCAAAAAACTTACCCGTTGACGGTACCAACAATGAAACATGAATTAGTTTCTCGAAGGGTCCTGTACATAGGGTGTAAAAATAACTTTAGGTGCTAAATATTGAGAAAATGATGATGCATTTCTATATATAACCTAAGTGATGTTGGGTATCAGCTCCATTTAAAAATCATGTTTAAAAACTTATACTTTACAATATTAGTGTCTAAAATACATGTAACTTTAAAATTTATATTTCTCATATATGTACAATTGTTTAAGTATATAAATTGATCTAGCTAAACTATGATTAGATAATGATTAATATCAGTTTTTCCATTCAAGTGGGGAGGTGGTTTGTACTCTGTACACACATAACAACTATTCAAGCATACATAAATGCCCTGGCTGTACCTCATCCATTTTGAAGATCGGTTGCCGTTAACTCGAGGTTCTCGGTTAACATAGTTTGTTATGTGAAAGTCAACTAAAATATATATGCGTTCTGCATTTCAACTGTTCTAGCTTATCCAAAAGGATTTATGCGATCAGAAGTATGCTAGTTTACCTCTATCATTAAAATGAGGAATCTGGAGATGTATCAACTACCAAACGTCTAGTGCGAGTCAGCACAATGAGGACAAAGACTTGAGACTTTGAGAGCTAACTTTGTCTTCACATGCCTACAATAAATAACTTCTACCTTATATTACTTGCCTACAATAAATAACTTCTACCTTATATTAATAGTTTTGGTTATGTTCACATGAAGTTTTTCCTTTACACGTTTCATACAAATTAGCAGGTTTTAATTTCTAAAGATAAAAACACTTGCATGTCCTCGCTAAACTTTCGTCCCCTGTTCTCCTTTTTCTTGTTGTGATAGTTAGTGAACACCTCATTGGTCACTAATGTCATGGACAACTGTCTTAGCGGTGACAGTTACTTAAACCGAATCAGTGAACTCTTTTGAGATAGACGAAAGTTCCAAAGTTAGTGAAGACTTACCATTATAGATTTCGTCAAAAAATTCATGGAAATCCAGCAACTCGACGTCGGTTTTTCCATTCCAGGTCACATTAAGTGACTCAATAGCTTTTTCCTCTAAGTACAAGGCGGCCACGGCAACCTTCATGATGTTTCCTTGTATTTCCAAGCGTCTCACGCCTTGCATATGATATAAACGTTACATTCAAATATATGGTTTTATTGCAAGAACCATAAAACTATATGATGGAGACATAATATATGGTTAATGTGGAAATACCAGCGCCTGCGAGGACCAAAGTTTTAGTAGCACTTGGAGGCTTAATGGACGATGGAAAGACGAAAGATTCGAGCTCGATACTGGCGAAGGAATTAAGCTTAGCCATGGTAGTACTAATTTGGAGCAAAGTATGGTAGTATTAAGTTGAGTGAAGCAACTTACTTACAGGAAGGTATATATAGAGGAAATTCAAGTGGCAGTGCTAGGCTCTGAAGCTGAAAAAAGATAAACTAAAGGGTCTAAATGGGTTGAGGATTTGGATTTGAATTTAGAATTAAATTTGGATTAGGATTTAGGGTGCGTTTGGTGTACTGCTACGAATGACAATGGGTATGAGTTTGATATTAGTGGTGGGTCTTTCACCTATGAAAAATTCATTCCTAACTCACTTGGTGTATATGGAGTATGGATTATATCTATTATTCATTATCATAGTGGCGGGCCCTCTCACCTTAAACAAACACCTTTAATTACTTTCATAGTTATAGTTTCATTCCCATAGTGGGATACCAAACGCACCCTTATATTTGGAATTGATATAAAAAAAGATAAAATATATTATAAAATTAAAATATATTAAATTATTATATATATAATTTACGGGCAATTCCGTGGCATCTGATTGGTTCCATTCCCGCTTTTTTCTGCCAATTTGGGCTAAGCCATTTTTTGGCCCAGTTTTTTGTCCACCCCATTACAATAAGAGTAGTAAGTAGTACTATATTTAATAAAAGGCCTAATTCCTTTGTGGACCATTACACAGGCCTAACATCTTTTGGTCCTCAAAATGATATATATGTACTGCCCAAATTTCATAACCAAAATAAATTCACGGCACTTTAGTTACAATATACAATCTTCGATGCCCCACGCAACGCGGCGGACCGATGCCCGACTCGTTATAAAAATGAAGTAGAGAGATGTAGACACCAGAAATAAGTTGGGTCCCATCTTGATTCCAATTTTTTTTTCAAATCAACCAATTTTGACCGATTCAAAAGTTAAACCGTCAAACAAATGGGCCCCTAACTTGTTTCGATCATGAGCCCATTATTTTACCAAAGAGAAAGGTAATAAGTATGATTAAAGATTTAAGATTTAATATCATTCGAGGACAAAATATTATTTATATACTAAGGGATTAATTTTCACTATCTATTTTTATTTCATCTAATGGATGAGATAAATCTCAACAATTTAAAAAACCCTTTTTCAACATCTTTTTTCAAATATTAATAACTTTCAAGCCGTTAATCGTTAAGCGAAAAAAAAAATATATTATTGCGACGAGCATTTAATTATCTTTCTATAGATAGGCACTTTGATATACTTTTAACCAAAAAAAAAATTCGTATTTTTCACGTTTTTTTTAAGTTTTTTCGTTTTTTTACGTTACTGAAATTTGCATTAAAAAAGCATATATGATTAAACACTAATTTGAATATCGCAGTGATATTAGTGTTATATCATATATGATATGTAATATCACATGTGATATTAGTGTAAATCACATATGATATACATATCATATCACATGTGATATCACATATCATATATGATTTAACACTAATATCACATGTGATATTCAAATTAGGGTTTAATCATATATGATTTTTTTCATGCAAAATTCAAGTTACGTAAAAAAAAGACGAAAAAACGTGTAAAAACGAAATTTTTTTCTCTTTTCGAAAGTATATCAAAGTGTCCGTCTATAGAAAAATAATTAAATGTTCTTCGCGACGGTGTAAATATTTCACTTAACGATTAACGGTTTAAGAGATTTAAATTATAAAAAATATGTGAAATAATAAAATGCTTTTAATCTCAGCCATTGAATTCTTTTTAGATGGATGGTGGAGATGAGTCCCTTGGTATCTAAAAAAAGTTTGGTATGTAAAATAACTCTCCTCAAATTTAAAGGTAATTAAATATAAGTTTTACTAACATGTGGTTCGTGTGATATTGACTAAATGAATAAGTTATGATTTAAGATCATTTGAAGACAAAAGTTTATATACTAAGTGATCAATCTTCACAATACATTTTTATTTGATCTAATTGATGAGATTAATCCCAACAATTTAAAAAAAGCACTTTCATCTTTTTTTTCAAATATTAATATCTTTCAAACTGTTAATCTTTAAGCGAAAAACAAAATATCATTGCGACGAGCATTTAATTATCTGATTTAAGATCAAGACAAAAGTTTATTTATATACCAAGGGATTAATCTCCGCTATCCATTTTTATTTGATTTAATTGTTGAGATTAATTATAACAATTTAAAAACCCATTTTCATCATTTTTTCTTTCAAATATTAATATCTTTCAAACCGTTAATCGTTAAAGGAAAAACAAAATATCATTGCGACGAGCATTTAATTATCTTTCTATAGATAGCCACTTTGATATACTTTCGGCAAAAAAAAAAAAAAAAAAAAAACGTATTTTTCACGCTTTTTTTTAAGTTTTTTCGTTTTTTTACGTTACTGAAATTTGCATTAAAAAATCATATATGATCAAACACTAATTTGAATATCACATGTGATATTAGTGTTATATCATATATGATATGTGTAGGACCTAAGATATATCAACCTTATCACAAAGTACCCACGTTAACCAAAGTTATGCGTATAAAATGTGAAACACAAACACAAACAAAACACAAACGTTAAGCTTAGAAGTAAGAAGATGAAATAAAGAAAGGAAGATGGTGACTTGAATATGAATTCGTGTATGTAGTGAGTATAAGATAAACAATATGATGCTTATTTCAAAGGAAAAACACACACACACACACTTTCAAGCACACCCCTCAAATGACCATTTGAGGGTATTTATAGTCCAAGGGACTTGATGCCCTAAAAGGCTTTCTTATGGGCTTCGTGGGCTTGGACATGGGTTGGATTGGATAAAAGGCAAGCCTTACATAACTAGTACCCATTTAGCTTAGTCCAATCCACGAGCCCGTTGACTATTCTATCACGATATCTAACACACGTTACAAAGTTTCTAAACGTGAATGACCATCACTTCTAATAAAAACTATTAAGGCTAACAATCTCCCCCTAAGGGGTGGTCATTCAAATGATGCTCCACTTGATTAGGTCTTTACTTTCCTTGAGCTTGAACTTTGCGTGTAGATATAGAATAGTCTTGAATCTTTGTTCCTTCATGCTTTGTGATCAGATAATGTGGTTGTTTGCCGTTGTCAACTTCGTTGGTTAGGTGTCTCCACGTCATTCTCCATTTCTTTCTCCACCATGCTCACACTTCTATTTGTCTTTTGGTTACCAATGATGTAGTTCTCGAGTCTTTAAACTTTGTAGATTCTTTGACATTGACGAAGAATCATCTCCTTTGATTATGATGAGAACTTTCATGTGTTGTTGGTATGAGCATGTGGCGAGTCTGCACGATCCATCCGCTCTGGAGCTTCCATAAGAAGAAAACATAAAAACAGTTAGTAATAAGCGGATTCCGGCACTTACAAGTTTGAATTTCGAGGGTGTTAACAACATAGTGTGAAAACACATCTCTAATTCTCACAAAGGCCGTTCCTGAACTGGAGTCCCACAAGTGAGATAACGCGATATACCAAAGTACATCTACAGTTCAGATGAGTCGCTGAGGTACACTGAAGCATCACCCCACGACTGTAGACCGTTTGAGACACACTAAGCGTAATCCACGGGGAATTACCGAAGTGACCTGCTGTCAGGGCTGCTTGATGTTGACCCTGGCAGGAGTTTCCATTCAATCACTGAAGATCACAGATGTGAAACTTCTCATAAATGTTCTGGCAGATTGCTAAGACCTGCGTAGGACTCTAGAATATATCACTTGTGCCCTTAATGATGAACAACAAGCGATGTCATGTCATGTGTTCCTATGAGATCTTTTGATGAATCTCGTGGCTCTAGACTCAATAGTGCATTTTGGTTTTCCTGAGCGGAGACTAGGAGAGGGTCTCCTTCTTCAATATCAACAATCTCTAAGAGAAAGTCGATAGATTATGTAGGGTTCCCAGTGAGAATGAAACAAATCCCTTTTGAGAGGAATTGAGTGGCTAGAAGGTTTAGTGCAGTGCGTCACTGGGTCCATGACGTCTTTGTCTTCAATACCAGTGTCATCTAGTGACAACCAGTAGCATATGTATTGAACCCGGTTTCTGCCCTAAGGTTGAATATGGAGGGCTATTTCTTTTCACCCTTTCTTCACATTTCTTTTTAATTCTTCAACCCCTTCTTTCTCCTTTCTCACATTACTCCTTTTTTCAATCATTCCTAAGGACTTCTAGTTCTAAACTATTGGTGATGTCCTTGGGTAGATCCCTCCGGCTCTGGCGGATCATAGGACGAATTTCCTATCCTTAGACACCTTATAACTCCGTGACTGTCCTATTGTTGCCATAAAACCATTTTTCTTGAAAATCTCTCAGAGTGTTTATGATAGAAAACATGTTTGAAACACTCCGTGAGTTTTATATTTTCAGAAACACTCCCCCTTCACATATGCTCATAAGTTTTGACAGAAATCTGCACATAGAGGGTAGAGTTCGCACTTTTTGAATTGATCGACTTTAAATGAACAAGACCTATTCGAGACACGTTTACATCACTAGAGAACTAGCTTGAAATTATTACCCGTCCTGGTCAAGTCCATAGAAAGTTTCTCGAGATGGTACATGATTTTTCGTCAATTCATTGGTTCCGTCTGAGTCGAGCTCATTATGAGATTCAAACCACGATCATTAAACATATTTGATCACATTTTAATCACGTCTCCTCCCCCTCAAAAATAGCATATTCGGGATATTTTTGATATCAACTGATTAAACAACATTTTAGAATCTTTTGGGGAGACAAACGGATTTGATTTAAGCATGAATTTGGAACATTTTTGTTTTATACTCCCCCTTTAATAAAGCATAATCAATTAAAGGGTTTGAGAGGGAGTTATCTTGAGCACAAGGTATTTTGAAAGATTTTGAAAAATCTTTTTGCACAATCTTGAAAAGGTGCTCAAGATGATGATGATTTCTCACCATTTTTAAATGTAGTGCACTGAAGCGTACACCTCATTTTTCGATCAAAGCACGAGTTTTGATTTGAAATTCATCAAAAGTCATCATTTTAGTCCGGGTTTCGTACTGATGTATACGAAAGCCATTATTTGAAGAAATTTTGAGAGACGACATGTTTTAGAAGACAAATAAATAACTCTCGCTCAAGCATCTGTACATACCCGTATCATTGTTGAATGACATTTCTAGAAACGTACAGAATATCGATTATACGAGAGACATGTCGTGAGAAGAATTTTTTGGATTTTTGATTTTATATTGTTTTTGTATTTTTTTTTTATATTTTGTTTTTGTTGGTTTTTCAAATTTTGTATTTTGTTTTTCAAAAATATTTACAGCGAAGCTTTTTGGAAAAACATTTTCAAGAAGAATCGAGAAGACGTTCTAACTCCTCAGGGGTTAGGCTTCGCATTCCAATTCGTCGAACTAAATAGTCAAACCTTTCTTTTGGAAGGGCTTTAGTTAATAGATCGGCGAGTTGGTAATCTGTCTTCACGAAGAATAATTCAACAGTACCATTTTCGACGTACTCTTTGATGAAGTGGTAGCGGACACGGATATGCTTTGTCTTTGAGTGATGAACAGGATTGCATGATATGGCTATGGCACTTTTCGAGTCACAATACATAGGTATTTTATCGAAAGTAAAGCCATAATCTGCGAGTTGCGTTCTCATCCATAGAACTTGAGCACAACACGCAGATAGAGACACATACTCAGCTTCAGCGGTTGAAAGTGCAGTGCAATCTTGTTTCTTTGAAGACCAGCTTACTAATTTTTCACCCAAAAATTGTGCTCCTCCAGATGTACTTTTTGCTGTAACTTGATCACCTGCGTGGTCCGCATCTGAAAAGGCAATTAGATCAAATCCGGATTCCTTCGGATACCAAAGTCCCATATGAATGGATGTCTTCAGGTACCGAAAGATCCGTTTAACCTCTTTGAGGTGCGATTCGGTAGGCTTTGCCTGAAACCGTGCTAATAAGCAAACAGCAAAATGAATATCTGGTCGACTAGCAGTAAGATACATGAGAGAACCAATCATGCTCCGATATTTCTTCGGATCAATAGGTTTCCCAAACAAATCGGCTCCAATTTTTGGTGAAGTTACCATTGGTGTTCCGACCGAATCACAATTGTCCATACCATGATTTTTCAAAATCTCAGTTGTATATTTAGCTTGATTTATAAAAATTCCACGAGGGGACTGATGTATTTGTAAACCAAGAAAGAATTTTAGTTCCCCCATCATGGACATTTCAAATTTGCATTTCATGAGATTTTCAAAATGTTTTGAAAGATTCGGATTAGTGGACCCAAAGATGATGTCGTCCACATAAATCTGAACAATCAAAATGTCGTTGTTGCATTTTTGTGTAAACAAGGTAGGATCAACTGTGCCTTTGGTGAAATTGTTTTGGATAAGGAAAGAGGACAGTTCGTCATACCACGCTCTCGGAGCTTGTTTCAATCCATAGATTGCTTTTTTGAGGTTGTAGACGTAGTCTGGATGAGTCATGTCTATGAAGCCTTCTGGCTGACTCACGTACACTTCTTCTTTCAGAGTTTCATTCAAGAACGCGGCTTAATGTCCATCTGATAAACCATGATGTTTTTGTGAGCGGCATAGGCTAAGAAAATCCTGACTGCTTCTAGTCTAGCTACCGGCGCGAATGACTCTTCAAAGTCTATCCCTTCCTCTTGTCTGTATCCTTTGGCCACAAGACGAGCTTTGTTGCGAATGACAGTCATCTCTTCATCCATTTTGTTCTTCCATAACCATTTGAGATCGATGACGCGAACGTCAATGGGTCTTGGAACCATTTCCCAAGAGTCATGAAGACGGTATTGGAGAAGTTCCTCCTGCATTGCTTCTATCCATGCGGGATCTGCCATTGCCTCGCGAATGTTTTTGCGTTCAATATTGCTAATTGAGCAAAGGTAAATGCACAAGTCGCAATCGGTGGCAAGTTGACGTCTCGTCTGAATTGGCCTTGAAGGTTCACCAATAACTTGTTCAAACGGGTGGTCTTTTGTCCACTTCAGAGTAGAAGGATACCGTTGGTTAAACGTATGCGAATTAGATGGTTCTCGTAAGCTTGAAGAAGATTCAGCTGATTCCGTAGCAAACGGGTTTTCAAATAAGTCTTCATCTAACGTTGCATCGTTATGGTTTTGATTTTGCTCATCAACTGCTGGTAGAATGGGTGCAATAACTGTAGTAGATGTAGATGATGTAGATGGAATTGGTGCATTGGTTTCGACCGTTGTAGATGCATCTTCTGTTGGTGGTGGAGGATGATGTTGAGCGGGTGCAGCGGAATGATGGTTTGATGCATTTGTCGAAGTTCCACCATAGTATTCATCGAACATTAACTCAAAGAAATTCTCCCATTCTTGTTCTTTAGGATTGTCAATCGAAGTTGATTGAGCTCTTTGAGGTACGAGTCCTGAACTGATGTGTCCAGAAGTCTGTCGATTTAGTGCGGGTTCTAAAGCGAGTCTCTCAGAAGCCATATGTGACAGTTCGTCAAACTTCACATTCATCGTCTCCATGATCCTCCTAGTTCTCTTGTTATACACCCTGAATGCCCTCGAGTTATCTGAATATCCAATGAAGATTCCAATATCACCTTTGGCTTTCAGTTTTCCAAGATCTTCTCTGTCATTCGTAGGATAGCACAAAGCGCCAATAACGTGAAAGTAAGAGATATCCGGTTTTCTGTTATTCACAAGCTCATATGGGGTTTTACTGAATCTTGGATGGATGAGAGATCGGTTCTCGGTGAAACAGCAGTGGCACAGCATCAGCCCATAAAAATAACGGTGCACAAGAATAGATTAGCATTGTGCGAGCAGCTTCCACAAGAGTTCTATTTCTTCTTTCAACTACCCCATTATGCTGTGGAGTTCTAACAACTGATGTCTGATGTGTGATTCCAACATCTTCAAAATAAGCTCTTAACTCATGATTAGTGAATTCTGTGCCGTTGTCTGTTCTTACAACCCTTACTGGAGTTTGAAGAAGTACTTAAATTCGTTTCAGAAAGGTGATGATGATGCCTGGTGCTTCGTCTTTTGATCTCAGAAACTTAACCCATGTATATCTTGAATAATCATCGACGATGACAAGAATATACTTTTTCCCATTAATGCTTTCAACTCTCATTGGGCCACATAAGTCCATGTGCAACATATGCAATCTTGCTTCCGAACTAGGTACGGTTTTGGGTTTATATGATGCTCTTTTGCTTTTTCCTTGTTCGCATGATGGACATAAGTGATCCTTGGTGTATTTGAACTTTGGAAGTCCGTTGACGATGTTGTCTTTGGCAATTTTGTTGATGGTGTCGAAATTGAGATGGGATAACCGTCTGTGCCACAACCAGGACTGTGTTCCAGATGCTCGTGTCATAAGACATATTGGTGATGAAGAGGCCATTTGATTGATGTCGATAGCATACAAGTTTGTATCACGATTCCAGGTTAAGAGATCAGTGCCATCCAAGTTTCTAACGAAGCAAGCATTTCTCCTAAAGGCAACCTCTAAATCTGCATCACAGAACTGCCCGACTGAAAACAAATTGTGTCCCAACCCTTGGACATAGTAAACCCGAGTGATCAAATAATTTCCGAAAGGTAGATCTCCATAACCCATGATAGCTGCTACATGATCATTTCCGAAATGTACGGTTCCCATGAATTTCCAGACGAAATTGATCAGCAGCTTCAGATTCCCGGTCATGTGCCTGGAGCAACCCGAGTCGACGATCCAAAGACAAATTTCGATAACCTGCCAGTAACAGAAAACGAATATTGTGGAAACCGTTTTGATTTTGGTTCCTTTGGGTTAGAGGTAAAATCCTGATCACACTCAGAGAGGTTTTCTACAGGGAAGTCTGGTTTATCACTCATTGTTCCATTCTGGAGTGTGAAAGTTCTACCTGTGGGTTTCCAAATATCATCCCTAAAGTATAAGCGTTGGTTCCTGTCAGTAGTGTAAAGCCTAAGTTTTGCAACTAGTCTTCCTACTCTTTTAGCATAATTACTTTTTGGGACGTTCTTCTTAACAGGCTTATCATTCACATTCTTAGAAACACAATCATCTTGAACATTTAAAGATTTCTTGCAGGTTAAACAAAGAGATTCAACACATTCATTAGACTTAGCAAGTTTCATAGGTTCAGTACATTCAGATGAAATGTCTTTCTCATTCAAAAGCTGTAAATTCCTAGGGTGTTCTTCTACTTTCTTCTCTTTTTTCAAGCTACTACTCCTAGAGGCATGCGAGACTCTATTGTTCCTTGTATTGCTCTTAGGCTTTAGTCTGCTGCTCCTAGAGGTGCTTTCTAGTCCTGTAGAAGGTGAGGCACACGCATTAGGATTCACATTTTTATGAAGGGAGGTGGTTTCAGCTATCCTAGTCTCTTTAGATGTGGAGGCAGACGCATTAGTGGTACTCATCTTAAAAAGGCCAGGTGCTAAAACTTTAGGATTCTCAATAATCGCTTTCCCTTTATCAACATTTTGTTTAGGCACGACAGGTGGAGTGACTGGTTTTGATGAAACATTTTTCTCATTGACTTTTGGAGGAGGCATAGAAACAGACATTTTTGGTTTGGAAACTGGTTTGGGAACATTTGCTTTCTCCGCAGTCAATGGTTTTTTAATCACAGTATCCACTGCCTTTCCTTTTTGACTTTCCAGCTAAGCCCTCAAAAGATCATTTTTTGCTTTCATGTCATTGTAGGCACGCTCATACGACAATTTGTCATATTTGCATTCCGCACTTTTTCGATCAAGTTGTTTAAAATATGACACATTTTCTTTTTCAAGTTTTTCAAGAGCTTTTTCATATTTTGAAACAATTTCGGAGGTCTCATACTGGAGTCTTTCATGATCTTCAACAGAATATGTTTGCAAAATGATAGACATAATATCAGTAGTCAGAACATCTTCGAAGAGAGAGTCATTTAAAGTTTCCAAAACTTTGATTTGTTCAACACAGTCATTAGCTTGCTTTACCAGGGATTTATGGTCCTTGACAAAGTCAGCTGTTTCTTTCAAAAACGCTTGTTCAAAATGAATTACCCTTGAGTTGATGTTATTCAGCTGAGGGGCAATTTGAGTTTCAAAAAACTTTTTCTGTTCATTATCAAAACTATTAAACCAGATGTTTCTAATATTGGTTTTAGTTTTAACGGTCTCTTGAAGATCTGCAATTCTCGTTTTCACATTTTCCAAAATACTTCGCGCTTCACTTGTGTTAAAAGGATTGTTTGAAGACATTTGTTCAATGTTCGAAAGAGATTTGGAGACAACAACTGGTTTTGAAACAGATTTTGAAACAGGTGTTGACACTTTGTTTGAAACACTTGGTTTGGTGGAAAACGTTGATTGAGAAACAAACGAAATACCATTAATTTGGTTCCATTTATTATAATCAATAGGTTTGATTTCCGGATGTTTTTGTTTCATTTTTGATCTACTCTCCTCAGATAGTTCCAACGTTTCAAGAGAATCATGCACAATTATAGGTTCATGCAATGGTTGTCCATTGTTCAACACATTCCGTTCTTTCTGAGCTTTCTTGAGAAAAAAGGAGGGTTACCAAGAGCCATTTTTTTCGAAGTATGAAAAATCGGATTTACTTGATTAGAAAGCATCTTGATTGTCTTAGCGGAATGACCCGTTGTAAGAAGTAAATTGTCCAATTTTTTGATCGTTTCAATTTTATCCAGAATCTCATCAAGAAGAGAATCTTCTCGTTTTGCAAAATCGGTTATCAACTTCTTCTTCTCTTTTTCAAGATCAGAATATGTTGCTTTTTGTTTTGAAAGTTGGTCATTTAGTTCAGAAATTTCCTTGTTTAAAGATTTGATTTTCAAATTCAGATTCACATCAAGTGTGTCATACTTGAGTTGCAAATCTTTTTCTCTTAAAACAGAATCTCGATAACCAATTTCTAATTCTGACATTTTGTTTGTATGAAAATTATAGGCTTTAGCGTGCTCTTTGTAACTCTCAAGCTCAGCGGTCAATTTAGCATTCGCGGCTTTAACTTCGCGATTGACCGTTTTAACTTTCGCAACTTCAATGCCACATTGATTGATTAATGATTCAACATAAGCACGTGTTTCCTCATCAGGCTCAGATTTGTGCCACACGCCTCCACTAGGATCAACATCTAGAGTTTCAGAGTTAGTATTGCTACAACTCGGATTGTCCAGGTATGTATCATAAGTAGGTGCTGGCGTCACAGAATGCTGTTCGTCATGAGTAAACACATCAAATATGACATTGTTATAACATGGATCAATGATTGGTACCTCAGATACGGCATTGGCGTCATAGACAGGAGGTGAGTCTGACTCCGTGTCATACTTAGCTTCCTGAAGATTTGCCATGAAGATGCAATTCGCATTGAGTTCCTCGAGGTCTTCCAATTCATCCACAATAGCGAAAAATCATTTTCCTTAGCACTTAACTGTAACCCCGCATCTAGCTTATCTGCTAACAAAGCAGCTTTTCGAAGAAAATCACCAGTCTTCTTGTGCGGTTTAGTGGGACAGTTTCTTGCCATGTGACCCACTCCTTGACAGTTGTAACACTTAATCTGATTACCCTGATTCACATTTCCATGATTCCCAACGACTGGAGCTGCTACATACCCATTCTGATTACCCACTACTCTATTACCCATACGAAATCCAGTAGCATATCCCTGCTGATTCCCAATAACTCCAACCATTTGTCCTTGATTACCCATATTCACACCCGCTGTGCAATTTGCCTATTGCGAGTGTTTGATGATATCCTTTGGTTGTTGTTAGTAGGTGTGGAATAGCGCCCTTTGATTACTTGACCCAAGAGAGAAATTATTTGGGACATAGGGTCTTCTTGATCAGATTCGAGATCAGTGATTCCTTGTTCCTGGTATTGTGGATCTGGATAGAATTGTTGTTGTGGTTGTGGAATGTATTGCTGCAAGTTGTTGTTGTTGGAAGATGATGAAGCTTGTTGTTGTGTATTCACTGTAGTTTGAGTCTTAGCAATAAGTGCCAATGGATCATGATTCTTTGCTAATCTTTCTTGCCTGACTTCATTCGCTTCAGCTTGGTTTTGTTTCAGAAAATCATTCAGTTGATCAAAGTTCACCTGATGTAAGTCTTTTGTTTGGTTGACAATAGTGACATATCTCCCCATTCTTCGGAAGATTGTTCAGGCACTTGATGTTTTGAACGATAGTTCTGGGTGTCAGCTTGTTTCTGATTAGCTCATTCATCAAAGTGCAAAACCTTCCATAGTAGGATTCAATGGATTCTCCTGGAGTAGATGTGAACTTTTCCCATTCAGTTAGCAACTTGTTCTCCATGTCTTGATGACCAATTTCTGTTCCATGACAAAGTCGTCTAACACGTTCCCACATATCGAAAGCAGTTTCACAACTGTCTACCGCAGCAAAGATGTCTATTGGTAAACCCAGTTGGATAATATGAATTGCCATGTCATCTGCTTCGACTTGTTTCTGATCCTCTGCAGTGTATTCAGATTCGTATTGAAGACGAGAAGATGGTGTGGTGGGAGGTGTTGCATCAGGATTTCCAGGTTCAACAAATAAACCTTAAACCACAAGAATCTTGAATTTAAACCTTAAACCAAAACGCGTAAAGCTTCGAACTTTTTGCAAAAAACTGAAACTTTAGCACCAAATAAACCTTAAACCACAAGAATCTTGAATTTTAAAGTGCAAAAATTAAAGCTTTAAGCTTGACAAATATGTAAAACGAAACTACGCGTATCACTACTAAAAAACTTCAACCAAAACACTCCTAAACCATTGTTAGGCGATTGATACCAATTGTAGGACCTAAGATATATCAACCTTATCACAAAGTACCCACGTTAACCAAAGTTATGCGTATAAAATGTGAAACACAAACACAAACAAACACAAACGTTAAGCTTAGAAGTAAGAAGATGAAATAAAGAAAGGAAGATGGTGACTTGAATATGAATTCGTGTATGTGAGAGTATAAGATAAACAATATGATGCTTATTTCAAAGGAAAAACACACACACACACACTTTCAAGCACACCCCTCAAATGACCATTTGAGGGGTATTTATAGTCCAAGGGACTTGATGCCCTAAAAGGCTTTCTTATGGGCTTCGTGGGCTTGGACATGGGTTGGATTGGATAAAAGGCAAGCCTTACATAACTAGTACCCATTTAGCTTAGTCCAATCCACGAGCCCGTTGACTATTCTATCACGATATCTAACACACGTTACAAAGTTCCTAAACGTGAATGACCATCACTTCTGATAAAAACTATTAAGGCTAACAATATGTAATATCAAATGTGATATTAGTGTAATATCACATGAGATATTAGTGTAAAATCACATATGATATACATATCATATCACATGTGATATCACATATCATATATGATTTAACACTAATATCACATGTGATATTAAAATTAGTGTTTAATCATATATGATTTTTTTCATGCAAATTTCAAGTAACGTAAAAAAAGATGAAAAACGTGAAAAAAACGAATTTTTTTTCTTTTTTCGAAAGTATATCAAAGTGCCCGTCTATAGAAAAATAATTAAATGCTCTTTTCGACGGTGTAAATATTTTCACTCGACGATTAACGGTTTAAGAGTTATTTAAATTATAAAAAATTGGTGAAATAATAAAATGTTTTTAATCTCAGACATTGATTTCTTTTTAGATGGATAGTGAAGATGAGTCTCATGGTATATAAGAAAAGTTTGGTATGTAAAATAATTCTCCTCATAAATTATTGTGTTAAATAGTTTTGTGTGAACTTAAGAATAGTTTTATTTTATTTAGATTGGTCATTTCAAATCGAGCTGTTAACACTTTTCCTATTTAATAATTAAAGTAATCTAACTCTAACTATTTTATTCAAAGAATAATCAAAAAGTCATAACCAAGTAGGACGGCCATCTCTATCCCCAAATCCGATTATCAAAGTTCAGGCCTAAACTCGCTCCGATCCTCATCGGGATCTAATCGGGGCGCCTCGTTGGGGCACGTTGCTCCCCAAAACACGCCCGGTATTAATCGAAGATCTTATCGGGACGCCCTCTTTAGGTGCAATTTTAGTCCAAAGCTGCACCATTTCACATTTATTATTATTTTTAGACGATTAGCAATAACTTGAAGAAATGAACACATATTAATAATTAATTACAAACAACCCTTATGTTTTAAACGATAATATTATACATAAATAATGATAAAGTACACCACAAAAATTTGAAGCTTAAAAATATAACACTAAACAAGTTTCTATAATCACAATTTTGCAATCTTACAAATAAAAATTAAACATATTATAGTAATAATTTTTATTACGTAAATACTAACAAAATACTACATTGGTCTAGATATATTTGTATATGTGTATATATTATTCGGGCGAGGTGGGTCGGGACGAGATTCCCCGCTCCCTGCCCCAAACCCAATTAAAATTCCCTTTTAAGCCCCAAACCTGCCCCAGAACCCGATTAGCATGCCCCGCCCCGCCCCGTCCCAATTAATTCGGATTTCAAATTTCAATGCCGAATTCGAGTTTTTTTTGCCATCGCTATAACCAACAATCCAAATTTCGTCATTCACTAGGCTTAAAAATATTACAAGTGTCGCATTTTTTCAATCTAAAGAAATATTTAAATTTCTAATCCAACTAACTAAATTTCATTGTTGTTTACTGGGTTTAAAATATATATGTCTATTGACTATTGTCCAAAGTCATGTCGTATTTTTTTTTAAAAACTTTGCCCATGAAACTTTGTTTAATCTTGATAACAACGATAATTGATGATGTTTCTTGAACTTTCAGACCTTATTCAAAAGAAAAAAAACTTGAATGTCAAAGTTGAGCTTACAGCATTTACCTGCTAGCGTTTAAGGACACTCTTTTATCTTGGATTTTTTTATGCATGAGAGAATAGTTATATGTAAATCAGTGTTTTCAAATCCGGGAAGATCAAAACCGAGAAAACCGGGAAACCGGCCAAAGTACGGGCACATTTATGGCATGTTTTTCTTAGTTTTCTAGTGAAGAAAGTAGCTACTCATAAGATGGGCCATGGCCAACCCAAACTCTCCGTTTGAAACTTTGAATGTAACATACATGTAATATGTAACTTTTGTCTATATGAAAAACAAGGAGGGTGCGCCCGCCGTGTTGCGGCAGGTAATGTTTTTTGACATTTTTTGTTACTTTTTTTTTCCTTTTTTTTGCTGTTTAGCGGCCAAAAAAAAAAGCAAACAATTACCATTAGAATGAGAAAATGTATATGTACAACGTTGACATTTGTAAGCTAATAAATTAGAGTTTATGTACACTATAATTCAAATATCTGTAATAGCATGACCGACTGTTTAACCAATATGAATTTAACAAACGAAACACCTTTATAAACATGTAGGTAACGGATAACATCAAAAACCACTTTGCCAAAGCAGACGGTGCCGAAATTTCAAGCCACAAAAGAGACAATAGAGTGAAAAAAATAGAAGACCCCCAAGAATTCAGGGGCACCAACACATGTTGATGTGGTTGGACATAAGTTTACTATCAAAAATATCAGCCTCAAAGCTAATAATACAATATACTACTATCGAAAACCAAATAGATAGTAAGATGAAAATAGACAAAAGACTAAAAGGAAAACCACAATCATGTATGGCTCACCCGAACAGCGGTGTAGCTAAGTTGAGGTCTATCATACTTCCTTCATATCTTCTCACTATGTGCTTATTATTTTTGCTCACAGCGGTGAAAGCCTCCAGCAAGAGTACCCTTTGTCAAGATCACATCTAATTTGCAGACAGCATAACCGTTTTTTTTGTCATATATGCAAATACGACCTAAATTCTATGTATAAGCACCAATATTTTTTACATCTTCATCAAACTCATGGCAACCTAAATGATGGTCAGGGGAACAAAATGAAGAGACTTATGTGAAAAAGAGCGACTCACCATTTTATCAGATAATGTAATTCAGCCTGAAAAAAATCACAAAAGCAAAGGAATATTTTTGTGATCTTGCCTACAAAACATACCATCGACAAAATCGTTGCTATATAAGTTGATACCTGCTTAACATCTATATTTAGTGTCTCTATCCTATAGCCTGAAGCCGTGCTCCCTGAACCGTTGTTCAATCGGGTCATGCTACTGCATTTGTTTTGCCACGTATCAGTTTGGCGTCTTATGTATGGAAAAAAAATACTAAGAAGCGCGAAAAACAAAGCTTTTTTACCTCTTCAACTTTGGCGATACATACGACTTTAGTTTCACGTTAAGCATCCTCATACAGCCAATCTGTGTTTGTTGAAGTTTAGCAAGAAACCCTTTTCTCTCTTCTCTGTTTGGCTCTGTCACAAATTTTGCATATCTGTTTTTCTTCCCATCAACCATTTGGTTGAGGTTGTCGTATACTGTTATCAGTCAGAAAAAAATAGATTTACAATAGGGATTTTTTTGTGTGAACACATATGTAATGTTGTACCTTTTGTTGGGTTTTACTAATCATAACAATTATAGAAAAACACATAAACATCATCAAAGCATGCAGCGGAAGTAATAGGAAAAATACTTGTAAATTAATTAACCGAATTAAAAGTATATGCGTACCTTTTGCGAATCAATGCAATTAGGTTTATGAAAACCCCCCAATTAAGATCATCAACCAAGAAACCCTAAACCCTAATAAATTAAGGTTTATGTATGTAACCAAAACATATGTCGCCCCACCAAGATATGCAAACACAAGTGTATTTGCTCTTCGTTCTTGTACACACGTATTAGTATCGAATCAATGAGAAAAGCTAGGTTCTTGATCACAATAGATTAACCAAACACCTTTGTTATGCTCAAGGTCACTCGCAAATCCCTTACATGGGGTTTTGCTTCGTCAACCTAAGAACAAGAAGGAAGAAAGAAGAAGTTTGGCCTTCTATTGAAATCTAGTATCCTAAGGATGAATACATGGGGATGTATATATATAGCTTATGGTAGATGTCAAGTTTACTATGGTATCCGATGTGGGGATTCTATAGTTTGCCAAACACAAGCCCAAAGAGGATTCTTAAACCTTCTTGGCTTGTTAACTTTTATTCATATCCCGTTGACATTTAATGACCGATAATCAAAACTCGTCAAATATTAAATATCATTAAGTATTTATTTCGTGATCAAATAATTAAATATAACATTTTATATATTAATTATTTATACATTGATTCTCATACGTAATGTGTGCAATCCCGAAGTCTCGAGTTCGAATCCGGTCATACTAATATTAATAATTATCCATAAACCTTTCAGCTCCCACTTGGATATTACTTAATATAGTAATGACATTGGTTAGTCTAGCTTTAACACGAATGCCCCAGATCGAATCGAATATGGTTTCCTGGAAAAACCATTTAATGATTCATCATTTTTACTTATCCTTTTGTTACTAATACTACATTAACTATGAATATGGATCAAGTCATTTCATAAGTTAATATTCTGTTTCTCGTTGTATTTGATTGAACAAGATTACCAAATCATCTCAACGTATTCCAGATAGATCTTGGGTAAGGCCTTACAAACATCTTGCCAATCCTACGAGGGGCCCAAATATAGTATTATGCTTGGAAACAAATTCAAAGGAACAAATTCTCTTGACTACAAACATAACTCATGAACTTTGTAACACTTTTGAAAATAGCCCTTATAACTACGGTTACGTAGCGTTAGACTATCTTACACAAATGCACTACATTCACAAGTTATCTGGTATCTCAAGTTTTGTTTTTTAACTGAGGATAAACACTTCATGATATACTTAATGACAGAGATCTATAAAGTATCATCATGTAAAGTTGGGATGAGTCCTATATTCAATTCATTGAATATCATGTGAATTTGGCATGTCCCACGCATCAATACACTTAAAGTATATTCTACCAAAACTCAGATTTGTCTTAATTCATGACATTCCCACTCATTGATCGACAACTGACTTTTAGAATAACATAAGTTATTCACGGATTAAACATGCAAATATAGGATATAATATTAAGAAAATGAAAAATAAACATAACCAATATTTTATTCCATTTAAATAATATTTGTTCATAACATCCCTTATCCAAATACTAAATAGATCAATGCATGATAATACTTGTTAATGAATTATGTCTCAAGTAATGACAATCATACTTGTTGACAAGGCATAATTTCAACTAACTTTGATCTATCGAAATTTTGAGAATACTTATTTCAAGAATTCAACTAGTGAAGTTCTTGTATGTGTGCATTCAAAATATCTTGATATTGCCATAATATATTTCATAAAGGGTGTGACATCCTCAACACCAATTTATGACAATCAAACTTTCAAACAATTTTAAAGTTTAAAGCATTCTAATTCTTTATTGTATAATGCAACTATGCTCTTGGTTGAGCACAACTAGTTCACATGACCATTTACAAGGATGAAATCCTCCCATGACTAGTATTGAGTGTCATCTCAATTAAACCAAAGATCATTGTATACAAACAACAATATGCTCTTTAAAATCTCCGTAAACTTCAATATCTATAGTGTAATGTTTGATACCTTCCAAACTTTCAAGTTTGTTGGCTATGACAATTATGCAACAATTGCTGTATTGCTCATCCTTAGAATTTTGAGAGCAAATCCAGGCTGAGGAATGTAATTCTAGATTCAAACATATTCTATTAGAATATTCATTACACTAGTTATCTAATAACTTCATTAGATATCAATGTTGTCAAATCATCTTGCATTCAAGCATGATACAACAATAACATGATGTACATGAAAAATCCTTATGTCAAACAAAGATTTAATTCATGTTCTACATATGCATTTTCCAAATGATATATCATGTTCTATTAGACTCATTAATTTAATACCGCCATGTTTATTAACAATAAACATATACTCCAAGGTTGTATGTCTTATTTTTTAAATCTTTCATGTGAAGTTCCATTCCAAACTTAACATTTAGCTTAGATGGAATGTTACTACCTACAACATATAAGATTTAAAGAAAATAAACACAATACTCCCACTAGCTTTCAGGAATACTTAGAAATTATCTTATTTTAATTTTAAACCAAAACGTGGATTTAATAGTTAAACATAAGAATCATCTCCTAGATGCATGCATATATCCATTCATGGATTCTTGCCGTTTGTACATTTCCAAAGATTATGTGAATTCATAAAACTCATTTGTACTTATCGTCCTCATGCAAAAGTAATCACACAACAAAGAGTTTTAATATCCAATTGTCATTTTAACAACTCATATCAATGAAAATAAGTATGACAATCATAATCATTATATATTTAATGTGCCAAGGAAAGAATATTCAATCACAGTTAATTGCTTAAGTGTGATTAATAATCTTGTCACAAGCCATGCATTAAACACATGTACAATTTTGTCCATATGATTTCTACACAAAGAATTTTAAACCGCTAGGGGGAGGAGGAAGGGTTTTCTTTCCTTTTAAGAAACTCATCTTTATTAAGATAAACCAAGTTTACAAAGTTGATTATCTCTTTGGACAGCATCTTTACATTCATAGTATGAATAATTTACCACAATTCAATATTAGGTAATATATCATTATGATTAACAGGTTTACCATGATCCTGTAAATCATATTTCTCATCATATCAAATATCTGAGATATCCTTGCGGATCTATGAATGAGAATTCCATCATTTTGAGGTATATCATATTTGACCTCATCATGATATTTACTAGTGTATTTTAGAAGATTATGTGTTTTGTAATTGTAATTTAATCTCTTCAAGATCTAAACAAAACTCCCACTTGCTTTTGTAATTTAAAGACTATCTATAAATACTTTAGCAATTAGAACAACACTAAATTATTTTCTTGTGGGATATTACAAAATACATTGACAGTTCGTAAATCTTGTTTGTTAATAACCTACTCCATAAGTAGTTTTAACAATTCAAAATTTCAATATATAAGACTCAATGTGATTCATCACATTCCATACTAAAATGGTGTCTTATTAATCTTCTAGGTTTGAGTTTTATTAAGTATATCCAATCAATACTCAATTTTCTAACCTTGATAACTTTTGGAAGAAAGAAGATATTATTATCTTAAATCAAACAATATAACAAATGTTTGATTCTTCTAACTGAACATTCCATATACATACATTATTTCGTTAGAATTAATATTGTAAGACAATCTAACAATATATAAGATAAACATATTCCTTTTTCTACACCTATTTACCAACTAAGACAACTTAATGGTATAATAGAATTTTAGGCCAATTGCATACTTTATAACATGAGTATTCTTTGACTAAGTCAAAAGACATAACAGTTATAATATCTTACTTTATATTATAAGTCTTTAAAAGACTTCATGTTGGTGACTTTACAAAGAAACACATAAACATTTATAATTTAAAGTAATTATGAACACCACATCATGGTTTCAATTAATTTATTTTCAAGTTAATATACTACTCTATCTATTTATGTCATTCTAAAAATACATAAATATTTAAGATAGTATTACTTTACTATATTTATTTTATGTCATTCCAAGAAGTGTTCAACTTAAGAAATAGTAAAAACATCCACGCCCGATCCCACGACAAGTGGAGATTTACCTTGAGATTACAATCTAGCCAAGATCTCACTTAAACTAAAATGTAACTTCAAGTGTTTCTATAATTTTGAATGACATAAGACATAAAAGTAATCTTGACACATGTTCTAAACAAGTCAATCTTATTAGAACGATAATCTCTTATCTTACAATCAAGAGAATCCATTAATCATATTTGTATGTGTTTGTTCTTTTGCACACAATTAATACTTCTCCCACTTGTGCATAGAACAACACCATATAGCATATAAACACCATGACATTCGTTTGTTTATGTGAGCAATATGATAGTGTCATAGATATATAAGCATTACAAGTAGATGTAGGAGCACTTAATTATCAAGGAAACGTTCATAACTATCCTTGAGAATATGAATGTCTACATTTTTAAACGTAATGTATTATTTCAAGAAAATCTAGAAATAATCTGAGTCACTACCAAGATAATAAATCTTGTAACTCCCACTGAATTAGACAACGTTACAATAATGTTAGGGGGGATCTTATTCAGTAATACACCACATACTCCACTAGATTTGACAACATTGTAAGTGTTGCATTAACCGATGAAAATAGCATGCTATTACATTGTAACTCCTTTCAAAGACTATTCGTAACAATTACTTAGGTACTAAAAGAGTGTATTCTACTCTGTAGATGATGAATCATCCATCATACTATTAACTTGAAAAATTGAGCATGCAATTTCTTCCTCAATAGGTCTACTATCCCCACAATGGTGTATAGCACCTTTAATTGGTCAAATCAAAACAACTAGATACAATATACTAGTTTGTCTTTTACCAATTTTGCGGTAATTAGTCTAGATTCTAATGTAATAACTCATATAATATCAAACATGTTTTCTAGTTGACCAAAATGTCATATAAAATTCAATCACAGCAGAGGTAATGAAATCTCTTAAGAAAACATGGTGTGCAATTTTCTTAACTATTAAAGTTGCTATGAAACACTAAGTTATATTAGAATTTTGACAATTCTAATGTTCCTAACATACCTTTCTCAATCATGAAAAGGAATAGGATTAAGTCACACTCTTCTTCCATGGAAAAGAGTTTATGTTTGTCTTTTAGTAAATTTTTTCTTGATCAAACATTCGTTTGAAACACGACTAGATCAATTTACCAAAGCCCAAACTACGTTTACGGTTTAATATTGCATTAATACAATCAAAAGAATTTTCAAAATTCAGTTTTAGTATTTTCGATAATAAAATCTTTCAAGAAAATAAAATACCCTTGGTCAATATTCATATTAACCATAGAATTTTCCTTGAATCTAGGACCCTCATTATCATAGTTTCACCACATCAGGTGATCTGCTAGTGATGAAAGTATAGAATAGGTAATTGTGAAGACAATAATTGACAAACAAATTTGCAATTCCTAGAAAATATGGGATTTACAATTTTGCCAAAACAATTAATGCAAAATGTAAGCATGTTTTATCCCATCTTATGCCTTAAGTCATAGGTCTCACTAACTAACTTAATTAAGTTGTCTAATTTAGAAACGCAAATCATTAAGCTGAAGTCTCACACAACAAAATAATTCACCTTGTCATTGTAATCTAGATCAAGGTCTCACATAACTAAATTACAACTTCAAGTGTTTCATATCATTAGATGGCATAAACTTAAATTTAAAGGGTACAATTTTTGTCGTGTAATCAAAACTTATGTATAAAGAAGCATGCATACAACTTTATAACAAAATATTTTTCGGAAACCTTACATACGATTTTAATTGCTAAGATTAAATTCTACAAAGTTTTAATCGATCCGTTGAGAAACTTACAACTTTGCACTAAGATGCTTCGTACATAGAATGGTTATACTAGGTAGCTCCAATGAACTCACAGGGGCGAGTCAAGGACCACCAAGGGGTAAACGAGGCATAACCTTAGACATCCATTCAGTGCGAGACGTGCTCACTTCTAAATAACCCTTTATAGTTTGTTCTAGTGGGTGAGCCGTTCTAACCATTTAGTGATCGCATCAATCGATTAAAAGTTCAAGATTTTAATACTTAGAAAAACAAATCAAATTTTCGCCATTATTTAGTCCATTTAATTTTTTATTCTAAAAACCCTTTTGCTTACTAACATGTCATACAATATAAACAAAAGGCATTTTAATAAAATTAAAAGGAACTCAAATAATATACATATAACTTAACAATTAACATTCGTTTAGATTTTGTAAAAACAATTAGTCACATGCATAATTATTTCGATAAAACCTAATAAACAATTCTAGGCGTAAAATAATGCATACATCAACTAGGGCTTTCAACTACAAGGTAGATGAGCCACATACATCGACAAGTCGATTCGAAGTAAATAAAAGTCAATAGTATACCAAATAGCACATAACAATTTTATTAGTATAGAGGTCTTCCCAATTCAATATTATCAAATAAATAAACATGTGTATATCACTTAACAATTAATCAAAAACAATACCATGGCAAAACATGCATGTTTCACCATGGATTCCTCATGCAATTATAATCCCAAGAAACGCATATAATCATGGCACATAACAATTATTCATGAAAACCACATAAAATATACATGCAATCCTAGGGTTTCTACAAGTTTTACAAAAAATAAAACCTAATAAACAATTAAAGGGTAATCGTCTCATTGTTTACCAATAATAAAAATTAGGGTTCCAATTTTCAAAACCCTAGAAACCATAAAAGCATATAATAATCATAAAGATTCAATTTTTTATGTGTTTCGGTAATTAATTACAACATATTAACGGCTCGTGATGCCACTACAAAACCGTTGGGTTTGGCGATACTAATCATAACAATTATAGAAAACACATAAACATCATCAAAGCATGCAGCAGAAGTAATAGGAAAAATACTTGTAAATTAATTAACCGAATTAAAAGTATATGCGTACCTTTTGCGAATCAATGCAATTAGGGTTTATGAAAACCCCAATTAAGATCAACAACCAAGAAACCCTAAACCCTAATAAATTAAGGTTTATGTATGTCGACCAAAACATATGTCGACCCACCAAGATATGCAAACACAAGTGTATTTGCTCTTCGTTCTTGTCCACACGTATTAGTAACGAATCAATGAGAAAAGCTAGGTTCTTGATCACAATAGATTAACCAAACACCTTTGTTATGCTCAAGGTCACTCGCAAATCCCTTACATGGGGTTTTGCTTCGACCCTAAGAACAAGAAGGAAGAAAGAAGAAGTTTGGCCTTCTATTGAAATCTAGTATCCTAAGGATGAATACACGGGGATGTATATATAGCCTTATGGTAGATGTCAAGTTTACTATGGTATCCGATGTGGGATTCTATAGTTTTCGCCAAACACAAGCCCAAAAGAGGATTCTTAAAACCTTCTCTTGGCTTGTTAACTTTTCTTCATATCCCGTTGACATTTAATGACCGATAATCAAAACTCGTCAAATATTAAATATCATTAAGTATTTATTTCGTGATCAAATAATTAAATATAACATTTTATATATTAATTATTTATACATTGATTCTCATACGTAATGTGTGCAATCCCGAAGTCTCGAGTTCGAATCCGGTCATACTAATATTAATAATTATCCATAAACCTTTCACCTTTTCCATGTAATTGGCCTCCCTTTGTAAAGCATTTACATTAACTGCACATGTGTCTACTAGTTCAATGAAGGGTGTTCCTGGTATCAAAGTAATACGATATGAATTACGGAAAATCATTAACAGAAGACGGCTTCCTAAAGTGAAGTGAGTCAAATGAATGAACTAAACAAACACAAAAGATATCATATCCACTTACCAACAACAGTACTCACCAACAAAATAAGAGATCATAAGCTAAGTCAATTATGGACATATATCAACCGTCTTTCAAGTGAAGCAATTGACTTTGGAGGACCTCATTTTCCTTCTTCCAAAAGACCTAAATACATTTCCTATATGTCTGGTTGAGGTTCGGATGTGCCTGCACAGCAGGAAGATCATATATAAGTATGGTTCACGGTCAACATTAATTAAAAAAAAAAGCATAAAGACACCCAAACGGTAAATTATAAAGCTATACAATGATGGTATTTATATTACCTTTACGTTTCAATTCTAAAGTAAGTATCATAAACTAAATAATGTTCAATCAGAATTGATAACCGAAAGCCACTTACCAACCTGGCTACAACCTTTTGTTGACATCACCACTTCAACCATAGTCTAACCCACCATTCGAAAAACAATGATTGCTTCATACCTTTTAATGTCATATGTATATGATAATCTGTTGGAAAATTTAGTGCACTTGTGGGAAGAGTTCACACCTTGTAATGGGTTAGGAGGTACGAAGTGTACACCCATAAGGTCCATGAACACACTCTTGTAGCGGTTTGTATTGATAGTGCTTGGTGAAAGTACTTGTTGTGGTTACTGCGATTATGGTGTTTCCACTGAAGCAGTACTTCCACTGGATGTGTTTCCACTGAAGTGGTGATTCTGAAGTACTTCCCTGGATCGTGTTTCCACTGAAGTGGTGATTCCATAAGTGGTGTTTCTGAAGTAGTGTTTACAGCTGGTGTTTTCCACTAAAGCAGTGTAACCCTGATAGCACTATGAAAGTCTTGATGAAATCTGAAGCTTGTAGCGGCTTTGACCTATTCAAGTGGCAGTTTCAACTGCTTAATGACCACGTTTAATTGGTCAAGTAACCACTAACGGCTATAATGGGGATAATTATGAGGCTATTAATGGGCGATTAATACTCATAATTCCATTGAATTAGCCAAGAGTATTATCCTATAAATAGGATATCGATTATGCATGAAAAACACCAGAAAGCACTAAACACTTATAAGCGCAAGGGTTATAGAATTGTGCCTAATTCTCTAACTGCATTTGGTCTTATCCCAAGTAGATATTCGTGATACCCGGGCATTAGGGTCGAATAGTTTACTTTGGAAAGTGATCACACGATTCCAAGTGATATCCGGTAACCACCAAGTGGTATTTGTTTCTCGAATTGTTGCTTGTTTCTGCTGAATTGATTATCTAACCCTGTTCTGGGAGATAATAACCCCCAACAATCAAAGTAAACTATTTTGTGATAATCAATGACAACTGCTGCAATGAAACACATGGCTTCAAACTTTGCCAAGCTTGACAAGTTTGAAGGGGTGGACTTTAGGAGGTGGCAGAAGAAGATGCACTTCTTGCTGTCAAGCATGAGTGTGGTGTATGTGCTAACCACACCTATTCCTGATTATGGTGATGATGCTACTGTGGAGCAAATGGGAGAATGATGACTACATATGCAGAGGTCTTATTCTGAATGGTATGTCTGATTCTTTGTTTGATATTTATCAGAACTTTGAATCTTCCAAAGAACTATGGGATTCCTTGGATGCCAAATATATGGCTGAGGATGCATCAAGTAAGAAGTTCCTTGTTAGTAATTTCACAAATTACAAAATGATTGATTCAAGACCAGGTATGGAACAATACAATGAACTTCTTGGAATACTTGGAAGGTTTACACAACACCAAATGAACATGGATGAGGCTATCAAAGTCTCGTGTGTCATTGACAAACTCCCTCCTTCATGGAAAGATTTCAAGCATACCTTGAAACATATGAAGGAAGAGTTAACTCTTGTTGAGTTGGGCAGTCATCTGCACATTGAGGAATCTCTCAAGGTGCAGGATAATGACAAGCCAAAGAGTGGCAATGCTACTGGTGCATCTATTGTCAATATGGTGGAGCATAACAACTCCACCAGGTACAATGACAACAAAGGCAAACGCAAATATCATGATAACACAAGGGCAGATCCAAACAAGAAGGCAACTCCTACTTGTTGGAAATGTGGCAAAACAGGTCACATTAAAAGGGACTGCAAGGGTGTTAAAATTGGTGGTAAAGCCAATGGATCAAGCACTAATGGTTCAGGGAGTGGTGGTTCAACCAACTCACTGAAAGGTCAGAATATGTTTAATAAGTCTTTTCAGATTTATTATGTTACATATGTATCTGAATCTTTTTATGTGCAGGATGATGATGTTGCGTGGTGGGTTGACTCTGGTGCAACAGTTCATGTGTGCAAAGATAGAAGCTGGTTCAAGACTTATGAGTCACTGAATGATGGTTCTATTCTTCACATGGGAAATGAGTCAACAGCCTTGGTGCATGGTCGTGGTTGTGTAGATCTTAGGTTTAGTTCTGGAAAGATTGTAACTTTGTTTAATGTTATTCATGTTCTGATATAAGGAAAAACTTGGTTTCAAGTAGTGTTTTGAATAATCATGGATATAAACAAGTTATTGAATCTGATAAATTTGTTCTTTCTAAATGTGGTGTTTTTATTGGTTTTGGTTATTTATGTAATCAAATGTTCAGGCTTAATATTACCACTGACAGTGTTATTTCAGCTTTTGTGACCACATATGATCAGACTAATTCTACCCTTTGGCATGCTAGACTTGGTCATGTTCACTATAAAAGAATGCAAGATATGTCTAGGGATGGTTTAATCCCTGCTTTTGACATGGACACTGAAAAGTGTAAAACTTGCATGTTGACCAAGATAACCAATAAACCCTTTCAGGGTGTTAGTCGTGAGACTAAGATCTTGGAGCTTATTCACAGTGACCTGTGTGATTTGCATGCCACTCCTTCTTTGGGGAATAAGAAGTACTTTGTGACATTTATTGATGATGCTTCTAGGTTTTGTTATGTTTATTTGTTACATACAAAGGATGAAGCATTAGATAAATTCAAAGTGTTTAAAACTGAAGTTGAATTACAACTTGGGTCTTTGATCAAAAGATTAAGGACTGATAGGGGAGGTGAGTACATGGATACTCAGTACTTTCAGTCTGTTGGAATAATCCATGAAACGACTGCCCCTTATACTCCTCAGCAAAATGGTATTTCTGAAAGGAAAAACAGGGTGCTGAAGGAGATGGTTAATTCCATGTTGTCCTATTCAGGACTGAGTCAAGGGTTCTGGGGTGAAGCTATGTTAACAGCTTGCTATTTATTAAATAGGGTTCCCAACAAAAGGAACAAGGTTACCCCTTATGAACTCTGGACTAAAAGGAAACCCAACCTGAACTATCTCAGGGTCTGGGGTTGTAGGGCTGTTGTAAGACTCCCTGATCCAAAGCAAAAGACTTTGGGTGAAAGAGGCATTGACTGCATCTTTGTTGGATATGCTGAGCATTCCAAGGTTTTTAGGTTCTATGTTATTGAACCTAATGAATATGTTTCAGTTAACTCTATAATTGAATCAAGGGATGCAGACTTTGATGAGAATAGATTCTCATCAGTCCCAAGACCAAGTCAGAGGATTCCTAATGGAACTCTTGACACTGGTGTATCAGAGGTCCCTGATGATGAACCATCAGTGGTCCCTGATGAGGTTGTGGTTCAACAACCTGAACCTGTGCTCAGGAAGAGCAAAAGGGTCAGGAATCCAAAGTCATTTGGACCGGAGTTTCAACTATACTTAGTTGAAGGAACAAGGGATGAGGTCTCAGACCAATACTCCTATTGCTTCATTGTTGAGGATGATCCTAAGACATTTGAAGAAGCAATGAAGTCGAGGATATTGCTTTCTGGTAAGAAGCAATCAATGATGAGATGGATTCCATCATGGGGAACAACACTTGGGTGTTGGTTGATCTACCTCCTGGTTTCAAACCTCTAGGTTGCAAATGGATTTTCAAGAAGAAAATGAAGGTAGATGGAACTATTGAAAAGTTCAAGGCTAGATTAGTTATTCAGGGCTTTAAACAAAAGTCGGGGATAGACTATTTTGATACTTATGCCCCTGTGGCTCGTATCAGTACCATAAGACTGCTGATTGCTATGGCATCTATTCACAATCGGATTATTCATCAGATGGATGTGAAGACAGCTTTCTTGAATGGTGAATTGGAAGAGGAGGTTTATATGAACCAACCTCAGGGCTTCATCTTGCCTGGCAATGAAAACAAGGTGTGTAAACTGATTAAGTCTCTTTATGGACTTAAGCAGGCACCTAAGCAATGGCATCAAAAATTTGATGAAGTGGTTTTGTCTAGTGGTTATGTTCTTAACCAGGCTGACAAATGTGTGTATAGCAAATTTGATGAATCTGGTAAAGGAGTCATCATTTGTCTATATGTTGATGACATGTTGATCTTTGGCACTAACCAAAATCAGGTTGACCTGACAAAGGAATTTTTGTCATCAAGGTTCTCCATGAAGGACATGGGGAGGCTGATGTTATCCTTGGTATAAGGATTAAACATGAAAGTAATAGAATTTCTATCTCTTAGTCTCATTATATTGAGAAGGTGCTGTGGAAATTCAATTACTTTGATTGTACTCCAGTGAGTACTCCTATGGATACTTGTGAAAAGATGATGCCTAATCATGGCAAGGCTGTATCTCAACTTGAGTATTCTAGGGTAATTGGCTGCTTGATGTATGCCATGACTTGTACAAGACCGGATATTGGTTTTGCAGTGGGAAAATTGAGCGGGTATACTAGTAATCCTAGTGCTCATCACTGGCAAGCAGTTCAAAGGGTACTGAAGTATTTGAAGAGAATTATGGATTATAGTCTCTCATATACTGGTTTACCCATCGTGTTGGAAAGTTACACTGATGCAAGTTGGATCAGTAACACTGAAGACAATTAGTCTACCAGTGGCTGGGTATTCCTACTTGGTGGAGGTGCAATTTCTTGGGCATCCAAGAAACAAACTTGAATCACCAGTTCAACAATGGAATCTGAATTTGTGGCTTTAGCAGCTGCTGGTAAAGAATTTGAATGGTTGAAAAACTTGCTTCTTGAGATTCCATTGTGGCCTAAACCTATAGCACCTATTTCTATCTGGTGTGATAGTGCAGCTACATTGGCTAAGGCTTATAGCCAGATGTACAATGGTAAGTCTAGACTTAGGTGTCAGACATAGCATGATTCGTGAGCTTATCATGAATGGGGTGGTATCTATAGAGTTTGTGAGATCTCAACAGAACTTAGCTGATCACTTGACGAAGGGTCGGGCTAGAGACTTGGTTATAAAGTCTGCTAAAGGGATGGGTTTAAGTCCAACTTAGTCCCTGAATGCTAGGACACCCAACTCCCTCCTAAGGAAACTTGGGAGCTGAGTTCAATGTGGAAAGCTGAACATTCAGTGGACTGGAGCACATGTTTTATTTACATCCCAAGGTTGTGCTCAGAACCTGCTGAAAGGAGGATGAAGTCTTTACTTCTTAATGGTTATTTTTCTTTGAAAAAGTGCTTGGCAGGAGCATGAATAAAGAGGAACCACCTATGTAAATGTTGAAGTTTTGCCGCTTCAGGAAGCTTTGGACTTTTAGCTTTTACAACATTTATGAATTTGGATATGGACACATGGCTTGTATAGTGTCAGGAGCTTTTAAGTGTTTGAAAACTTGTGTGTATTTTATCTTCAGGTATTCAAATGGGTTGAAGGGTTCAATTCTTAGAACACCCTGATTCTCGAATATTTGAACGTGTAATTTACTAAGATGGAAATTCAATCCTCAAGACATTTTCATTTATGCACATGTTTTGCTTGATGTTTAATTTTCATGCAAAGGAAGTGAACTAAATTTGGGGAGGATTGTTGGAAAATTTAGTGCACTTGTGGGAAGAGTTCACACCTTGTAATGGGTTAGGAGGTACGGAGTGTACACCCATAAGGTCCATGAACACCATGACTCTTGTAGTGGTTTGTATTGATAGTGCTTGGTGAAAGTACTTGTTGTGGTTACCATGATTATCAGTGTTTCCGAAGCAGGTACTTCCACTAGATCGATGTTTCCACTGAAGTAGTGTTTCCACTGAAGTGGTGTTTCACTGAAGTAGTGTTTACACTGAAGCGGTGGTGTTATCACTGAAGCAGTGTAACCACTGATAGCACTATGAAAGTACTGATGAAAGTACTGAAGCTTGTAACGGCTTTGACCTATTCAAGTGGCAGGTTCAACTGCTTAATGACCACGTTTAATTGGTCATGTAACCACTAACGGCTATAATGGGGATAATTATGAGGCTATTAATGGGCCGATTAATACTCATAATTCCATTGAATTAGCCAAGAGTATTATCCTATAAATAGGATATCGGATTATGCATGAAAAACACACAGAAAGCACTAAACACTTATAAGCGAAAGGGTTATAGAATTGTGCCTAATTCTCTAACTGCATTTGGTCTTATCCCAAGTAGATATTCGTGATACCCAGGCATTAGGGTCGAATAGTTTACTTTGGAAAGTGATCACACGATTCCAAGTGATATCCGGTAACCACCAAGTGGTATTTGTTTCTACTGAATTGTTGCTTGTTTCTGCTGAATTGATTATCTAACCCTGTTCTGGGAGATAATAACCCCCAACATAATCTTTCGTTGCTGGTAAAAAGTCTGCTTTTGTTCATAAAGGGTTCCTGGCAACGAAAATCATTAAAAGGAAAATTAAACTTGAAACAATCAATGAAACATAAAGGTAAATACAAAACAATTTAGAGATTAAGAATAACTATTAGCACCTTTTTCCCGAGGGAGTCGACCTGATCCATAAATCACCTACGAAACTGTAACATCAAAAACAATAACAATTTTGAATAATGGATAAACGAAAAGTAGTTTGGAGAGGTGGATCTTACGCGTCGTTATTGTCGTGGTCCTGAGAGTTGGTCTCCATCGAAATAGTAAGGGGGTTTGTTCTAGCAATTTTTTCATGCTCGAGATATATCATCAGAGGCGATGACAATATAATACGTATAAAATCCAAATGAAGATCAGTTTGGGTATGCGTATTTTCGGGCCAAGCGCAAGACACAAACTTTAGGCAAACATATTTTACACCTTAAATTATATTTTAATAATACTTTATTAATATTTGGTCGGTTAAATCCCCTCCCATAATATATATAGAGAAACACTACCACCATCACAACTTTCACCAATAACACATTAGGGCATCGGTGAATATGACTAGTGTAGCGCATCGTCAAAACATATTAAGGCATCAATGTGTATGTTTAGTGCATCATTGGTCATAGTAGGACATCTATTTGTATGTTTAGTGCATCATTGGAACTACTTGGGCATCTGTTGTATGATTAGTGCATTGTTGGACATAGTATCGCATCTGTATGTATTTTAGTGTATCCATTTTTATGTTTAGTGCATCGTCGTAAACTTGACTCCTGGAATTGTCAAAGAGGTCTCAGCAAGATTGGTGGAGAATATGACTTTCAATGATCCTTTAAACTGTTCACAAGCCCATTCGACCTCCATTTGACTAGTTAAAAAACCAAGAATTTCCCATTCTTCTTCCGTATTATGAATCTGAGTGAAACGTGTCACAACATCATAAACATAAGGTGCCACTAAGTTAAAACCAAACATATTTAAATAGAGGTGCTGGATGGGCAATCTGGGTAACGGGTCATTTTTGTATAGGTCAAAACTGGTTGTGTTAGATAGATATGAGTTTTTTTTTGGGTCCAAAATCTGGAATTTTCGTAAGAGCCTGGTGTGCGAGTTATTGTTATAAAATCAACTTTTTTCAGTAGTATTTTTAGTGCGAAAAATTTACTAATGAATTTTTTTCAGATTTTTTATGCAAATAAATATACAGGATATGCAACTTTGACCCATTTGACCTTTTTTTGTTTTAGCTATCTGAGCACCTATTTGATCCATTAGAGATTAAAGATAACCATAATATACCAGTTTATAAGTGAATGTGTCAAAATTTCGCAATTTTTAGTTTTCATGTGTTCATAAACATCTTCCTCGCTAACTTCAGTGATTGGCCTTTTGAACAGGACGACTCCGAAGTTTTAGGTAAAGGAAATCCTTGCTCAGATCCTCATGACTCACTACTTAAAGTTCATATAAAACAGTTTGGTCAAACCAAAAAGATGTTATGGGACAGCGGAAGGATGCCCATAACAAACAAGAACATCCATCGCCTGTTCCATGATTTTACGAATCTACTGGGAGGTTATAATGGTAAATCTTGTAATATCAAAGAAAGCATCAGTTTATTTGTGGTTTTAGTACTTACGTTGGGCGTCTTACATTCTGGTCCATATAAGAACTCTGAACTGCATCCTCAACAGTGTTAATGCAGTCTATCCGTGTGGATATTGAGAAAGAACACCATGCTATTGAAAACAGCGACGTTGTTATTTTTTTTCAAGTTGCTGAATTTGTTATTTCTTTCTAGAATCAGAAGTTACTTAGCTCAAAGGTGAGATATTTTTTTGCTAAGACTTGCTTGTGAGAAAGCTAGATATGGAAAAGGGACCTGGTTGCATAACGGGTCAAAGTATCTACCTTTTTTACTGCATTATGTGAACTTTAAATAAAAATGGAATTGTTTTGACCCATTTCATTGTGTTATGTTTTATTTTATTTTTTGGAAAACATAATAAAATGGAATTGATTAGTGCATCGAAAAGGTAGATATTCGAGCATCTATGAGTATATTTAGTGCATCAGTTACTTATCGAGGTTTAATTCTATTGATTACTGTAGATATTTCTAATCGTTCAACCCTTTTAATAAATAATATTCTATTGTAGAAGCCCAATAGATTCACATAGATGCTTGGTTCCATGAACGTTCAAAGAAGTTTGGGGATACTTACACTTGCGGTTGTTGGATATGTATAAGAATTTGGTCACAAGTGTAATCCCAGAAATTTTTCGAAAGCCAAGGTTTTGGATAGTCTTGATTTGAGTAAAAATTAATTAAATGGAAGCATTCCAAGTTCCAGAAACTAGAAACAGGTGGTGCAACTTCTTTGAAGGATCTGATATTCTTGCGGATTTCAGATTTTAGTTACATTTCTGCACTTAATTTCTTGGCTTATTTTCTAGAAGTTCTGCCTTATATTTTTGTTTTACTAGGATATGTTAACACTTACAGATTTATACAATATTATTATCGAGGTGGCAAGATGGGTGGTTGTGTAATTGGTCAAAACGGATAAAATCACATTGACCCGTTAGAGATAAAAAATAATCTGCATTGACCCATGCATAACAACATAAGAAACTGTGGTAAGGGATATAAAGGTGTTTGGCTTCAGTTGTAATGCAGGTGAAATAAACTAAGATCTGGTACTGATGCAAAATACTTAGCAGTTGGGTCTATCGATCGAAACCTTCAGTTGTTTGGCTTTCCTGGAGAAGATTGTGACATGGAGTCTTGAAAAACATCTAATGGACGGGTTTTAGTTGAGGGTCAATTTGTATCATTTGGATGTAGCATTTTTCAATGCATGTGCTTCTTGTGCTCATAAGATTGGTCATACTCAGGTTCATACTTTATATGTAAAAACAATTACTTTCTCTTTAACTTTGTGTTGTATCACTTTCATTGCTTAACGAATATAAAAGAATATATGACATCTATGAATATATTATTTATATATTTTTTTAGAAGATTTTATTAGAAGTTTATGATCGCAACTTCTTTCTTGGCATTTTATTACGTATGTATATTGCCGAGTTAATTGTCAATTTCATGTTCAAGATAAAGTTTGTTGTAAAACGAGGACAAAACTATCAATACAATGATAATTATCAATCTAGTGATAAACAGTGAAAAGACCAAAAAGTTACAAAATGGTCCTTAAGAAATAAAAAATGTGACAAAAAGGCCCCTTGACTTGGGAAGAAAAAATTGAGGGGAAAAGGAGGGTTATCTAATGGTTGAGATCATTTCTCTCACTTTTCTCTTGAGATCAACTTTTTAAATGATCCAATCTATATATATATATATATATATATATATATATATATATATATATATATATACACTACTGATGCTATTCATCATTATAGCCAATCAACTCAATTCTTAAATGAATAAAATTAATCTGAGTTTTATCTAACATTGAGTACGATTAATGTCACACGGTTTTGTTTTTATTAGTTACCGTTGCAAAATATACATGTATGAATAGTTCGATTCTTAACATGGTGACCAAATTATTAAGTTTTCTAAACGTTTTGTTGTTCGCGATTTTTTTGGCCTACCCGTGTCAAAATTCTAGCTCCGTCATATTTACAAACCTGGTTGTGGTCTGGTGAAAAGAAGATGTGCTAATGTGTTACAAGGAAGAAAGAGATAAAAGATAAGAGGGATGGTGTTACAAGTGTGTTTATGTGTGTTGTGCTGTTGTGCCTACAAAAAGAAGTAAATACACCCACGGCATATCCAATGCATCAAAAGGTTTTGAGTTTAAAAAAAGGCCATGTCACCTCTATGTCAACAAGTCATAATTACCTTGCAATGCATTCAACTCTTACAATGTTGAATAACTTCACACATTACATATATAATAGCTTAAAAGGTACAAGAAAAACTGTGTCACATTACCTAATATGATAAAGTGATACTTTTATGCTATTATTTTATAGTTGCGAGGCCCATCAAGTACAATATGTCAAGCTTAATACTCGTATGTGACTGAACAACCGATTATTTAATGTGCGAATTTCGTGAACATCTACAATTGAGCGTTGAATTATTTAACATGACAAATCATCACTTTTCTGACATTAAACGCATCCACATTGGTGCATTGTGGATGGCCTAAAGTTAAGAATGTACTTCCTTGTTGCATATGCTAATTATAGACTAACATATTTTGTTATACTTCAAACATTTTATTAGCCTAAAGCCTTAAAGCACATGGTCTATAAAATATTATGTAGCGTAATGTTTTATTCACTATAAAGACGGGGTTCAGGTTCTGGACATTCTAACCGGTTAGACCGGTCGTACCAGTGAGTAAATCGGATTTTATGTTTGATACCTGTGAGAACCTGATAACATCAAATAGTCCTGAATTTTAAGTGTCAATTTCCCCCGATAATGCTCGTATTTTATATCATTTATATGGATTTACACTTTTATTCCTTTATATTTCACTTTCAGGTAAATTACGAACATTGGAGCGTATGAGACGCGTATTTGGAGATTTACTTAAAGATTTATGATAATATGCCAACTGTGAAGAAGCTACGGCGTAACTCCCTCTCTCACATTACGCCGTAGCTAGTGCGTTGACTCAGAAGACCAACTTAAAGGCGATTATGGCGTAACTCCCAACTAAGGTTACGCCGTAATCAATTAGGTCAAGAAATGTTTTGCGCCTCCATCAACTACGCCGTAACTCCCCACAAGGATTATGGCATAATCATAACAAAAATAACCTGTATTGAAGATACTGCGTAACCTTTCCAAAGTGTTACGCCGTAACCTGCTTAACAAGAGCATCATTTGAAGAATTATTGAAGTTACGACGTAAGTCTCAACTCAAGTTATGCCGTAACTAGATCGTTCTTATAAATACCAGCCCTAATTTCTGCATTTCAAATCATTCACTTACAACAAAAAGGTAGAGAACGTGAAGAGGGGTCCAAAGGCAGATCTTTCGGAGCATACGGAGCCATCTCCAAGGGAGAAATCACTCCCTAACGATTATTTTATCTTTTACTTTCGATTCATGTATTTCATTATGTTAAACATTGAATTTTTGTTTCTTTTAATATGATCGGCTAAGCACCTTTGGTGCTAGCCTAGTTATGATTCCTTAAATGTTTTGTTTATGTTTTCATGCTTCCGTATAATTTTTTCTAGTGTATGCATGCATAGTTCGTTGGTAGTTACCCTAACTTCGGTAGTTTTGAATAGCGGTCGTATCTAGTTGCTTAGGAGAATTGACCAACTGACCCTAATTAGTTAGGTAGAGTTGGGGAGGGTAAGAATTGACCAACTGACGACCCTTCCTCGCTTATGCGAACTGACCAAATGATCACCGGTCGTTTGGATGAACTTAAGAAGTTAGGGATGAATGTCTAAGATGCTAGCGCCCGGGCACTCATTGTTACGAATCTTGCATGTTGGGTATTTAATGACTTGGCTTAGGGGACTAAAAATAACTCGACTATCAAGGGTAGAAGCTTGACCTCGGGTGGAAGCCTTTGCTGATAGGTTAGGACGAACTGACCAAATGCTGTCCTAGCGACTTGAACCCCTACTTGAATCAATTAGAAGTAGTAAAACGTGAACATTACATGATAGGATGAGTAATTAGGTTAGCACACTTTACCTCTATTGATCACAACCTCTCTTTATTTTAAGCATTTATTTCTTGTTAATTAGTTTAATCATTTCTACTACAAACCAGTTAAAAACCAGTGACATATAGGCTTAATTCGAATCCGCTCACATAGCTCTTGGGACGACCTCGGTTTTACCGATTACTACACTACACACGAATGGGTACACTGCCCGTGAGTGCATAAGGTGGACCATATGTAAACGAGACTTTATAAAATTTAAAACCTGGTCAGAAAACCTGCATCAAGTTTTTGGCCCCGTTGCCGGGAAGTTATATTAAGATTTTTATTAAGTTTGTTTTTATTTAATTTTCTTTTTCTTTTGAAATGTCAGGATTCAAAACCAGAAGCTCCAAGCCATTTCTGGCCACTCCATTTGACAATCTAGAAAAACAGTTCCTAAAAAAAAGACTACTCACCTATTCCTATCCATAATATTTTCTCATTTTACGAGTCTGGTCAATCTGATGCAGAGCCAGAAGTAATTGAGGAAGTTAATATTGAAGGGATAACTATGGAACAGTATCTGGAGCAAACCAACGTAAACTGTCAAAGAGTTTTCACACAAAACTCTGAAATGGGGGAATTCTCCATTCCAGACCAATCCGGGAATTACATGAGCTACAGTTTTCAGGAGACAAGAATGAAGATGTGCAAGATCATGTGGAAGAAGTGCTTTACTGGTCTTCTCTTTTTAGCATCCGGAATATTTCTAGTTATTCTGTCACGGTAAAAATTTTCCCTATGACTCTTACGGGAACAACTAAAATGTGGTTTAATAAACTCCATGCCGAGTGCAAGGGAACGTGGGATCGACTCAGGAGAGAGTTTGTTCAACAATTCTGCCCTCATTCGAAAATTTCTAAGCTTCTCAGTAAAATACATCAGTTTGTTCAAGGGAGTGAAGAAACATTGTATCAATCATGGGAAAGATACAATGAGCTTCTCTATCGTTGCCCTACTCATGACCTGAATAAGCACCAAATTGTCTATGTTTTCTATAGAGACATTAATTTCGAGACCCGTCAACTTCTCGATTCACATAGACCTATTCCAGGCATAACGCCCGACCAGGCTTTAGAGTTTATTCGACTGATATCTGATCATTGCTACAAATGGCATGTGGAAACCGGTTATGGACCAAAAAATAATTTCCAGCACAAGGTAATGAAAACTTTGACCAAGAAAGAAAATAATAATGGAGCAATGTTTGAAAAAAGGAGACTGGAGAGGGCTAATGAGAATGAGGCTTTTAGGGTAGAGGAAGTGAAAAGTTTATTTGGGACCAAGGTTGAAAATAACTTGGAAAAGACGATTCTTAATCACATTGAAGAATCAAAGAAACGTGGCGAGAGGGAAGAAAAAATTATGAGAGAATTTGTTGAGAGCACGATATCTTCCCTTAGAATTCATGATGATCGGATCAAAGGCTTGGAAAAGAAAGTGGATTTATGCTCAAAAGCCATTACTGATTATCTTGATAAGCGGGATGAAGAAATTGTCAATTCAGTAACAATTGAGACAGTTTCTGAGGAGCCAACTACCTTCTCCGAGAAGGTCAAAAGAAGAATCAACAAGGAGAAACTCCTACTTCATGATATTGGAGCTCTTTCGGTAAACATCCCTTTAATTAATTCCCTTAGAACTAATCACAATCATGCTTGCATGAATTAAGTGATAAGAAGAATGTCATCGATGAGACGATGTTAGTTCAACTAAATGAACGGTGTTCGGAAATTTTGAGAAATGAACTACTACAAAAAGAAAAAGATCCAGGTTGCTTTACTCTCCCGTGCCTAATTGGGAATCTTAACATTTGTAATGCCTTGGCTGATCTTGGGGAAAGCATTAGCATCATGCCTTATTCAATGTTCTTACGCATGGGGATCGGAAGTCTTAAGCTGGTAAAAATGAACATAGAGATGGCGGATAGATCCACGCAATCACCTTTGGGGATTGTAGAAAACATATTGGTAAAAATTAACAAGTTCCTCTTCCCGGTGGACTTCGTTATCCTGGACATTGCTGAAGATAATAGGATACCAATCATTTTGGTATGCCCATGCTCGCTACTGCCCATACAAAATTTGATGTTGTTGCTCGAAAGATGACGCTTTAAGCTAATGGAGAAATTGCTACATTCAGAGCAAATGAACTTTTGTCTATCCCTAAGAAGGTTTGTGCAATAGACCCTAACGACGATTTTGGTAATGCTGATTGGGTCCAGACAGTCAGGTTTTATCACACAAGTCAACCACTTTTGAATGGTCAACCGTAATAAAAAGTCCAAACAGTCTGAAAACGAAATGCAATTAGATCCAGGAGAGTATAGTGTTTTCTCAGGTCGTTAAGTCCCAACGAGCTGTACGATTAAATCTAAACGTGTAGTGATCGAGTGATATTGAATGGGAAAAAGTTATGATTTGGAATAATTATACCTAAAGAAAAAGTTTGTAATATTATAGGCGCTTAAATGCAAATTAAAGAAAATTAAAAAGCTAAAATATATTAAATAAACGCTATCACTATTTTTAAAGTTGATTTTTCTTGATTTATAAAATAAAATAACTTAAATAAACTATTTTAATTAAAGCATAACCCTAAATTATCTAAAAACGTGACCTAGAATGAAAACGTGCGTTATATATAAAAATTACGCGAGTGCGCAAGAAAAAACGTAAAATTTGTAAAATAAAAGTCCTACGAGTGTAAAAACAATTTTCTTACTTACTATATGACAAAAGAAAATTTTAGAAAAAAGATTTATATTTTTTTGACTTTTATATTTTTTATTATGAATTAAATACTATTTTAAACTAAATAAATGTTTAAAAATACTAAAACTATTCGGAAAATTCTGAAACTTTTTTATAAAATACTTTATATCAATACAAGGCTAGGAAAAATACAAAACATGTAAAAGCTTGTTTTAATAAGCTATAAATAAGCTAAAACATTCGTATAAGCTAAAAAGACAAAAAGGGGTTAAGTATTAAATAGTGCAAAGGTATACCAGTCAAAGACCCAAGGGCAGTTGGTAGTGTGTGTGTGTGGTGAGCTGGGTGGCCAGGGTTCGAATCCCAGCAATGACTTTTTGCAAAATATTATTTTTTTTTGGACTTTTTCTTTTTAAAACTAATTAAGCTACTGATAATAAGCAATTTTTACAACTGGAACTTTTTACAAAAACAACCAATAAGCTCTGAATTAGCTTAAGATTTCTTAACAGTTGAACAAGAATTGGAAATAAGCAAAAGTATTAAGCCAAGTGGCCAATAAGCTATTCAATAAGCAAAAGGAAACTGGAAATAAGCTAAATAACTTGTAATAAGCTAAATTAACAACTAAAAAAGCACATTTAATAAGAAATAAGCACTGAACAATATCAAATAAGCTTAAGCTTAACTGGTTGCACAGGACACTTTTTAAGTTTCTAGGCAACTTTAAGCTTATATTTAAGCACTGAAATAAGCTAAGAAATGAAAATAAGCACTGTAACTAATAAGTATACCAGTTAAGCTTTCCAAAATTCTAATTTACAAAGATTGGCTTCCACTAATAAGCTTGTGACTAGCTTTTGAAAAACTTATAAACACTGACTTATTGGTGAACTAAGTTAAATGGACACAACTAAAAGTAATAAGCAAACCTACCAAATAAGCTAGAAAATGAAAACTAAGAACTGGAATAAAGAGATGGGTGGGTTGGCTTTCCAAAAACCCAAAATACATAAGCTATAGCTAACTAATAAGCTCTGTGAGTGCTTGAGAAATAGGCTAGCAACACTGTGCACAGGGCATGCTTTTTGAAAAGGGGTTCAAAAGAAGCTAAGTAATAAGCACTGAATAAGCTGATTAAAAGTGAACTAATATTTTTCTAATTAAGTTAAGCAGCTAAACTTTAATATTCCAAAAGCATATAAGCTAAATCTTAATATTGAGCACACACTAAAATTATAAAGTTTATTCAAAAACTGCTCTTAAGAAAATTTTGACTTTTTAAATCAGTGATGAACTTTGACTTTTGTGAAACTAGAATGAAAATTATGGACTGATTATGTTATAATAAGGTGAAATGAGATTATCTAGAACTATAATAACAACTTTTAAGCATGTGTGATGAATTTGGCAACCCAAATTCCTAACAGTTACCAAATAAGTTGAGATTAAAGATGAATTTGACTTTTTAGCAAACAAGCACTGTATTTTATAGTTAAACTAACCTATTTAGACATAAGGTAACATGTACAAACTAGAAATATCAACCAAAACATCCTCTGAGTTAACAAACTCAGCAAATCCAAACAACATTTTAACAAACAGTTTTAAAGCTTAATGTACTTAAACAGATTTTTAGACCAAGTAACCTATTGATTAACTAATATTAACTATATTTAGACAGGATTAAACTAGAATTAACAAGGTTTAATTACTAATACTAGGAAATGCAAATTTCAAAGAAATGGCTTACAAATTATGTTTGTGCTCAAAACTGAGGACTGAGGACTGAGGACCACTCCTATAGGCTTACCACTAAACCTCTAACCCAATAGCAATCCATAGATTACCCTGCTTCAGCTTCATTCACCATAGTCAATGATTTTTGAATTTCTATCTATTTTATTTTAGCTATTTTTGTGATTTTTAAGTAAACTAGATTAAAAGGTATCTAAATGATATCCAAGCTTTAAAATCTTATAAATGCACTGAATTAAGCTTAATGGAACAAGAAACAACTAGTTTCAACAATCTTGAGTGAAATTGTCAATTTCACCTAAAATTGCTAAATCTAAATTTAAAGAGCAAGATTGAAATTTAGGGTTCAAGAAAGGTTTAATTGCATTAAGTAAACTGATTACAACATGATTTAAATGAAAATTATAACTGAAACTTGAAATTACACTATTTCGATGCTAAACTACACTACCTACACTAGTTATCCAACTCCTCTGCTTCTTTCTTATTTATTGACTTCTTAGAGTTCCTTGTCGACCTCTGAAACTTTCCCCCCTTGTTGCAACCATTGGATCATACGAATTCATCAAAACCACACACTTGTCATTTTGGCGCCAAAAGTCTTAAAGCAGGTTTTTAGCATTTAATGCTTCTTGATGTTTGTGGAGGTGTTAGGGATTAGGTAAACAGGTGGAAAGGTGGTGGTGAGGTGGAGAGGTGGGGAAAACAGGTGGTGAAACCACCCTGGTTTCGTGGTTGCAGGAGTGGGAGAGGGGAGTGAACAGTGGTGGCGGGTTTTATATTTAAAACGTGGTTTGGGCTAGTGACTGGATTTGGGCTTTGGGTTTTAATAACACAAAGGGGTCCGGTTTGGTTGTATATCACAAGGACTATTTATGCAATTCTCTGAAAATTGAAGGACCAAAACTGCCAACTTTCCAAAGTTATAATAAGGACCAATCCTGCCATTTATGATTAGTACAAGGACCACATTTGATAATTTTCACTTTTTCAAATATCCAAGGACCTTTTATGACAATTTTTCAAACTTGAGGGACTAAAGTTGTCATTTTGAAAATTTTAAACTTGGAAGGGTTTGTTTTGACAACTTTTGTATCCCATGGACCTTAAATGATATTTTTGCTTTATTTTGATTTACCAGGGACTGTTTTTGACAACTTTTGAAACTTGGGAGACTAAAACTGCCAATTATGCAAACTTGATACGTTTTTCATCTGATTTTGGTATTTTTGCATTTAAAACACATAAAACACTTATTTGTGATATTTTTATCATTTTGATGCATTTCTGAGTGTTTTCAGATGTTTTTGGCAGACTAAAAGGTATAAAAATGATGAGTATTTAGACACTCATCAATCCCCCACACTAAGATATTGCTAGTCCCTAGCAATCTTTTATGAAAATTTAATGGATTTCATCTCTTTACCAAAAGCCATTACTTCTGGAGTAGCCAATTGTTTCAGTTCAAGTAAGAACCTTGGTACAATGATAACCAAATGATTTTGAGCAAATCACCAGCTTTCAACGGTTTTGATTTGTCTTTACCAGAAGCCGTTTGCTTCTGGACTAGCCAACTCTTAGATAAATTATCAATATTATCTTTGGTGAGTCGATTACCAATTATGGCTTTCCAACTGCCTTTACCACAAGCCATAAACTTGCGGGCTAGCCAACTTTTCACTAATTAAAGATATGGTGAGCTGAACACCATACAATTTTGGGCAAATTGCAAGCCATAAACGGATTTGAGATATCTTTACCAAGAGCCGTTTGCTCCTGGATTAGCCAATCCTTATGTGGGTTAGACATGGTGGACTGATTACCATTTGTTGTGTTTAGTACATAGTACTTCCACTAAAAAAAAATAATTAAAATTTGGGCATTTTGGGGGAAAAAGGGACTAAAAGGGTACATTTATGATCAAATTCGCCACTATTTCCCCCCCACACTTAGAAATGAATATTGTCCTCAATATTCAAAGTCCCGGCTATTATGCCGAATCCTTGAACGTAAAAAGATAACATTACTAGCCAAGTGTGGAAACACAACAATTATTCTCTTTTTTTTTTTTTTTTTTTTTTTTTTTTTTTTTTTTAAGATCTATATACAACATGTGGGGCATCTCCCCCACACTAAGGTGGTACACACGGGTGAAAACCCATGTTTAACTACTGTTTTTTGATTACCGAGTCGCTAGCTTGACTCGACCCCGAATTAATTTGTTCATGGGGAAGCAAAGTGGAAGAAACAATCTCCATCGGACTTTCATTCAAGATGTTTGGACAAACATTGAAGTACGTGAAAGTTCCACACCGATGAGGTATACATAGAACCGGCTCAAAAATGATAAATGAAAATGCCCGGATCAAGTGTCCTCATTCCCGAAGGAGTGAAGAATAGGAGAAGTCACCGTATAGGTGAAGAAAAGAAAGAAAATCATGATAAAAATCATGACTAACTCATCATTATCAGAAGGGGAGTTCATGATTTCTGGATCATGAATCTCATTATTTAAGCTCATTTGATCTAGACATATCCCGGGTGTGTCATGATCAACGTGGAAGGTATCATACTCCGGCGGAGATATGATATGAGTGAGTTCACCGGCGAACTCCTCGTGAAGAGAATCAATCACAAGATGTAAATCTGTGAATTCTTGTTCCACTGTAGACTCATCACTATCCTCAATCTGAGTATCAAAGAGTGGATTCTCAGAAATTACAGTGAATTCAGAGTCGAATTCAAATAGAGGATTAGTGAGAGTTGTTTTGAACGCTTCAGGAACAAAGTGATCAACATTCTCTATTGGACTGTTGGGATAAGAAGTGAGTGAACGATCATTATAAGGGAGACTTTCAATCTCTCCCAGATCGGCTTCGAAATCAAAGAGACCATCGTCACTTTCTGATGAAAGTGGACTGATGTGAGTGAGTTCATCGGTGAACTCCTCAAGAAGAGGATCAGACTGTGGGAGTGATGCCTCAACATACTCGATGTTTCCATAGGAAGCACAATCGTTGCTAAGATCAGAGAAAGTTTCAAAATGATCTTTTGAACACTCAAGAGGAGAAAGAGAATCACACATATGATCAGAAGTTCCCTGTGACTCTCTCGGGATTGGGACAAGGTTCTCAACACTAGACTTTATGAATTCGTCCGATTCCTTTTCAGGAACAGTGTCAAGATGCTCATCCCCCATGTTTAGAGAGTGAGTGGGAATATCGGGTGTGATAACAACAGACTGAGGGAGTTGAGAAGGACTAGCATACATATGTTTTATACTTTCCATTTGTTCTTCTGCTAGTAATTCCATCATAGTCTTTTCTCCCTGATTTTTCATGGAAGCAATTTCAACTGATGAACTTGATGAACCTGTACAAAAGTGACGAATATCAAGGGTTACTTCATCATTATCGTCATCAGGAATGAAACAGAATTGAGAGCTAGATTTGGCTGCTTTTTCTTTTGCAATTGATTCCCTAATAGATTTTTCAAAGGCAATTTGGGAATTTAATTTAGCAGCCCGCTCTTCAGCTAGCAATTCTTTCATGGATTTCTCATTTGGATTATCTTGGGAGTGTTTACATTCCTTTAAATCTTTCACTAAATCCAAAAGATCAAGGAGAAGATTTTGAGGAAGTGGGTCAGGCTGAGGTGGTGCCTGATTCATTTGGTACTGTGGAGGTTGGTCATAATACGAAGAGTCGTAATTGTTACAAGGAAATGGATTCCTTGTTTGACAATCATAGCTAAAGTGAGGACCTCCACAATACTCACAACAGTAGAACTGATGTGGCTGTGAGTCATTTGTGTTGTAGTTATAATTGTTATCGGAACTGCTCATAGACAAGCATTTTTCCCGATTGACAATCAGAACTGTAGTGTGAACCACCACAGTACTCACAACAGTAAAACTGCTGAGTCTCACAGTGTGGTAGCTGATGGAATAAATCAGTTGTGTTATGGAAGGAATATGGATTCTGGTTATAGACAGACCCGTTTCCTGACTCCACCACGCTACAACTGGGGCAATTGCCACCATTATAAGGACCACCACACCATTGACAACCAAGAGAGTGAGGATGAGACATAGAAAGAATCAAATTGTTTTAGAGGGTAAGAATTGTAGAATCAAAAGATGTGAAAGGGTAAAGATGGATATTTTTGGTATTTTTGAAAAATATTTTGTAAAAATAAGAAAGAAAATCTTTTTGGGTTTTTGTGTTTGTTGAAAACTGATTTTAAAATGTTTTCGGGAAACGTTTTGTTTTTATATGATACTAATAAGAAAATATGAACAAGGATGGTAAATATACAATGGATGTATATTCAACAACACTGATGCTTCAAATTCGTAGTAACGCAGCACACCTCCCCGACAGCGGCGCCAAAATTTGATTGGGTCCAGACAGTCAGGTTTTATCACACAAGTCAACCACTTGTGAATGGTCAACCGTAATAAAAAGACCAAACAGTCTGAAAACGAAATGCAATTAGATCCAGGAGAGTACAGTGTTTTCTCAGGTCGTTAAGTCCCAACGAGCTGTACGATTAAATCTAAACGTGTAGTGATCGAGTGATATTGAATGGGAAAAAGTTATGATTTGGAATAATTATACCTAAAGAAAAAGTTTGTAATATTATAGGCGCTTAAATGCAAATTAAAGAAAATTAAAAAGCTAAAATATATTAAATAAACGCTATCACTATTTTTAAAGTTGATTTTTCTTGATTTATAAAATAAAATAACTTAAATAAACTATTTTAATTAAAGCATAACCCTAAATTATCTAAAAACGTGACCTAGAATGAAACGTGCGTTATATATAAAAATTACGCGAGTGCGCAAGAAAAAACGTAAAATTTGTAAAATAAAGTCCTACGAGTGTAAAAACAATTTTCTTACTTACTATATGACAAAAGAAAATTTTAGAAAAAAGATTTATATTTATTTGACTTTTATATTTTTTATTATGAATTAACTACTATTTTAAACTAAATAAATGTTTAAAAATACTAAAACTATTCGGAAAATTCTGAAACTTTTTTATAAAATACTTTATATCAATACAAGGCTAGGAAAAATACAAAACATGTAAAATCTTGTTTTAATAAGCTATAAATAAGCTAAAACATTCGTATAAGCTAAAAAGACAAAAAGGGGTTAAGTATTAAATAGTGCAAAGGTATACCAGTCAAAGACCCAAGGGCAGTTGGTAGTGTGTGTGTGTGGTGAGCTGGGTGGCCAGGGTTCGAATCCCAGCAATGACTTTTGCAAAATATTATTTTTTTTTGGACTTTTTCTTTTTAAAACTAATTAAGCTACTGATAATAAGCAATTTTTACAACTGGAACTTTTTACAAAAACAACCAATAAGCTCTGAATTAGCTTAAGATTTCTTAACAGTTAAACAAGAATTGGAAATAAGCAAAAGTATTAAGCCAAGTGGCCAATAAGCTATTCAATAAGCAAAAGGAAACTGGAAATAAGCTAAATAACTTGTAATAAGCTAAATTAACAACTAAAAAAGCACATTTAATAAGAAATAAGCACTGAACAATATCAAATAAGCTTAAGCTTAACTGGTTGCACAGGACACTTTTTAAGTTTCTAGGCAACTTTAAGCTTATATTTAAGCACTGAAATAAGCTAAGAAATGAAAATAAGCACTGTAACTAATAAGTATACCAGTTAAGCTTTCCAAAATTCTAATTTACAAAGATTGGCTTCCACTAATAAGCTTGTGACTAGCTTTTGAAAAACTTATAAACACTGACTTATTGGTGAACTAAGTTAAATGGACACAACTAAAAGTAATAAGCAAACCTACCAAATAAGCTAGAAAATGAAAACTAAGAACTGGAATAAAGAGATGGGTGGGTTGGCTTTCCAAAAAGCCAAAATACATAAGCTATAGCTAACTAATAAGCTCTGTGAGTGCTTGAGAAATAGGCTAGCAACACTGTGCACAGGGCATGCTTTTTGAAAAGGGGTTCAAAAGAAGCTAAGTAATAAGCACTGAATAAGCTGATTAAAAGTGAACAAATATTTTTCTAATTAAGTTAAGCAGCAAAAGTTTAATATCCCAAAAGCATATAAGCTAAATCTTAATATTGAGCACACACTAAAATTATAAAGTTTATTCAAAAACTGCTCTTAAGAAAATTTTGACTTTTTAAATCAGTGATGAACTTTGACTTTTGTGAAACTAGAATGAAAATTATGGACTGATTATGTTATAATAAGGTGAAATGAGATTATCTAGAACTATAATAACAACTTTTAAGCATGTGTGATGAATTTGGCAACCCAAATTCCTAACAGTTACCAAATAAGTTGAGATTAAAGATGAATTTGACTTTTTAGCGAACAAGCACTGTATTTTATAGTTAAACTAACCTATTTAGACATAAGGTAACATGTACAAACTAGAAATATCAACCAAAACATCCTCTGAGTTAACAAACTCAGCAAATCCAAACAACATTTTAACAAACAGTTTTAAAGCTTAATGTACTTAAACAGATTTTTAGACCAAGTAACCTATTGATTAACTAATATTAACTATATTTAGACAGGATTAAACTAGAATTAACAAGGTTTAATTACTAATACTAGGAAATGCAAATTTCAAAGAAATGGCTTACAAATAATGTTTGTGCTCAAAACTGAGGACTGAGGACTGAGGACCACTCCTATAGGCTTACCACTAAACCTCTAACCCAATAGCAATCCATAGATTACCCTGCTTCAGCTTCATTCACCATAGTCAATGATTTTTGAATTTCTATCTATTTTATTTTAGCTATTTTTGTGATTTTTAAGTAAACTGGATTAAAAGGTATCTAAATGATATCCAAGCTTTAAAATCTTATAAATGCACTGAATTAAGCTTAATGGAACAAGAAACAACTAGTTTCAACAATCTTGAGTGAAATTGTCAATTTCACCTAAAATTGCTAAATCTAAATTTAAAGAGCAAGATTGAAATTTAGGGTTCAAGAAAGGTTTAATTGCATTAAGTAAACTGATTACAACATGATTTAAATGAAAATTATAACTGAAACTTGAAATTACACTATTTCGATGCTAAACTACACTACCTACACTAGTTATCCAACTCCTCTGCTTCTTTCTTATTTATTGACTTCTTAGAGTTCCTTGTCGACCTCTGAAACTTTCCCCCTTGTTGCAACCATTGGATCATACGAATTCATCAAAACCACACACTTGTCATTTTGGCGCCAAAAGTCTTAAAGCAGGTTTTTAGCATTTAATGCTTCTTGATGTTTGTGGAGGTGTTAGGGATTAGGTAAACAGGTGGAAAGGTGGTGGTGAGGTGGAGAGGTGGGGAAAACAGGTGGTGAAACCACCCTGGTTTCGTGGTTGCAGGAGTGGGAGAGGGGAGTGAACAGTGGTGGCGGGTTTTATATTTAAAACGTGGTTTGGGCTAGTGACTGGATTTGGGCTTTGGGTTTTAATAACACAAAGGGGTCCGGTTTGGTTGTATATCACAAGGACTATTTATGCAATTCTCTGAAAATTGAAGGACCAAAACTGCCAACTTTCCAAAGTTATAATAAGGACCGATCCTGCCATTTATGATTAGTACAAGGACCACATTTGATAATTTTCACTTTTTCAAATATCTAAGGACCTTTTATGACAATTTTTCAAACTTGAGGGACTAAAGTTGTCATTTTGAAAATTTTAAACTTGGAAGGGTTTGTTTTGACAACTTTTGTATCCCATGGACCTTAAATGATATTTTTTCTTTATTTTGATTTACCAGGGACTGTTTTTGACAACTTTTGAAACTTGGGGGACTAAAACTGCCAATTATGCAAACTTGATACGTTTTTCATCTGATTTTGGTATTTTTGCATTTAAAACACATAAAACACTTATTTGTGATATTTTTATCATTTTGATGCATTTCTGAGTGTTTTCAGATGTTTTTGCAGACTAAAAGGTATAAAAATGATGAGTATTTAGACACTCATCAATCCCCCACACTAAGATATTGCTAGTCCCTAGCAATCTTTTATGAAAATTTAATGGATTTCATCTCTTTACCAAAAGCCATTACTTCTGGAGTAGCCAGTTGTTTCAGTTCAAGTAAGAACCTTGGTACAATGATAACCAAATGATTTTGAGCAAATCACCAGCTTTCAACGGTTTTGATTTGTCTTTACCAGAAGCCGTTTGCTTCTGGACTAGCCAACTCTTAGATAAATTATCAATATTATCTTTGGTGAGTCGATTACCAATTATGGCTTTCCAACTGCCTTTACCACAAGCCATAAACTTGCGGCTAGCCAACTTTTCACTAATTAAAGATATGGTGAGCTGAACACCATACAATTTTGGGCAAATTGCAAGCCATAAACGGATTTGAGATATCTTTACCAAGAGCCGTTTGCTCCTGGATTAGCCAATCCTTATGTGGGTTAGACATGGTGGACTGATTACCATTTGTTGTGTTTAGTACATAGTACTTCCACTAAAAAAAAATAATTAAAATTTGGGCATTTTGGGGGAAAAAGGGACTAAAAGGGTACATTTATGATCAAATTCGCCACTATTTCCCCCCCACACTTAGAAATGAATATTGTCCTCAATATTCAAAGTCCCGGCTATTATGCCGAATCCTTGAACGTAAAAAGATAACATTACTAGCCAAGTGTGGAAACACAACAATTATTCTCTTTTTTTTTTTTTTTTTTTTTTTTTAAGATCTATATACAACATGTGGGGCATCTCCCCCACACTAAGGTGGTACACACGGGTGAAAACCCATGTTTAACTACTGTTTTTGATTACCGAGTCGCTAGCTTGACTCGACCCCGAATTAATTTGTTCATGGGGAAGCAAAGTGGAAGAAACAATCTCCATCGGACTTTCATTCAAGATGTTTGGACAAACATTGAAGTACGTGAAAGTTCCACACCGATGAGGTATACATAGAACCGGCTCAAAAATGATAAATGAAAATGCCCGGATCAAGTGTCCTCATTCCCGAAGGAGTGAAGAATAGGAGAAGTCACCGTATAGGTGAAGAAAAGAAAGAAAATCATGATAAAAATCATGACTAACTCATCATTATCAGAAGGGGAGTTCATGATTTCTGGATCATGAATCTCATTATTTAAGCTCATTTGATCTAGACATATCCCGGGTGTGTCATGATCAACGTGGAAGGTATCATACTCCAGCGGAGATATGATATGAGTGAGTTTACCGGCGAACTCCTCGTGAAGAGAATCAATCACAAGATGTAAATCTGTGAATTCTTGTTCCACTGTAGACTCATCACTATCCTCAATCTGAGTATCAAAGAGTGGATTCTCAGAAATTAAAGTGAATTCAGAGTCGAATTCAAATAGAGGATTAGTGAGAGTTGTTTTGAACGCTTCAGGAACAAAGTGATCAACATTCTCTATTGGACTGTTGGGATAAGAAGTGAGTGAACGATCATTATAAGGGAGACTTTCAATCTCTCCCAGATCGGCTTCGAAATCAAAGAGACCATCGTCACTTTCTGATGAAAGTGGACTGATGTGAGTGAGTTCATCGGTGAACTCCTCAAGAAGAGGATCAGACTGTGGGAGTGATGCCTCAACATACTCGATGTTTCCATAGGAAGCACAATCGTTGCTAAGATCAGAGAAAGTTTCAAAATGATCTTTTGAACACTCAAGAGGGAAAGGAGAATCACACATATGATCAGAAGTTCCCTGTGACTCTCTCGGGATTGGGACAAGGTTCTCAACACTAGACTTTATGAATTCGTCCGATTCCTTTTCAGGAACAGTGTCAAGATGCTCGTCCCCCATGTTTAGAGAGTGAGTGGGAATATCGGGTGTGATAACAACAGACTGAGGGAGTTGAGAAGGACTAGCATACATATGTTTTATACTTTCCATTTGTTCTTCTGCTAGTAATTCCATCATAGTCTTTTCTCCCTGATTTTTCATGGAAGCAATTTCAACTGATGAACTTGATGAACCTGTACAAAAGTGACGAATATCAAGGGTTACTTCATCATTATTGTCATCAGGAATGAAACAGAATTGAGAGCTAGATTTGGCTGCTTTTTCTTTTGCAATTGATTCCCTAATAGATTTTTCAAAGGCAATTTGGGAATTTAATTTAGCAGCCCGCTCTTCAGCTAGCAATTCTTCCATGGATTTCTCATTTGGATTATCTTGGGAGTGTTTACATTCCTTTAAATCTTTCACTAAATCCAAAAGATCAAGGAGAAGATTTTGAGGAAGTGGGTCAGGCTGAGGTGGTGCCTGATTCATTTGGTACTGTGGAGGTTGGTCATGATACGAAGAGTCGTAATTGTTACAAGGAAATGGATTCCTTGTTTGACAATCAGAGCTAAAGTGAGGACCTCCACAATACTCACAACAGTAGAACTGATGTGGCTGTGAGTCATTTGTGTTGTAGTTATAATTGTTATCAGGAACCTGCTCATAGACAAGCGTGTTTCCCGATTGACAATCAGAACTGTAGTGTGAACCACCACAGTACTCACAACAGTAAAACTGCTGAGTCTCACAGTGTGGTAGCTGATGGAATAAATCAGTTGTGTTATGGTAGGAATATGGATTATGGTTATAGACAGACCCGTTTCCTGACTCCACCACGCTACAACTGGGGCAATTGCCACCATTATAAGGACCACCACACCATTGACAACCAAGAGAGTGAGGATGAGACATAGAAATAATCAAATTGTTTTAGAGGGTAAGAATTGTAGAATCAAAAGATGTGAAAGGGTAAAGATGGATATTTTTGGTATTTTTGAAAAACATTTTGTAAAAATAAGAAAGAAAATCTTTTTGGGTTTTTGTGTTTGTTGAAAACTGATTTTAAAATGTTTTCGGGAAACGTTTTGTTTTTATATGATACTAATAAGAAAATATGAACAAGGATGGTAAATATACAATGGATGTATATTCAACAACACTGATGCTTCAAATTCGTAGTAACGCAGCACACCTCCCCGGCAGCGGCGCCAAAATTTGATTGGGTCCAGACAGTCAGGTTTTATCACACAAGTCAACCACTTGTGAATGGTCAACCGTAATAAAAGTCCAAACAGTCTGAAAACGAAATGCAATTAGATCCAGGAGAGTACAGTGTTTTCTCAGGTCGTTAAGTCCCAACGAGCTGTACGATTAAATCTAAACGTGTAGTGATCGAGTGATATTGAATGGGAAAAAGTTATGATTTGGAATAATTATACCTAAAGAAAAAGTTTGTAATATTATAGGCGCTTAAATGCAAATTAAAGAAAATTAAAAAGCTAAAATATATTAAATAAACGCTATCACTATTTTTAAAGTTGATTTTTCTTGATTTATAAAATAAAATAACTTAAATAAACTATTTTAATTAAAGCGTAACCCTAAATTATCTAAAAACGTGACCTAGAATGAAAACGTGCGTTATATATAAAAATTACGCGAGTGCGCAAGAAAAAACGTAAAATTTGTAAAATAAAAGTCCTACGAGTGTAAAAACAATTTTCTTACTTACTATATGACAAAAGAAAATTTTAGAAAAAATATTTATATTTTTTTGACTTTTATATTTTTTATTATGAATTAAATACTATTTTAAACTAAATAAATGTTTAAAAATACTAAAACTATTTGGAAAATTCTGAAACTTTTTTATAAAATACTTTATATCAATACAAGGCTAGGAAAAATACAAAACATGTAAAATCTTGTTTTAATAAGCTATAAATAAGCTAAAACATTCGTATAAGCTAAAAAGACAAAAAGGGGTTAAGTATTAAATAGTGCAAAGGTATACCAGTCAAAGACCCAAGGGCAGTTGGTAGTGTGTGTGTGTGGGGAGCTGGGTGGCCAGGGTTCAAATCCCATCAATGACTTTTTGCAAAATATTTTTTTTTTTTGGACTTTTTCTTTTTAAAACTAATTAAGCTACTGATAATAAGCAATTTTTACAACTGGAACTTTTTACAAAAACAACCAATAAGCTCTGAATTAGCTTAAGATTTCTTAACAGTTGAACAAGAATTGGAAATAAGCAAAAGTATTAAGCCAAGTGGCCAATAAGCTATTCAATAAGCAAAAGGAAACTGGAAATAAGCTAAATAACTTGTAATAAGCTAAATTAACAACTGAAAAAGCACATTTAATAAGAAATAAGCACTGAACAATATCAAATAAGCTTAAGCTTAACTGGTTGCACATGACACTTTTTAAGTTTCTAGGCAACTTTAAGCTTATATTTAAGCACTGAAATAAGCTAAGAAATGAAAATAAGCACTGTAACTAATAAGTATACCAGTTAAGCTTTCCAAAATTCTAATTTACAAAGATTGGCTTCCACTAATAAGCTTGTGACTAGCTTTTGAAAAACTTATAAACACTGACTTATTGGTGAACTAAGTTAAATGGACACAACTAAAAGTAATAAGCAAACCTACCAAATAAGCTAGAAAATGAAAACTAAGAACTGGAATAAAGAGATGGGTGGGTTGGCTTTCCAAAAAGCCAAAATACATAAGCTATAGCTAACTAATAAGCTCTGTGAGAGCTTGAGAAATAGGCTAGCAACACTGTGCACAGGGCATGCTTTTTGAAAAGGGGTTCAAAAGAAGCTAAGTAATAAGCACTGAATAAGCTGATTAAAAGTGAACTAATATTTTTCTAATTAAGTTAAGCAGCTAAACTTTAATATCCCAAAAGCATATAAGCTAAATCTTAATATTGAGCACACACTAAAATTATAAAGTTTATTCAAAAACTGCTCTTAAGAAAATTTTGACTTTTTAAATCAGTGATGAACTTTGACTTTTGTGAAACTAGAATGAAAATTATGGACTGATTATGTTATAATAAGGTGAAATGAGATTATCTACAGCTATAATAACAACTTTTAAGCATGTGTGATGAATTTGGCAACCCAAATTCCTAACAGTTACCAAATAAGTTGAGATTAAAGATGAATTTGACTTTTTAGCAAACAAGCAGTGTATTTTATAGTTAAACTAACCTATTTAGACATAAGGTAACATGTACAAACTAGAAATATCAACCAAAACATCCTCTGAGTTAACAAACTCAGCAAATCCAAACAACATTTTAACAAACAGTTTTAAAGCTTAATGTACTTAAACAGATTTTTAGACCAAGTAACCTATTGATTAACTAATATTAACTATATTTAGACAGGATTAAACTAGAATTAACAAGGTTTAATTACTAATACTAGGAAATGAAAATTTCAAAGAAATGGCTTACAAATTATGTTTGTGCTCAAAACTGAGGACTGAGGACTGAGGACCACTCCTATAGGCTTACCACTAAGCCTCTAACCCAATAGCAATCCAGAGATTACCCTGCTTCAGCTTCATTCACCATAGTCAATGATTTTTGAATTTCTATCTATTTTTTTAGCTATTTTTGTGATTTTTAAGTAAACTGGATTAAAAGGTATCTAAATGATATCCAAGCTTTAAAAACTTATAAATGCACTGAATTAAGCTTAATGGAACAAGAAACAACTAGTTTCAACAATCTTGAGTGAAATTGTCAATTTCACCTAAAATTGCTAAATCTGAATTTAAAGAGCAAGATTGAAATTTAAGGTTCAAGAAAGGTTTAATTGCATTAAGTAAACTGATTACAACATGATTTAAATGAAAATTATAACTGAAACTTGAAATTACACTATTTCGATGCTAAACTACACTACCTACACTAGTTATCCAACTCCTCTGCTTCTTTCTTATTTATTGACTTCTTAGAGTTCCTTGTCGACCTCTGAAACTTTCCCACCTTGTTGCAACCATTGGATCATACGAATTCATCAAAACCAGAAACTTGTCATTTTGGCGCCAAAAGTCTTAAAGTAGGTTTTTAGCATTTAATGCTTCTTGATGTTTGTGGAGGTGTTAGGGATTAGGTAAACAGGTGGAAAGGTGGTGGTGAGGTGGAGAGGTGGGGAAAACAGGTGGTGAAACCACCCTGGTTTCGTGGTTGCAGGAGTGGGAGAGGGGAGTGAACAGTGGTGGCGGGTTTTATATTTAAAACGTGGTTTGGGCTAGTGACTGGATTTGGGCTTTGGGTTTTAATAACACAAAAGGGTCCGGTTTGGTTGTATATCACAAGGACTATTTATGCAATTCTCTGAAAATTGAAGGACCAAAACTGCCAACTTTCCAAAGTTATAATAAGGACCAATCCTACCATTTATGATTAGTACAAGGACCACATTTGATAATTTTCACTTTTTCAAATATCCAAGGACCTTTTATGACAATTTTTCAAACTTGAGGGACTAAAGTTGTCATTTTGAAAATTTTTAACTTTGAAGGGTTTGTTTTGACAACTTTTGAATCCCATGGACCTTAAATGATATTTTTGCTTTATTTTGATTTACCAGGGACTGTTTTTGACAACTTTTAAAACTTGGGGGACTAAAACTGCCAATTATGCAAACTTGATACGTTTTTCATCTGATTTTGGTATTTTTGCAATTAAAACACATAAAACACTTATTTGTGATATTTTTATCATTTTGATGCATTTCTGAGTGTTTTCAGATGTTTTTGGCAGACTAAAAGGTATAAAAATGATGAGTATTTAGACACTCATCAAATGCCTTGGAAGAATTTTTAAGTGAAGTCCCAAGGACTCCTTCAAATCCTAATGATATCGCTTCAGGAAAAGATTTTGATGTATTTGTCAACTTTAAAGAAGGGGAGGAGATTTTGAGAATCAGTGCCGGTGACTTTTCTAGTGACATAGACATGGTCCCGTGGCACAAAAATTCGGATGAAACCTTTTCGCGATAAGACCGACCTATATTTTATGAGATGGGAACTCAGATCCATCATCGGAACCCCTGTAACCTTCAAATTTCATTTAAGATAGGGTTCATCGACTTCCACCCCTTCATTGACACGAAGTCCCCGGTAAACATCATATCTAAAGAATGTTACAACCGAGTAATGGTGAAAGAATTAAAGTATAAAGGGAATAATTTTCTAGGGATCGCAACGAATGTTCGTGTCTTTTTCGGAACACATACCTTCTTGGTAGATTTTATGGTATTAGACGACACTAGCGAATTCATAAAGGACGGACTATCCGATGTAATTTTGGGAAAGCCCTTCTAGGAATTATCTAGTCTTGATGGGAATGAAAAGGAAGGACTGGTGTGGTTAAAAATTGGCAACGATAAAACAGTTTCAGAATGCCGAGAACTGTGAAGAACTTTAAGAGCTGGACAAAAAAGAAATTAAGCCATGCTCGGCTACTTCTTGACGTAAGTGACGAAGACAAGGCTAACGGGATTAATCACCTGTACCAAAAAATCAAAAATTTCTATTTGGTTTGCGTAGAGCTTGGCACAGAATATAAGCGGGACGAAAATCTCATCAATTGGATTCAGTGTGGAGATTGCCACATCCACGAAATGACGAACAAGCATTTTTAGCCCATGGCTTTGAGTCTAACTTAAAGACTCGATAATAAAGAAAAGTTCTCTTTCGGGAGACAAGCCGAATTATCCTTTTTATTTCTTTTATTTCATTTTTTGTTGGGTTTTGTGTTTTCAACATTTTTTGCAAGAATTGGAGATGAATTCACAAGTGTCTAAACGGGGACCAGTTCTGTCCAACAGTTACGACGTAACTTATCCTCATGGTTACGCCGTAACATATGATCTGTAGCGATTCTCTCCAAGGAATAAACCATTATGGCGTAATCTCATTCCATGGTTACGCCGTAGCTATTCTCCAGTAGCGATTGCCAGGTTTTACCACAATTGCGGCGTAACTCCTCTGTTGGGTTACGACGTAATTCCCCTGCAGTTCTAATTCTTCCTTTCTTAACACAATAACCTTGTATTAATTTTTAAATGAACTTTGTGGGTATGTTCCCTGTAAGCCCTCACAAGACTACACTCATCCACTTGGGACACCAAGTGGTTTAAAATGTTTGTTGCATATGCTAAATGCAACCGTGATTCCTACGAAAGTGAGTTAGATTTCTTTTTGTTTTTCTTTTTCTTTTTAGAATTATGCTTGTTTGTTAGTGTGATTTCAGGGAACAAAGTTTGCTCGTGGATGCTTAAGCGAAGGCACGATTCTTTTCGTGGGCCTTCTTTCTTTTTAAGGAGCAAATTTAAGGGAAGTTCTCGCTCTAATTCTACTTTCTCTTCGCCTTTATTTAACGTTTAGTACAAAAGGGATTTTTTACATTTCAAGTGGGGGGACGGGGAGTAGAATTATTACTTGAACTTTATTGCCCTCGTTTTTCTAGTTTATTTTGAAAATTTATGCCATTTTAAAAATTTTGACATGTTTTTCTTAACCTAATTAGATTAGACCTTAGCCGAGCACATTATAACCCTTGATATTTTATGGTGAGATTAGTCTTATCCAAATAGCCTATCCTTGTGTGTCTATCGATTAGTCACCTCGACTTTTCGACCCTCATGTTAAACCCTTTTGTTGCACTCACCCTTAGTGCAAGATACCCCTAGATACACCCGTCTGAGCCATTCCTTTCATTTTTTTTCACCCAATATATATTGTTTCGTTACACCCATTCCCCTTAGCCTACCGTGTAGTCTTAATTTGTGATCGGGAAGTCATTGTTTGCCTAAGTTCAAGGTTCAAGTAAAGAGGTTCGGACTCTTTCATCAAAAATTCATATTTGAAGATCATTGAAGACCTCCAAGATTCTCATATTATGTTCATCTCAAGTGGGGGGATGTTATGTTTCTAGTTATGATGTAAAAAAAAAAAATATGTAGTTTATTGTTTATTGTAAAAGTGCAATGTTATAAGCACTATGATTGGAGCTCATCAAAGATTAAGCATCGAGGAGGCCACCTCGGTCACATTTGAAGAATTGAGTTGGTAATTATTGCGCCAATAGTTGAAGAACAAATAATATGCCCAATGGATTTACGCTTGTATTCCTTTATATTTCACTTTCAGGTAAATTACGAGCATTGGAGCGTATGAGACGCAGATTTGGAGATTTTCTTAAAGATTTATGATAGTATCCCAACTATGAAGAAGCTACGGCGTAACTCCCTCTCTCACATTACACCGTAGCTAGTGCGTTGACTCAGAAGACCAACTTAAAGGCGATTACGGTGTAACTCCCAACTAAGGTTATGTTGTAATCAATTAGGCCAAGAAATGTTTTGCGCCTCCCTTAACTACGCCGTAACTCCCCACAAGAATTACGATGTACTCATAGCAAAAATAACTTGAATTGAAGATACGGCGTAACTTTTCCCAAGTGTTATGCCGTAACCTGCTTAACGAGAGCATCATTTGAAGAATTATTGTTAGGATCTTAATTTTATTGTGTTTGATGATTCGGGTGGTCTTGGATGGTGGTGATACAAGAAAGCCATGTTTTAGAGAGAGAAAGAGTGAGAGGGTGTTCTACTTAGAGACTTGCTTTGTAAAATATGAAATGTTAGATTTAGAAGCACCACCCCTTCCAAGGATGGAAGGGGTATTTATAGTTACAGCAAATACGTCCTCCTATCGGACTGTGGATCAGGAATACAGTGGGTAAAGACCCGTCCTTCCTCCATGGTGTTACACTATTCTAAACTAAACTACTAACTAACTAATAAAACACTAAATAACGTAAATAATGACACGTCAACGAGCTAACTTATGCTAGATAATATTTGGGGTGACCGACTCTTCACAATGGAATTTCCAATTCCTAACAATCTCCCCCTAAGGGAGGTCACCCCATGTTTTACATTTCGAATCCTAGCATTCTATTTAATCTTCTGTTCTGAGCTCGTAGACTTGAATTCTTCAAGTACCGCAATCTTTGTGCTTTAGTAGCGATTCTTCAAAGTCCGATTACTTTTTACTTTCAGTGGAGGCCTTTGAACTGATCCACTTCTTTGATGATCTTCGAGCTTTCTTTGAGATCATCAGCCACAACAAATCTCTCTGGATCATCCATAGTTGTGTTGCCTTCATGTGATGTTGTAACTTTTGGACCGACATGCTCACACTTTCAGGATCATGACATCTTTCCATCAGAGTAGCGGAAGCTTTACTGGTTCATGATATTTGCAGCAGCGTAGCAGAAGCATAGTATAAAAATATCAGAGCCAGGTTATGTAGATATGCACCAGTCATGATTTCTTTAATTAAGTGTGGATGCTGTGAGCATGCGGCTTTGGATTGACTTCTCAATTCTGATCAGCTGCAACCGTCCAAATGTACCTGCAAACAACAGTTAGCAATAAAACACACGAAAGTGTCTTTGATCACTTTCGTTGAATTGAGGTACACGGCCCACGGTTCCCCGTTGATCAGTACAAGTACTGCCTGTGATCAGGTTTAATTCCAAAGAATCTCCTTGATAGGGTTTCGCAGCTGTTCTAGCTGTTCTCAAACCAGAACGTCTCAAAGAAGACAACACGGAGTGAGTGAACCAGCGAATTGAGATTCACTGATTGATGAAAAATTGATTTGAAAACAATCGCGTATTGCTTGAAGAAAGAGTTTTGCAATACGATGAAGGTTTTATGAGAAAGATCAATTTTCGATCAAAATAATTTTTGTATTATGTAACATATTGGATTTCACATACACATCAAACCATAAACAAAAGAGGCGTATAAGATGAGTTTTAGAGAGAGAAAGTTAGAGGTTTGGGAACTTTAGTGAGAGAAAGAAAAATCTTATTATGAGCTCCAATTCTCTACCTTGGGAGGTAGAGAGTATTTATAGTCTTATAATAAAACGCCACATGACGGGCTGTGGATCAGGCATACAGTGGGTAAAGACCCGTCCGTCCTACACGGTGTTACTAAACTAAATACTACATAACATTAAATAACTACGACTACGAGCTTTCTAACGATTACATATACTTGAGGTGACCGACACTTTAACCACTGGATTTTCCAAATCCTAACAATCTCCCCCTAAGGGAGGTCACCTCAATCACACATTAAATTACATAGAATACAAACAGATATTTCATTGAGATAGTTCTTGAATTCTTGTTCATGTTATTTGTTCTATAGCTCGTAGTCTTTGATTCTTCATTTTTGCATGTATGGATAATCTGAGTGGAGGTCTTTAACTGATCCACGTGATAATGAGTTTTGAGCCAGCTTTGAGATCATCAGCCACATTAATCTCTGACTCATCCATTGTGGTGTTGGTATTATGTGATGTTGTGACATTTGGACCGACATGCTCACATTCTGGATCATGATATATTCTTATCAGAGTAGCGGAAGCTTTCGTTGATTCATGATATTGGCAGCAGCGTAGCAGAAGCATGGAGTGAAAATATCAGAGTCATTGATGCACTAATCATGATTTCTTTGGAACTGAATGTGTTGTGTGAGCATGCGGCTATGGATTGACCGCTCCATTCTGATCAGCTTCAAACGTCGGGCGTACCCGCATACAACATTTAGCAATAAAGCGCACGAAAGTTTCTTTGATCACTTTCGTTGAATTGAGGTACACGGCCCACGGTTCCCCGGTCATCAGTACAAGTACTGCCTGTGATCAGGTATAATTCCGAAGAATTTCCTTGACAGGGTTTCGCAGCTGCTCTAGCTGTTCTCAAACCGGAACATCTCAAAGAAGACAACACGGAGTGAGTGAACCAGCGAAATGAGATTCACTGATTGATGAAAGAGATTTGAAAAACAATCGTGTACTGCTCAATAGAAATTGTTTTTGCAATACAATGAAGGTTTTAATGAAAATCAATTATCAATCATAAACACCTTTTATTTGAGAAATAAGTACACAGTTGATGTTCTAAAGAAAAGAGTTTTTAAGCACAACGACCGGTTTTTCAAAGGTATCCGTCAATCCATAACCTGAACCAGGATTGATTCAAAAGATCGAATCACTCCATTGTTTCTGTTCAGTTGTCACATGGTTGATCTATTGGATAGATCTCACATGCCACCCACCAGGAGCTTGTTTGATGTTGGCTCCAGAAGGCTTTCCATCTTCATTGTGAATATGTATGCATATCACTCAGATGTTCAGGCAATACCACAAGGATAATGCGTAGGACTCATAAGATATAATCTCTCTTTCCGCATTGTGTGAAACAGAGAGTCTTCATTGAAAGTGTCCTAATGAGATTTATTGATGATCTCGTGGCTCTAGACTCAATTGTGCATATTTGGTTCCTATGCCGGAGACTAGGGAGAGGGTCTCCTTCTTCAATATCAACAATCTCTAAGAGAGAGTCGATAGATTATGTCGGTTCCCCGTGAGAATGAAACAAGTCCTTTTAAGAGGAACTTGAGTGGTTTGGAAAGTTGAAGTGCAGTGCGTCACTGGGTCCATGACGTCTTGCCCTAAGGTTGAATTATTGGAGGGCTATTTCTTTTCACCCTTTTCATATTCATTTCTTTTTCATTCTTCAACCCCTTCAGTGCTTACCGAGACTTCATAACTAGAACCTTGTTGGGTTTATTCCAGTACTAGCTCAGTCTCAGTCCGCACTCTTCCCATATCTCACTTTTCTCCTTTTATCATCATACCTAAGGACTTCTACACTAACTAGTGAATTGTCCCTGGGTAGATCCCTCCGGTTCTGGCGGATCATGGGACCTCAACCTAACCTTATCATCCTTTTATCACCATGCATAAAGTAGAGTTGGTCGGTCTTTTGATATATTTCTTCCGCCTTGAAACCAATTGAAAACCATTTGAAAATCAATCAAGATACTTGTGATATAGAATCAAAGCATTTTGTATCTTAATTTTTTTGATATTTTAGAAATGCTCCCCCTCAACATATGCATAAAAATTCAGAATTTGTTTAGCACATGGAGGCAAGAGATCTTTGAAATCGTTAGATTAAGAGTGAAAGGTCCAATCTTTTGATTAACATTTTCTAAAATGATCATCATCACTTCTCTATCAATTTGAGTAGATAATACATTTTGAGGAAGGATGAGGTTTTCAAAAGTTTGCTCCCCCTCAATATGTGCCTCGAAGTTTGAAAGAGTTTTGCACATATTAGAGGGAACCTGCACTTAGAGACAATTCAATCACGTTTCAATAATTTGAGGTTTAAAGTAGATGCTCCCCCTCAACATGTGCATGGAAAATTTGAAATCGTTTGTCACATGCGGGGAGGAAAACATGCTAAACACTTATGAAACCATTTATCGAGTTATCAGTTTAAATCCAATTTAAATCACAAATTCTCCCCCGATCACAATTATCAAATCATTTGAGATTTGTGATCTCTGTAGATTTAAATTGATTTTGAAAGCTTTTAAGGAGATTTGTGATCGGATTTTGAGACTTTAAACTCCATTGATTAAACATGCATGATTATCTTTTGAAAACATAATAATAGCCAAGGTCTTGAACCAATTGTGTAAAATATTGTAAAATATTTAGAGTCGACCTTGCTCATTTAAGTGCTAATTGTTTGAAAAGAACAATTTTTGATTTAATTGAAAAATCATTCTCCCCCTCAATCAATGACGAAAGTTGTTGATTGAAGGATTGAGATTTTGACACTTGATAAGTTCTTTTGATTTTCAAAAATAGAGTCCGAAGTGCTTTCTAAACAATTGAGTTTTCATAAGATTGCAAATATTTTTCAGAGGAATCATTAGAAGGAAAAATATTTGAAATTAAACATTTGTCTTGTTAATGACAAACATTTGTTTTTAGAATCAGAGCATTAGGTTTGAAACATGAGATAAAGCATGGCTCTGTTCTTTCTTTGAAAAGCGGGTTACTGCCTGAAATGACAATAAACCATCGTTTACTTTCTCCCAAAAATATTTGTATACTATGCTTCTGCTACGCTGCTGCAAATATCATGAACCAGTAAAGCTTCCGCTACTCTGATGGAAAGATGTCATGATCCTGAAAGTGTGAGCATGTCGGTCCAAAAGTCACAACATCACATGAAGGCAACACAACTATGGATGATCCAGAGAGATTTGCTGTGGCTGATGATCTCAAAGATAGCTCGAAGATCATCAATGATGTGGATCAGTTAAAGGCCTCCACTTAAAGTACAATTCCATGCGGACTTTAAAGAATCGCTACAAAAGCACAAAGATGCAGATGTTGAAGAATTCAAGTCTACGAGCTCAAGAACTAAAGACAAAGATAGAATGCTAGGATGCAAAATGTATTTCATGGGGTGACCTCCCTTAGGGGGAGATTGTTAGGAATTGAAAATTCCATATTAAAGTGTCGGTCACCCCAATTATGGTCTAGCATATTTTAGCTCGTAGACTTGTAGTTATTTACGTTATGTGGTAGTTAATTAGTTAGTTTGTAGCGTAGTTTAGTGTAGTGTAACACCGTAGAGGAAGGACGGGTCTTTACCCACTGTATACCTAATCCACAGGCCGATAGGAGGTCGTGTATTTTGTAACTATAAATACCCCTTCCATCCATGGAAGGGGTGGAGCTTTCAATCTAACATTTGATAATTTACATTTTTTTTAAACATTCGAACAACATCTAAAGTCCCGTGTCATTCTTTGAATGACAACACAAAGACCGTAGATATAATAGAATCGAGGTAAAAAAACATGACAAAAAGACAATCTTTTTTAGATTTTTTGAGTTTTTCAGATTTTTATGGATTTTTGAAAGTTTTATATTTTTGTATTTTGCGTTTTGGATAAATATATACAAATGATGGATGAAGAAAGACCTTTACTCCTCATCTTCTTCCTAAAGATGTTTTAGTGTTTCTGGTTGAAGGCTTTTCAAGCCAAGTCGTGGAAGAATAAACTCAAAACGTTCTCTTGGAAGGGCTTTGGTGAAGATGTCTGCTAACTGGTATTGTGACTTCATAAAATAGAGTTCCACCACACCGTTTTCCACTTGCTCCCTGATGAAATGATGTCGAATGTCGTTGTGCTTTGCTCTTGAGTGTTGAACGTTGTTGCATGAGAGAGCAATAGCACTTTTATTATCATAGTACAGAGGGATTTTGTTGAATTCAAAGCCATAGTCAGATAATTGGGATCTCATCCAAAGGATTTGAGCACAACAAGATGACATGGCTATGTATTCAGCCTCTGTAGAGGAAATAGAAGTACTCATTTGCTTCTTTGAAGACCAGCTCACAAGCTTATCACCCAAAAACTGAGCACCTCTTGACGTACTTCGATGTGTATCTTGACATCCTGCATGATCAGCATCTGCATAGGCTGTTAGTGACATATCGGTGTCTTTCGGGTACCATAGTCCCATATTGATTGTTCCTTGGAGATACCGAAAGACCCGTTTAACCGCTTCAAGGTGCTTTTTAGTAGGCTTAGCCTGATATCTAGCACACATGCACACAGCGAACAAGATGTCTTGTCTGCTAGCTGTGAGGTACATCAGGGATCCAATCATACTACGATATTTCGTTTGATCTACCATGATCCCTGAGTGGTCCTCATCCAGCTTAGCACATTCAATCTTGGGAGTATCAACGGTGTCACAAGAAACAAATCCAAATTTCTATAAAATCTCATTTGCATATTTTGATTGATTTATAAAAATGCCTCCGGGACTTTGTGAAATTTGTAATCCCAAGAAAAATGACATTTGTCCCATCATTGACATTTGAAATTTGGAACCCATTTTATTTGAAAAACGATCACATTCATTGGGGTCAGTCGTGGCAAAGATAATATCATCAACATAAATTTAAACGTGAATTAAATGTTTGCCTGACTTCCAGGTGAACAATGTTGGATCAACTGCTCCTTTGCTGAATCCAGAAGATAGAAGAAACCTTGATAGCGTATCGTACCATGCTTTAGGAGCTTGCTTCAAACCGTAAAGGGCCTTTTTCAAGCGATAGACATGAGTAGGATGCTCTGGATTCACAAAACCCTCTGGCTGGCTGACGTAAACCACCTCTTTCAAATCTCCATTCAGAAAGGCGGTTTTCAAATCCATATGATACACAAACATATTCTTGCTAGCAGCATTAGCCAAGAATATTCTGATTGCCTCAATACGAGCAACTTGAGCAAATGATTCTTCAAAGTCAATACCCTCTTCTTGACGGTATCCTTTTGAAACCAATCGAGCCTTGTTCATTAAGACATCACCATGCTCATCAAGTTTCACTTTGAAGATCCATTTTAGAGCAATGATCATAGCAAAATCTGGAGCAGGTACTAATTCCCATACATCAATTTGGTCAAACTCATGAATTTCTTCTTGCATGGCATTGAACCAACAGTCTTCATTCATGGCGGTTTTAATGTCTTTTGGTTCGACCTTAGAGAGTACGGAGTTGAAGAAGCACCATAAGGCATCGGTTGCAAGTTGTTTCCGTGTGGATACTGGACGAGAGGGGCTTCCAATGAAGTTATCTAATGGGTGATCATGTGTCCATTTTCTAAGGTGTTCATGTGGTTGTTGTTGTGGAACTGAAGTAGCAGAGTTGATATCTCCTGATGAAGATGGTTCTGATGATGATTCAGGAGCAAATATGTTTTCAAATGGAGCATCTTCTGGAGTAGCAAAGGGATTAACTTCATCATTGATGCCAGAAACAATTCCATGATGTACATTCGATGATTGATGATTTGTTGATGAGACAGAGTGATCAGCAGCAGGCACTTCTTGACTTAATGATATTGAGACTGAAGGGTTGACTTCATTCACAGGGATAGGAGCAGCCTCTGTTGATGGAATTGACATTTCATCAGCATTTGGTTCATAGTGTTCATCAAACATTGGATCAAACAATTTCTTTAAATCATCTTCAGATGGAGGTACATATGGAGTTGCTGGAAATGAGTTTGGTACAAGGGATGAACCAATGGGATTGTTTTGAAGTGCGGGTCCAGAACTGGATTGTCCAGGAGCCATTTGACCGGTCAGCTCATCGAACGTAACGTGAATTGTTTCCATGATATTTCGGTTCTCTTGTTGTAGATTCGGTAACCCTTCTTGTTTGGTGCATAACCAACAAAAACTCCAATATCTGCCTTTGCTCTTAATTTACCTAAGTCTTGACCGTCATTCGTTGGATAGTACAAAGCACCAAACACACGAAGGTAGGAGAGATAAGGTTTTCGTTTATGAACAAGTTCATATGGAGTTTTTTCATGAGAGGTGTGTATAAGGGAACGATTTTGGGTGTAGCAAGCAGTGGCAATGGCTTCAGCCCATAGAAACATTGGAACCTTCGAATATATTAGCATTGTTCTTGCGGCTTCCACAAGAGTTCGATTTCGTCTTTCAACTACACCGTTCTGTTGAGGAGTTCGTGGAACATTTCTTTGATGACTGATTCCAACACTTTCATAAAACTGAATTAAATCTTTGTTAACAAACTCTGTGCCATTGTCTGTTCGAACAATTCTGACTGTATTGTTGAGTCAAACCTGAAGCTGTTTGATTAGTTTGATGATGACATCTGGAGTTTCATCCTTTGTCCTCAAAAACTTTACCCAAGTAAATCGAGATTAGTCATCAACAACTACTAGAATGTATTTCTTCCCATTTATCGTTTGCACTCTCATTGGTCCGCACAGATCCATATGAAGGGTATGAAGAACTTCCATTACTGAATTTGTGGGTTTTGGTTTGTGGGCATATTTTGTGCTTTTGCCTAATTGGCAAGCTGAACAAAGATGATCTTTTTCATATTTTAATCTGGGTAAGCCTCTGACAAGATCCTTTCTGGAAAGGTTATTAATGGTGCCGAAGTTCAAGTGATTGAGACGACGATGCCATAACCATGACTTTGTTTTAGAAGCCTTTGACAGCAAGCAGATTGGAGAAGACTTCATCATGTCTTCGATAGAGATGGTGTATAGGTTAGAACCACGAGTACCTCTTAATAATTCCACACCATCAATTTCTCTAACGAAGCAAGTATGTTTTCTAAAGGCCACCTCTAGATCAGAATCACAGAATTGACCAACAGAGAACAAATTATGACCAAGACCTTCCACATAATATACCCTGGAGATTACACTTTTGCCAACTACATAATCACCATAACCCATAATTGCTCCAAAATGGTCGTTCCTGAATCTAACAGTCCCAATGAATTTACTCACGAAGTTCATGAGCCGCGACCGGTCTCCAGTCATATGCTTGGAACAACCTGAGTCCAAGTACCACAGAACGATTTGAACGATCTGCAGTTGAACACGGACAAGAATGGATAACTGGATAATTGGGATCCCCATGCAAGAATGGGTTCCACTTTGTTAGTAATAGTGATTAGAACACCCACATCAGAAATAGAAACACCCATATCAGAAACAGAAGTAATGGAATCGTTAGGAATAGATGTAGTGCTGGTGTATGTATTTGACCTATTCAAAGTATGTTCACTTCTTAAAGGAATAGTTCTACCAGTAGGCATCCATTTTCTAGTGGGCATTGTCTTAGCATTTTGAGGGCAAAATTGATTATCCTTATGGCCAAAAGGTATCCATTGATAACCTATCTTACTAAATGTTCTTCCTGTGGGTTTCTACTGTTTTTTAACTTTCTTACGTCTTTGCCTTTTAGCCTTCTTAGCGTGATTTTTAGCATCAACAATTCTAACTGGGCATTTGACAGCATTAGACAAAGCATTCACACCATAATCATGACTAGCAACAGAATTCAAACATACATCATTACATGGTTTGCAAATAGTATTAGATTTCGAATTAATTATAGTACGCCTATGGCTAATACTAGAATCAACACGATTTGTTTTATTCAACACAAACTTAAAGTTCCTAGGTTGGTCTTCTACTCTCTTCCAATGCACATTCTTAGCTTTCGAGGTCCTATCTTGCTTGGTATTTCCTGGAGGCTTTGACCCGCTTGCTTTAATGTCACTGATTACTCCTGTAGAGGGAATTATGGGAACATTAGTTGGTTGATCTACTTTTTGCATTCCTGAACTAGATGTGCAAGGGTCTGTACTACTAGAAGGCACATTGGTGTTCACTTTCTTGAAACTAGGCATAGAATGGTTTGTATGCTTGGCACTAGGCATAGAACAAGGCATCACAACTTTGCCTTTTGCACCTAAGGATTTAGGACATGTTGCAATTATACATTCTAGCAGCTCTTGAGATCGTTTGGCCTGAATGCAAGCAAACCTAATTTCTCTATCAAGAGGTTTATTAATGAAATCCTCTTCAACAATCTCACGGAGACATTCTAGACTATCCTTAAGGTGAGCACAATAGTCATGAAACGCAGGTTCATTATTCCTAAGATGAGGAGGAATGTATTTAACAGTCACAGTGTATTTGCAGTCTGTAGATGACTTTGATGCAGCATTCTTATTAAAAACAAGTGGCAGTTTCCCATTTTCCTGACTCCTCAGATTCTCAATTTTCTTTTGTAAAGACGTTATTTTTTCGTTGTTTTGGTCACGAGTGACTTTCATTGAATCATATAACTCTTTAAAGTGTCGTTTAACTTTTTCATTTTCTTCTAGAAAACTCTCGTTTTCCTTTTGTAAGGCATTAACTAAGTTTTGAAGATGAAAAGTTTGAGAGTGCTGAGAATCTAAAGGAGGAGGCATTTGGGATCCAGTCACATTGTTCTTTTCACCCTTTAATTGAGAGATTTGGGCTTTCAACTTTCTGATCGTGTTACAATGAGCTGTAATCTGTTCATCACGTTTGCTAATTTCAAAAACTGCATCAAATTCAGGAACATCCAAGGATGTCTTGATATTTGAGGTTTTAACATTTTCTTTCAGATGTTGATATTTTAATTGCAAAGCAAGATGCTCAACTTCCAATTTAGAAAACTGTTTTACCAGGTTATCATGATCATCCTGTTCAACCTTATCATGCAGTTTAGAGTTAGTTTTTTCAAGCTCAATGACACGATCATGGGAGACTTTCAGAGCAACAGATAATTCATGAAATTGAGAAGCATTAATGGAACAATTTGTAGCAGTGTAAAACACATCTTGAGCAATACATTCAGAAATAAGATTCTCATTCAAGGTATGCAAGTTCTTCCTCTCAATCTCATTATATTTTAATGCTCGCTCATAGTCACTAACCTCAACTATCATTGCATCAAATTCCTTTTCCATTCCTTTAATATCTGAATCTATCCCCTTTTTAAGACTCTCAAAATGATCTTTTAGTTGTTTAAAGAAAGGCACGACCTCAGTTAAATAGCATTCTTTTGTTTGCTCAAAACCCCTTTCCCCTTCAGTTATCCCCGTGGGTGTGATCCTTTTCTTACAAGTTTTCTCAAAATCGACAAATAGTTGAAAAATAACATATTGACTAATTAAGGTCTTGCTCTTAGTGGCAATAGTTCTAGGAACTAAATGCATTGGTGTATTTGGAGACAGTCGCTGCAAGAATTTTCCTAAGGGGAGGGTTTGTTTCAACAAGATTTTCAGCTTTTTGCTTATCTAAGTCCTTTTTCCAGAAAACTTGTTCAGGTGTTAACAACGTTTGAGGCTTAAACTTGTTTAAGGAAATCCAGTTTTCCTTCTTGTAATCATGGGGTTTGATCGTTATGTTATTCTTTTTACATTCAGGATCTTTCGGCTTCTTATTCATTTTCTCCCTAGATGCATCATCTAATTTTCTATCTTCGTCAGTGCACTCAACGCAACTAGGTTTCTGTCTAGGTTTAAGAATCTCATTTCCATCATAGATCACCTTATTAGCAGCTTTAGCCTTTTTAATGACATCTGGATTTAGTTCCTCAACAAGGGGAATGCTATGCTTATCGCTTAAAACTCTATGCTTAGTGATCAAGTGAACAAATCTAATGGTATTCCCTTGTACGTACAACTTATTTTCAAGCTTGTTTTTCAAAGTTTTAGATTGGAAAAATCATTCAAAAGTTTTGATTCCTTAGCATTGAATTCTTGCTTAAGCATTTTAACATTTTCTTGAAGTTCCAGTTTTTGCTTAGCAGTTTTAGAAAGCTTTTCTTGTAAGGGGTTTAACTCTTGTTTTAAGACTTCTTCTCTAAAGTTACTTTTTCTAATAATTGTACGCATTTGGTCATCCATCTCCTGCTCACGGGTGGTTAATTCAAACTTAGCTCGTTGTTCATAAATGGCAACACGTTCTTTATAGGCATTGAGTTCAGAGATAACAGAATCATCAGGGGCACATGCAGTGTATTCATCAAAAGCATAGTCAGCATTGACTGCATAAGATACATCACTTGGTACAATCTCACTTTCACTTTGTTTCACATATTGATCATATGGGACAACATTGATATTACCCATATTTTCAATATCTGACTCAATAATTACAGTTGATTGTACTTCGTCATGTATCTTTTGCTCATCCACTTCATCGTATAGTTTTAGTACCTCAGAAATGATTTTGTCTTTGGATGGACCAGCTTGTGGTGATGAAGAGACTTTAGGAGGGACCATTGGAGAAATGCTAGCCATGAAAATTGTTTGTGCAGTAGGTTCATCATCAACGCCAGAGTCGTATGCATCACAATCAGCGACTTGAAAGGCATTCTGATGATTGTGGCCTATCTCATGAATTGGCTGCTCATCCACATCTGCATCATATGTCTTGGCATTTCCCTCAGAAAGAAACAACAACTCTTCTTCATCCAAAGCTGCACCATTATCCCGAGCTTGCACAAGCAACATCTTATCCCTGAAGTACTCTGCATTCTGAGGGCGCTTTTGGTGATGTGCGCCTTGCAATATGTCCCTCACCTCCACAGTTGTAACACTTGATCGGCTTTGCTTGTCCTTGATTTCCATTCCTTCCCCGATTCTGATTTGCAGCATAACCTCTACCAACTCCACCTCTTCCTTGTTCATACTGCCTTACTTGAACTGGTTGTACCATAACCTTCCCATCTCTGACTAGAGCATGATTGTGAAGATTGGACGCAGTTCTGATCTCATTGTTAGTGTGAAGACTGTTGGTATGTGGACTGAGAGTCAAGTTTTGTTTAACCATAAGGCCAGTTGATTAATGAAGTGTCCCACGGCTGCATCAGCATCAGCTTGTTTGATTCTTGGATCGGGAATGAGTTTGTGATTGCCATCACCCATAGGTATAACTTGAGATGCTTTGGTGGTAATACCAATGTTTGAGTAGAAGGTAGTTGAATCATTTGATGATCTTGTCTCTCCCTGGTTGGTTTTGAACTGATCAAGAATCCTTTTTTCAAACATAGCATGTCTCTCATTCTGAAGAAGGAAGGCATAGAGTTGCTCATAGTTGGTGTTCTTCAATCCTTTGGTTAGCTTCACAGAGGTGACAAACTTGTGCCATTCGGGATTCATGTTGTTCACAAACTTTGAGTTCAGCTGAATGTTTGGCATAGTCATTCTGATGTTCCTCAAGTCATTAACAAGCTTGTGGAATCTCACGTAATACTCATAGACATTCTCATCTGGTTTCATCTTGAAGTGCTCAAATTCATCATAGAGTTGTGATTCTCTGTCTTCCATAGTTAATTTAGAACCAGAAAGAAGCATCTTGACATTATCCCACACTGCCTTGGCTTCGGTGTTGTGATTGATAAGCTTGTAGATATCTTTTGGAAGACCTTGAAGTATGATGTTAGAAGCCCTGATATCAGATCGAATCTCTTTTTTTCCTTATCATTGAGCTCATCATATGTCTTTGGTCTGTCTATCCCATAGATCATTGTTCCATCTCCAGCTGTATCAATTAAGTCTCTTGTAGTCTCAATCTGATAAGGTCCTTCATCAATCGATTTGAGAATGTTGACCCCATTTTCCTTTCCAAGACAATACAATCTGATTCGTTGAGCCCAAGAGTCATAGTCAGTTCTGTCAAGCATGGGTAGACGAGTATCTGAACCAGCTGCTTGAACATCCTCGGAAACAGTGGAGATGATTGTAGGTACGTTGGTAGACATGTTTGAAGATTACACGGGATTTTATAACTCAATGATTAAACCGGGAAATAGATTCTTTCACGGGATTTTACTAAATCAAGAGAAAACCGTATTACACACAAAAGTCAACCAAGTCGCTAGAAATCCTTGAACCAAGTCGCTAAGCACTAAGTTGCTAAGTAATAACGAAACAAGTCGCTAAGTTCCAAATTGCTAAGAATTTTGACAGCAAGTCGCTATGCACCAAGTCGCTAAGATGTCAAGTCGCTAAATAGCAACTCGCTAAGGACTAAATCCCTACCACCAAGTCGCTAAGAAACTTAAAGAACAAGTCGCTATCAAAATTGAAAGCAAGTCGCTACCCGTAGTGGAGAATCTACTAAGTGTACTGTTTTTCGGCTTGTCTCAAAAGGCAAGTCGCTATGACCAAGTCGCTACCAAAACACACTACAACTCGCTACCTTTTACTGAAGCAAGTCGCTACCAAGAAATTCACTCCGAGAGCCAAGTCGCTACTAAGAAAAATTTTAAAAACACACTTTTCAATCCAAAACAAGCTCAACCACAGTGATTCAAGCTTACCAAATCAAAACCTAAACACATACAATGATCCTAAACACAAAAGTACACCCAAAATTCAAACTTTAACACAAGAAATGAACCAAATGATGCAAAAACCACTAAACTTTTTCAAACTCAAAAACCATCTAAAAACCACTAGAAATCCAAGGATGTGTAAGAGATGATCTAACCATGGCTCTTGATACCATTACTATATATATTATAAGTCAATTGAAATGACGTCGTCGAATGAACAGTTTGCAGTAGGCTTTTCCCGCCTTTTTCGTGAGCCACTTTTGGCCTGTTCCGGATAGCCCGTTGTTTTTTTCCTTCTCCATAACAACACCGCCTTTGACTAATGGATATTATAGCGGAGTGAATTCCAAATTCATCGCACAACATCCAGAACCTTCATATCAAACCCCCTCTCTCTCTCAATCCACCATGTTCAGGATGTGTTGTTTGATCTTAGGGTTTTCGTTGTAGTGATTCCGATCTCACATCGAGAGTAGTTCCTTCGTGTTGAGGATGATCGGATCAGGCGTGTGATAGTGGTTGGTTAGGGTTTGGTTGAAGTGGTGGTGTGTGGCGACGGTGAAGCGTGGTTACTGGGTTCTATTGTTTGTCAAACATGTTGGTTTCTTTATTTTATGTTAGCCAAAAATTAGGTTTAACTTTTAGATGTATTTGGTGCCGGAAGATTACTCGACAATTTGTGAATCAACAAGGTATGTAGAGGTGTCTATGGTTGTATTTGCTTATTTTGATTTGGTTTTTACAAGTGTCTGGATTGTTTATTTTTTATGCATATATGTTTCAGGATGAAGAGTGTTTGCATTTGTTATGTTTTGAATGATTCAATAAGAGTGAAATACTTATGGATGATGTTGACATGAACCCATGGCAGCTTCGGATCCCTTTTCATCTGGTACCATACATGCACATCCGAGCCAAACAAAATGTGTGGGTATGTTGATCAAAACCCAAAAGATCATATTTGAACATCTATCAACTTTTACATATTTATGTAGTTTTTCTAATAACGTTTCGTTGTTTGATTACATGGCTAACTACAGGAGAAGGTGAAACAAGTCGGGGAATAGTTTCGTCAACGGAGGGGGAATCACGAAAACTAATTGATGCAGGTAGTACCAAACTTTACTTTTTATAGTATGAAATTTGCACGGATTTATGCATATGTGAACTAATTATTTGCATCTTTTAAATTAGAAAAAAAAGGATAAAAAAGAAAAATGAATAATAATTGAACAAATTGAATGCTTTATATCAAATGCAAACACAAGTAACATCTAATGTAATTTTTGCATCTGAACTGATTTTGGACTAATGTTAGTAAGTTAACTCATAAGTGATAGTTTTATTTGTTCAAATGCAGGTTCTTTAAAAGAAATCAGAAAAAGAGCTACTAAAAAGTTATGTAGGACCACTACGATATATCAACCTTATCACAAAGTACCCACGTTAACCAAAGTTATGCGTAGAACTCGTGAAACCCAAACACAAACATATGCGTAAAAGAAAGAAAAGATAAAGATGAGATGGTGACTTGATGTTTTAAACAAAACCGTGTATATGTGGATAAGATGAACACAATAAAGTTGTATATTCCTTGAGAGAGAAAATACACACACACACACACACACTTTCAAGCACACCCCTCAAATGACCATTTGAGGGGTATTTATAGTTCCTTACAACAATACCCTAATGGGCTTGGCAAGGGCCACGAATTGGACTTGGATTGGGCTTGGGATACATAAGCTTATCAATGGCTAGCATAGCTTATCTTTTAACCAATTAGCTTAGCCCAATCCACGAGCCCGATGACTATTCTATCACGATATCTAACACACATTACAAAGTTCCTAAATGTGAATGACCATCACTTCTAATAAAAACTATTAAGGCTAACAATCTCCCCCTAAGGGGTGGTCATTCAAATGATGCTCCACTTGATTAGGTCTTTACTTTTCTCGAGCTTGAACTTTGTGTGTAGATAAAGAATAGTCTTGATTCTTTGTTCCTTCATGCTTTGTGATAAGATAATGTGGTTGTCTGCCGTTGTCAACTTCGTTGGTTAGGTATCTCCACGTCTTTTTCCACCATGCTCACACTTCTATTTGTCTTTTGGTTACCAATGATGTAGTTCTCGAGTCTTTAGATTCATTGACGAAGAATCATCTTTGACTTTGTGTAGCCTTTGATTATGATGAGAACTTTCATGTGTTTTTGGTATGAGCATGTGGCGAGTCTGCACGATCCATCCGCTCCAGAGCTTCCATAAGAAGAAAACATAAAAACAGTTAGTAATAAGCGGATTCCGGCACTTACAAGTTTGAATTTCGAGGGTGTTAACAGCATAGTGTGAAAACACATCTCTAATTCTCACAAAGGCCGTTCCTGAACTGGAGTCCCACAAGTGAGATAACGCGATATACCGAAGTACATTTACAGTTCAGATGAGTCGCTGAGGTACACCGAAGCATCACCTCACGACTGTAGACCGTTTAAGACACACTAAGCGTAATCCACGGGGAGTTACCGAAGTGACCTGCTGTCAGGGCTGCTTGATGTTGACCCTGGCAGGAGTTTCCATTCAATCATTGAAGATCATAGATGTGAAACTTCTCATAAATGTTCTGGCAGATTGCTAAGATCTGCGTAGGACTCTAGAATATATCACTTGTGTCCTAATTGATGAACAACAAGCGATGTCATGTCAAGTGTTCCTATGAGATCTTTTGATGAATCTCGTGGCTCTAGACTCAATAGTGCATTTTGGTTTTCCTGAGCGGAGACTATGGAGAGGGTCTCCTTCTTCAATACCAACGATCTCTAAGAGAAAGTCGATAGATTATGTAGGGTTCCCAGTGAGAATGAAACAAATCCCTTTTGAGAGGAATTGAGTGGCTAGAAGGTTTAGTGCAGTGCGTCACTGGGTCCATGACATCTTTGTCTTCAATACCAGTGTCATCTAGTGACAACCAGTAGCATATGTATTGAACCCGGTTTCTGCCCTAAGGTTGAATATGGATGGCTATTTCTTTTCACCCTTTCTCATTTCATTTCTTTTTAATTCTTCAACCCCTTCTTTCTCCTTTCTCACATTACTCCTTTTTTCAATCATACCTAAGGACTTCTAATACTAAACTATTTGAAATGTCCTTGGGTAGATCCCTCCGGCTCTGGCGGATCATAGGACAAATTTCCTATCCATAGTCACCTTATAACTCCATGACTGTCCTATTGTTGCCATAAAACCAATTTCTTTGAAAATCTCTCAAAGTGTTTATGATAGAAAACATGTTTGAAACACTCCGAGAGTTTTATATTTTCAGAAACAGTCCCCCTTCATATGTGCTTATAAGTTTTGACAGAAATCTGCACATATAGGGTAGAGTTCGCACTTTTTGAATTGATCGGCTTATGATAAACAATTCCCCACGAGACACGGTTACGTTGCCTAGTTAAAGAGTTCCATTGTCAATTTTTAGGTGACAACTAGCTCTAGTAACTAACTTGAAGTTGTAAACACTCCTTGAAAAGGAGGTTAGACCCATGAAGGTTCATGTCTATCACAAGTTTCTCGAAATGGTACATTTACTGACTTTGATTACTCGTCAATTCATTGGTTCCGTCTGAGTCGAGCTCTTTTGAGATTCAAACAACGATCATTAAACTTTTAGATCACATTTTAATCACGTTTCCTCCCCCTCAAAAATAGCATATTCATGATATTTTTGATATCAACGGATTAAAAACATTTTAGAATCATTTGGGGAGACAAACGGATTTGATTTAAGCATGAATATGGAAAATTTTAGTTTTATACTCCCCCTTTAATAAAGCAAAATCAATTAAAGGGTTTTAGAGGGAGTTATCTTGAGCACAAAGTATTTTGAAAGATTTTGAAAAATCTTTTTGAACAATCTTGAAAAGGTGCTCAAGATGATGATGATTTCTCACCATTTTTAAATGTAGTGCAATGAAGCGTACACTTGATTTTTCTATAAAAGCACGAGTTTTGATTTGAAAAATAATCAAAAGTCATCATTTTAGTCCGGGTTTCGCATCAAGTATACGAAAGCCATTATTTGAAGAAATTTGAGAAACGACATGTTTTAGAAAACAAATAAAGAACTCTCGCTCAAGCATCTGTACATACCCGTATCATTGTTGAATGACATTTCTAGAAACGTACAGAATATCGATTATACGAGAGACATGTCGTGAGAAGAATATTTTTGGATTTTTGATTTTATATTGTTTTTGTATTTTTTGAAAGTTTTATATTTTTATATTTTTCTTTTGTTGGTTTTTCAAATTTTGTATTTTGTTTTTCAAAAATATTTACAGCGAAGCTTGTTGGAAAATCATTTTCAAGAAGAATCGAGAAGACGTTCTAACTCCTCAGGGGTTAGGCTTCGCATTCCAATTCGTCGAACTAAATAGTCAAACCTTTCTTTTGGAAGGGCTTTAGTTAATAGATCGGCGAGTTGGTAATCTGTCTTCACGAAGAATAATTCAACAGTACCATTTTCGACGTACTCTTTGATGAAGTGGTAGCGGACACGGATGTGCTTAGTCTTTGAGTGATGAACAAGATTGCATGATATGGCTATGGCACTTTTCGAGTCACAATACATAGGTATTTTATCGAAAGTAAAGCCATAATCTGTGAGTTGTGTTCTCATCCATAGAACTTGAGCACAACACGCAGATAGAGACACATACTCAGCGGTTGAAAGTGCAAAGGCAATCTTGTTTCTTTGAAAACCAGCTTACTAACTTTTCACCCAAAAATTGTGCTCCTCCGGATGTACTTTTTGCTGTAACTTGATCACCTACGTGGTCCGTATCTGAAAAGGCGATTAGATCAAATCCAGATTCCTTCGAATACCAAAGTCCCATGTGAATGGATGTCTTCAAGTACCGAAAGATCCTTTTAACCTCTTTGAGGTGCAGATCGGTAGGCTTTGCCTGAAACCGTGCTAATAAGCAAACAGCAAAATGAATATCTGGTCGACTAGCAGTAAGATACATGAGAGAACCAATCATGCTCCGATATTTCTTCGGATCAATAGGTTTCCCAAACAAATCGCTCCAATTTTTGGTGAAGTTACCATTGGTGTTCCGACCGAGTCACAATTATCCATACCATGATTTTTCAAAATCTCAGTTGTGTATTTAGCTTGATTTATAAAAATTCCACGAGGGGATTGATGTATTTGTAAACCAAGAAAGAATTTTAGTTCCCCATCATGGACATTTCAAATTTACTTTTCATAAGATTTTCAAAATGTTTTGAAAGATTCGGATTAGTGGACCCAAAGATGATGTCGTCCACGTAAATCTGAACAATCAAAATATCGTTTTTGCATTTTTGTGTAAACAAGGTAGGATCAACTGTGCCTTTGGTGAAATTGTTTTGGATAAGGAAAGAGGACAGTTCGTCATACCACGCTCTCGGAGCTTGTTTCAATCCATAGATTGCCTTTTTGAGTTTGTAGACGTAGTCTGGATGTTCCATGTCAATGAAGCCTTCTGGCTGACTCACGTACACTTCTTCTTTCAGAGTTCCATTCAAGAACGCGGTCTTAATATCCATCTGATAAACCGTGATGTTTTTGTGAGCGGCATAGGCTAAGAAAATCCTGACTGCTTCTAGTCTAGCTACCGGCGCGAATGACTCTTCAAAGTCTATCCCTTCCTCTTGTCTGTATCCTTTGGCCACAAGACAAGCTTTGTTGCGAATAACAGTCATCTCTTCATCCCTTTTGTTCTTCCATAACCATTTGAGATCAATGACGCGAATGTCAATTGGTCTTGGAACCATTTCCCAAGAGTCATGAAGACGGTATTGGAGAAGTTCCTCCTGCATTGCTTCTATCCATGCGGGATCTGCCATTGCCTCGCGAATGTTCTTTGGTTCTATATTGCTAATTGAGCAAAGGTAAATGCACAAGTCGCAATCGGTGGCAAGTTGACGTCTCGTCTGAATTGGCCTTGAAGGTTCACCAATAACTTGTTCAATTGGATGGTCTTTAGTCCACTTCAGAGTAGAAGGATACCGTTTGTTAAACGTATGCGAGTTAGATGGTTCTCGTAAGCTAGAAGATGATTCCGTAGCAAACGGGTTTTCAAATAAGTCGTCATCTAACGTTGCATCGTTCTGGTTTTGGTTTTGCTCATCAACTGCTGGTAGAACGGGTGCAATAACTGTAGTAGATGTGGATGATGTTGATGGAGTTGGTGCATTGGTTTCGACCGTTGTAGATGCATCTTCTGTTGGTGGTGGAGGATGATGTTGAGCGGGTAGAGCGGAATGATGGTTTGATGCATTTGTCGAAGTTCCACCATAGTATTCATCGAACATTAACTCGAAGAAATTCTCCCATTCTTGTTCTTTAGGATTGTCAAACGAAGTTGATTGAGCTCTTTGAGGTACGAGTCCTGAACTGATGTGTCCAGAAGTCTGTCGGTTTAGTGCGGGTTCTAGAGCGAGTCTCTCAAAAGCCATATGTGAAAGTTCGTCAAACTTCACATTCATCGCCTCCATGATCCTCCTAGTTCTCCTGTTATACACCCTGAATGCCCTCGAGTTATCTGAATATCCAATGAAGATTCCAATATCACCTTTTGCTTTCAGTTTACCTAGATCTTCTCTGTCGTTCGTAGGATAGCACAAAGCGCCAAATACGTGAAAGTAAGAGATATCCGGTTTTCTGTTGTTCACAAGCTCATATGGGGTTTTATTGAATCTTGGATGGATAAGGGATCGGTTCTGAGTGAAACAAGCAGTGGCAAAAGCATCAGCCCATAGAAATAACGGTGCACTAGAATAGATTAGCATTGTGCGAGCAGCTTCCACAAGAGTTCTATTTCTTCTTTCAACTACCCCATTCTGCTGTGGAGTTCTAACAACTGATGTCTGATGTGTAATTCCAACATCTTCAAAATAAGATCTTAACTCCTGATTAGTGAATTCTGTGCCATTGTCTGTTCTTACAACCCTTACTGGAGTTTGAAGAAGTACTTGAATTCGTTTGAGAAAGGTGATGATGATGCTTGGTGCTTCGTCTTTTGATCTCAGGAACTTAACCCATGTATATCTCGAATAATCATCGACGATAACAAGAATATACTTTTTCTTATTAATGCTTTCAACTCTCATTGGGCCACATAAGTCCATGTGCAACATATGCAACTTTGCTTCCGAACTAGGTACGGTTTTGGGTTTATATGATGCTCTTTTGCTTTTTCCTTGTTCGCATGATGGACATAAGTGATCCTTGGTGTATTTGAACTTTGGAAGTCCGTTGACGATGTTGTCTTTGGCAATTGTTGATGGTGTCCAAATTGAGATGGGATAACCTTCTATGCCACAACCAGGACTGTGTTCCAGATGCTCGTGTCATAAGACATATTGGTGATGAAGAGGCCATTTGATTGATGTCGATAGCATACAAGTTTGTATCACGATTCCCAGTTAAGAGATCAGTGCCATCCAAGTTTCTAACGAAGCAAGCATTTCTCCTAAAAGCAACCTCTAAATCTGCATCACGAACCGCCCGACCGAAAACAAATTGTGTCCCAACCCTTCGACATAGTAAACTCAAGTGATCAAATAATTTCCAAAAGGTAGATCTCCATAACCCATGATAGCTGCTACATGATCATTTCAAAAACGTACGGTTCCCATGAATTTCCAGACGAAATTGATCAGCAGCTTCAGATTCCGGTCATGTGCTTGGAGCAACCCGAGTCGACGATCCAAAGACATATTTCGATAACCTGCCAAGAATGTAAAAAGAATATTGTGTAAACCGTTTTGATTTTGGTTCCTTTGGGTTAGAGGTAAAATCCTGATCACACTCAGAGAGGTTTTCTACAGGGAAGTCTGGTTTATCACTCATTGTTCCATTCTGGAGTGTGAAAGTTCTACCTGTGGGTTTTCAAATATCATCCCTAAAGTATACACGTTGGTTCCTGTCAGTAGTGTAAAGCCTAAGTTTTGCAACTAGTCTTCCTACTCTTTTAGCGTAAGATCTTTTTGGGACGTTCTTCTTAACAGGCTTAACAATCTCATTCTTAGAAACACAATCATCATGAACATTAGATAAAGATTTCTTGCAAGTTAAACAAACAGATTCAACAGATTCATTAAACTTAGCAGATTTCATAGGTTCAATACATTCAGATGAAATGTCTTTCTTATTCAAAAGCGTAAATTCCTAGGGTGTTCTTCTACTTTCTTCTCTTTATTCAAGCTACTACTCCTAGAGGCATGCGAGACTCTATTGTTCCTTGTATTGCTCTTAGGCTTTAGTCTGCTGCTCCTAGAGGGGCTTTCTAGTCCTGTAGAAGGTAAGGCACACGCATTAGGATTCACATTGTTATGAAGGGAGGTGGTTTCAGCTTTCCTAGTCTCTTTAGAGTGCTTTTCTAAACTTATGTCGTTTGTTCCATATGTTTTAGATGTGGAGGCATCGACATTAGTGGTACTCATCTTGAAAAGGCCAAGTGCTAAAACTTTTGGTTTCTCGATAACCGCTTTTCCTTTATCAACATTTTGTTTAGGTAGGGCAGGTGGAGGGACTGGTTTTGATGAAACATTTTTCTCATTGACTTTTGGAGGAGGCATAGAAATGTACATTTTTGGTTTGGTAACCGGTTTGGGAACATTTGCTTTCTCCGCAGTCAATGGTTTTTTAATCACAGTATCCACTGCCTTTCCTTTTTGACTTTCCACCTGAGCCCTCAAAAGATCATTTTTCGCTTTCATGTCATTGTAGGCACGCCCATACGACAATTTGTCATATTTGCATTCCTCGGTTTTTCGATCAAGTTGTTTAAAATATGACACATTTTCTTTTTCAAGTTTTTCAAGAGCTTTTTCATATTTTGAAACAATTTCGGAGGTCTCATCCTAGAGTCTTTCATGATCTTCAACAGAATATGTTTGCAAAATGATGGACATAATATCAAGAGTCGAACATCTTCAAGAGTGAATCATTTAGATTTTCCAAAACTTTGATGTGTTCAATACTTTCATTAGCTTGCTTTACCAGGAATTTATGGTCCTTGACAAAGTCACTGTTTCTTTCAAAAGGCTTGTTCAAAATGAATTACCCTTGAGTTGATGTTAGTCACCGAGGGCAATTTGAGTTTCAAAAAACTTTTTCTGTTCAATATCAAAACTATTAAACCAGATGTTTGTTGTAATATTGGTTTTAGTTTTAACGGTCTCTTGAAGATCTCCAATTCTCATTTTCACATTTTCCAAAATACTTCTGGCATCACTTGTGTTAAAAGGATTGTTTGAAGACATTTGTTCAATGTTCGAAAGAGATTTGGAGACAACAACTGGTTTTGAAACTGATTTTGAAACAGGTGTTGACACTTTGTTTGAAACACTTGGTTTGGTGGAAAACGTTGATTGAGAAACAAACGAAATACCATTAATTTTGTTCCATGTGTTATAATCAATTGGTTTGATTTCGGATGTTTTTGTTTCATTTTTGATCTACTCTCCTCAGATAGTTCCAACGTTTCAAGAGAATCATGAACAAATATGGGTTCATGCAAAGGTTTCCCATTGTGCAACACATTCTGAGATTTCTGAGCTTTCTTGAGGAAACCAGGAGGTGAGTTACCAAGAGCCATTTTATTTGTAGTATGAAAAATCGGATTTACTTGATTAGAAAGCATCTTGATTGTCTTAGCGGAATGACCCGTTGTAAGAAGCAAATTATCCAATTTCTTGATTTTTTCCGTTTTATAGAGAATTTCATCAAGAAGAGAATCTTCTCGTTTTGCAAAATCAACAATCAACTGCTTCTTCTCTTTTCAAGATCAGAAAATGCTGCTTTTGTTTAGAAAGTTGGACATTTAGATCAAAAATTTCCTTGTTTAAAGATTTGATTTTCAAATTCAGATTCACATCAAGTGTGTCATACTTGAGTTGCAAATCTTTTCTCTAAAAACAGAATCTCGATAACCAATTTCTAACTCTGAAATTTTGTTTGTATGAAATTCATAGGCTCTGGCGTGCTCCTTGTAACTCTCAAGCTCAGCGGTCAATTTAGCATTCGCGGCCTTAACTTCGCGATTGACCGCTTCTAACTTTCTCAATTTCAATGCCACATTGATTGATTAATGATTCAACATAAGCACGTGTTTCCTCATCAGTCTCAGTATTTTGTGCCACACAGCCTCCACTTGGATCCACATATGGAGTTTCGAGTTAGTATTGCTACAACTCGGATTGTCCGTATGTATCATAAGTAGGTGCTGGCGTCACGCAATTCTGTTCGTCATGAGTAAACACATCAAATATGACATTGTTATAACATGGATCAATGATTGGTACCTCAGATATTGTATTGGCGCCATAGACAGGTGAGTCCGACTCAGTGTCATACTTAGCTTCCTGAAGATTTGCCATGAAGATGCAATTTGCATTGAGTTCCTCGAGGTCTTCCAATTCATCCACAATAGCTTAAAAGTCAATTTCCTCAGCACTCAACTATAACCCCGCTTCTTGCTTATCTGCTAACAGAGCAGCTTTCCGAAGATAATCACCATTCTTTTTGTGCGGCTTAGTGGGACAGCTTCTTGCCATGTGACCCACTCCTTGACAGTTGTAACACTTAATCTGATTACCCTGATGCACATTTCCATAATTCCCAACGACTAGAGCTGCAACATACCCATTCGATTACCCATCGCTCTATTCCCAACATTCTCGTCCAACTGATTTCCAACATTCTGACCCAACCGATACCCCGATACGGAACGCCTGATTACCCATACGAAATCCAAGTAGCATATCCTCGCTGATTCCCAATAAATCTAACCATTTGTCCTGGATGACCCATATTCACTCCCGGTTGAGCAATTTTCCTGCTATGCAGTGTTTGATGATATCCTTTGGTTGTTGTTAGTAGGTGTGGAATAGCGACTTTGATTACTTTTCCTAAGAGAGAAAGTATTTGGGACATAGGGTCTTCTTGATCAGATTCGAGATCTGTGATTCCTTGTTCCTGATATTGTGGATACTGTTGTTGAAAGACTTGTTGTTCTTGTGGATAGAATTGTTGTTGTGGTTGTGGAATGTATTGCTGCAAGTTGTTGTTGTTGGAAGATGATGAAGCTTGTTGTAGTGTATTCACTGAAGGTTGAGTCTTTGCAATGAGTGCCAATGGATCATGATTCTTTGCCAATCTTTCTTTCCTGACTTCATTCACTTCAGCTTGGTTTTGTTTCAGAAAATCGCTTAGTTGATCAAAGTTCACGATGTAAGTCTTTTTTGGTTGACAATAGTGACATATCGCCCCATTCTTCCGAAGATTGTTCAGAACTTGATGTTTTGAACGATAGTTCTGGGTGTCACTTGTTTCTCGATTAGCTCATTCATCAAAGTGCAAAACCTTCCATAGTAGGATTCAATGGATTCTCCGGGTGTAGATGTGAACTTTTCCCATTCAGTTAGCAACTTGTTCTCCATGTCTTGATGACCAATTTCTGTTCCATGACAAAGTCGTCTAACACGTTCCCACATATCGAAGCAGCTTTCACAACCGTCTCACCGCAGAAAAGATGTCTATAGGTAAACCCAGTTGGATAATATGAATTGCCATGTCATCTGCTTCGACTTGTTTCGATCCTCTCAGTGTATTCGATTCGTATTGAAGTCGAGAAGATGGTTGGACGGGGGGTGTTGCATCCGCATTTCCAGGTACATGAACTTGTCGAGGCTTGAAGGGTCCATCCTGAATGGATTTAATCATGAGTTTTCCATTAGGTTTGGTCTTGATGTAACGAAGCATACGACTTGTCCATTGAAGATAACCACCTTTTGCCAACATAGGAGGTCGGTTTTCCGCACCGGCTGCATGAATGTCTTGTTGAGTAGCCATTGATGAAGGTATGATCTGATAAAGTTGATGTAGGATCGATTCAATGATAAAGGAGTTGTGGTTGAAGAAGATTAAGCTCGGTTGAGGTGATTCTGAAAGTCGCACTCGTAAACTTAGTTCTTAGGCGTAAAAAGTTTTCTCCCAAAATTTGAAATTCACTATAAAAATCAATTCTAAGGTCGTATGAAAAATTTGAGTTATGACAATTTTGACGCCAAATTTGACCCGAAAATTTGAATTTAGGCCCAAAAATTTGAATTTTTGACCAAAATTTTCACAGTTAAACCAAAATTTGAATTTCGCGTAAAAATTGAACGTTTAGTCTCCTCAAAAATTTAAATTTTAAACCTTATGGGTAGAAAAAGCTTAGCGGCAAGTAGAGAAGGTTACGAGTAGGAAATGGTTACGAGTAGGATCTTATGCGTAGGAAGCTTATGCGTAGGATTCCTTAGGCGTAGGATCTTAGGCGTAGGATTCCTTAGGCGAAGGATCTTATGCGTAAGTTTAAAGTTACGAGTAGAAAAAGTTATGCGTAAGATTTAGCTTATGCGTAAGGAAAACTTAGGCGTAAGAAAAATGCTTATGCGTAGTATTCTAAGCGTAAGTCTAAACTTATGCGTAAGATTAGGTTTTGCCCAAAAATCCTTTACACTATCACAATGTAAGAGATATCCAAAAGTCGAAGTGTTCCACAAACTTATCCAAGTGAGGGAAGCACTGAGTCACCGCTTTAAGCTCAAGAATCTGCACCAAAAAGTTACGAGTAGAACCTTATGCATAGTTGACTTTCTTACGAGTAGAACTAGGGTTTTGACCTACTCGTAAAAAATTTCCAATGATTCAAACGATTTCTCTTGCAATGATAGCCTTAAAACACTCCAATAACACAAATCTTTTGACCTTTTTCACCCAAAGTGCTTATAAAAGTTACGAGTAGAAATGACCACCTTCAAAAACACGAGTTCAAACTTGAAGAAAAACCCGTAAAGCTTCGAACTTTTTGCAAAAACTGAAACTTTAGCACCAAATAAACCTTAAACCACAAGAATCTTGAATTTTTAGGTGCAAAAATTAAAGCTTTATGCGACACTTTTTGAGAACGAAACTACGCGTAACACCACAAAAAACTTCAACCAAAACACTCCTAAACCATTGTTAGGCGATTGATACCAATTGTAGGACCACTAAGATATATCAACCTTATCACAAAGTATCCACGTTAACCAAAGTTATGCGTAGAACTCGTGAAACCCAAACACAAACATATGCGTAAAAAGAAAGAAAAGATAAATATGAGATGGTGACTTGATGTTTATAAAACCGTGTATGTGAGATGATAAAATAAACACAATAAAGTTGTATATTCCTTGAGAGAGAAAATACACACACACACACACACACTTTCAAGCACACCCCTCAAATGACCATTTGAGGGGTATTTATAGTTCCTTACAACAATACCCTAATGGGCTTGGCAAGGGCCACAAATTGGACTTGGATTGGGCTTGGGATACATAAGCTTATCAATGGCTAGCATAGCTTATCTTTTAACCAATTAGCTTAGCCCAATCCACGAGCCCGATGACTATTCTATCACGATATCTAACACACGCTACAAAGTTCCTAAATGTGAATGACCATCACTTCTAATAAAAACTATTAAGGCTAACAATCTCCCCAAGTGGGTGGTCATTCAAATTATGCTCCACTTGATTAGGTCTTTACTTTTCTCGAGCTTGAACTTTGTGTGTAGATAAAGAATAGTCTTGATTCTTTGTTCCTTCATGCTTTGTGATCGATAATGTGGTTGTTCCGCCGTTGTCAACCTTCTGTTGGTTAGGTATCTCCACGCCTTTTTCCACCATGCTCACACTTCTATTTGACTTTGATTACCAATGATGTAGTTCTCGAGTCTTTAGATTCATTGACGAAGAATCATCTTTGACTTTGTGTAGCCTTTGATTATGATGAGAACTTTCATGTGTTTTTGGTATGAGCATGTGGCTTAGTCTCGCACGATCCATCCGCTCCAAAGCTTCCATAAGAAGAAAACATAAAAAACAGTTAGTAATAAGCGGATTCCGGTACTTACAAGTTTGAATTTCGAGGGTGTTAACAGGATAGTGTGAAAACACATCTCTAATTCTCACAAAGGCCGTTCCTGAACTGGAGTCCCACAAGTAAGATAACGCGATATACCGAAGTACATCTACAGTTCAGATGAGTCGCCGAGGTCCCGCAAGCATCACCTCACGACTTTAGACCGCTTTGAGACACACTAAGCGTAATCCACGGGAGTTACCGGGCATCGTGGTACGCTTGATGTTGACCCCGGCAAGAGTTTCCATTCAATCAATCAAGATCACAGATGTGAAACTTCTCATAAATGTTCAGTGCATTGCTAAGATCTGCGTGAGGACTCTATAATATATCACTTGTGTCCTTATTGATGAACAACATGCGATGTCATGTCAAGTGTTCCTATGAGATCTTTTGATGAATCTCGTGGCTCTAGACTCAATAGTGCATTTTGGTTTTCCCTGAGCGGAGACTAGGGAGAGGGTCTCCTTCTTCAATACCAACGATCTCTAAGAGAAAGTCGATAGATTATGTAGGGTTCCCAGTGAGAATGAAACAAATCCCTTTTGAGAGGAATTGAGTGGCTAGAAGGTTTAGTGCTAAATACGCCACTGGTCCATGACGCCTTTGTCTTCAATACCAGTGTCATCTAGTGACAACCAGTAGCATATGTATTGAACCCGGTTTCTGCCCTAAGGTTGAATATGGGTTGAACCTGGCTCTGATACCAATTGTAGGACCACTACGATATATCAACCTTATCACAAAGTACCCACGTTAACCAAAGTTATGCGTAGAACTCGTGAAACCCAAACACAAACATAAGGCGTAAAAGAAAGATAAAGATGAGATGGTGACTTGATGTTTTAAACAAAACCGTGTATATGTGGATAAGATGAACACAATAAAGTTGTATATTCCTTGAGAGAGAAAATACAAACACACACACACACTTTCAAGCACACCCCTCAAATGACCATTTGAGGGTATTTATAGTTCCTTACAACAATACCCTAATGGGCTTGGAAAGGGCCACGAATTGGACTTGGATTGGGCTTGGGATACATAAGCTTATCAATGGCTAGCATAGCTTATCTTTTAACCAATTAGCTTAGCCCAATCCACGAGCCCGATGACTATTCTATCACGATATCTAACACACGTTACAAAGTTCCTAAATGTGAATGACCATCACTTCTAATAAAAAACTATTAAGGCTAACAAGTTAAATGAGTTGCTTGAAGTAAAGTTAACGTGCAAAAGGAAAGCATGTGTGTCGACTTTATTTCAATGTAACATTTTTTGCCTCGGCATCTTTTTTTCTTTTCATAGCTCATTACTTCTTATCTGTTTTTGCCACCACAGTCCAAAGGGCAGAGTCGACGAGAACAAGTGATTAGTGTGACTTTTTTTAACCAATGTAGAAACTGCTTGGTCGATAGGCGCATTCAGTTATGATGATCATCAATTTTGCAGGCAAACCAAGATCCTTACCGTTTTCGATTTCCTGTCGAGATGCGCTTTGTTGATCGTAATATTCACCACCTTATGTACGTGAACGTTTTATGCTCTTGAGTCATTGACTCTTCAAGTGAACTTGCTGTACAGGTAAGTTGCTTCAACATTTTAACTTTATTATGTGGCTGATGAGATCCAAACTTAGCTTTACACACATACACATACATACAAGATACACGTACGTATAATGATAGCTATTGTCAATACATTTTCTTTTTTAATTCCAATCTGCAGCAGCAGAGGTAACAGGGACATCGACACCATCTGCAGAACACCTAACCAAATGTGTCTGAGTTTCAGCTCCTGAAACCGAGGCGATAAAATATTCGGCCCACAAAGAATGCTCGAGACGATTGCACTAAATAAGATAATATCAGTGAGTTTAATAACAACACCCGTATTCACCTACCCAGATTCTCGGAGCCGTAAACATATTATTTACATGTAAGCATCGTGGTTTTCAAAGATAGCAACTTAAGTTAAGTGGAGTGTGTTAGTAATAGGAGTCATAGAAACGATGATGTTAAATAGTCAAATATTTAGTTCTTTCGTCTAGCTGTATAGTTGCTAGGTACACCTTCAAAACGATGTTGTATAATGAAATAATGATTTACTGTTTTAGTAATAGGGTAAAACAGTGTGCAATGTATTGTTTTGAATTATGTGTAACAACCCATTCTAAGTTAATGCAATCAAGCTGCTTTATGTATGGCAATGGTGATGGATGCCTTGATAGCTTAGCATATATCAAAAGTTACTTCACACCTAAACACGCTATGAAAGACTGTCACCCATTTAAACGCATAGCTGACGCCCAGCCGCAACACGGCGGACTGTAGCCAACCTCGTTTGTAACATATTGGATTTCACATACACATCAAACCATAAACAAAAGCGGCGTATAAGATGAGTTTTAGAGAGAGAAAGTTAGAGGTTTGGGAACTTTAGTGAGAGAAAGAAAAATCTTATTATGAGCTCCAACTCTCTACCTTGGGAGGTAGAGAGTATTTATATTCTTACAATAAAACGCCACCTGACGGGCTGTGGATCAGGCATACAGTGGGTAAAGACCCGTCCGTCCTCCACGGTGTTACTAAACTAAATACTACATAACATTAAATAACTACGACTACGAGCTTTCTAACGATTACATATACTTGAGGTGACCGACACTTTAACCACTGGATTTTCCAAATCCTAACATATTATAAGATAAGTACACATTCGATGTTCTAGAGAAAATAAGAATTTTACACATCGAACGGTTTTTCCAAAAATATTTTTCAATCAGAGATACTTTTTGTGTTTGAAAATGAATACACATTCGATGTGCTAGAGAAAAGAAGATTTGCACATCGAACGGTTTTTCCAAAAGTATTCGTCAATTCATTTTCCTGGACCAAGGTTGATTCAAGATTGAATCGCCCCATCGTTTCTATCCAGTTGTCACAAGCTTGATCTTTTGCAAGATTTCACATGTCACACACCAAGAGCTTGTTTGATGTTGGCTCTAGAAGGATTTCCATCTTCATCATGAATACTTTACATATCACTCGGATGTTCTGGCAATACCACAAGGATAATGCGTAGGAATCTTAATATATTCTTACTTTCCACATTGTGTGAAACAGCAAGTCTTCATAGACAGTGTCCTAATGAGATTTATTTGATGATCTCGTGGCTCTAGACTCAATAGTGCACATTTGGTTTCCTATATCGGAGACTAGGGAGAGGGTCTCCTTCTTAAATATCAATAATCTCTAAGAGAAAGTCGATAGATTATGTGGGTTCCCCGTGAGAATGAAACAAGCCCTTTTAAGAGGAACTTGAGTAGCTTGGGAATTTTAGTGCAGTGCGTCACTGGGTTCATGACGTCTTGTCTTCAATACCAGTGTTACCTTAGTAACCACCAGTAGCATATGAATTGAACCCGTTAATCGCCCCTAAGGTTGAATTATTGGAGGGCTATTTCTTTTCACCCGTTTCTCATTCAATTCTTTTTCATTCTTCAACCCCTTCAGTGCTTACCGAGACATCATAACTAGAACCTTGTTGGGTTTATTCCAGTACTAGCTCTGTCTCAGTTGGCACTCTTCCCATATCTCACTTTTCTCCTTTTTTCATCATACCTAAGGACTCTACACTATCTAGTGGATTGTCCTTGGGTAGATCCCTCCAGCTCTGGCGGGATCGTGGGAACGAATACCTAACCTAACCATCCTTATAACACCATGCATAAAATAAATTGGTCGGTCTTTTGGTATTGTTCATTCCTTCTCGAAACCAATTGAAAAATCATTTGGAAAATCAATCAAGGTACTCGTGATATAATATCAAAGCATTTTGTACCTTAATTGTTTTGATCATTTTAGAAATGCTCCCCCTCAACATGTGCATATGATTTTGAAATTGTTTAGCACATGGAGGCAAGAGTTCTTTGAATTAATTTCTTGATCACAATTTCCATAGAAAAATCCATTTGATTTTCTTGGTAAATTCTCCCCCTCAATATGTGCTTTGGATATTTGAAATCATTTTATCACATAGAGGCAGGAGTTCTTTAAAGTACTTTTCACGATTGCCAATAGAAACCATTCGCTCCCCCTCAATATGTGCATCGATATACGAAAGAGTTTGGCACATATTAGAGAGAACTTGCACTTTGAATCAAAACGATCATTATTTATCAGATTTCATATTAAATCACAAATTCTCCCCCGATCAAAAATATCAAACCCTTTGAGATTTTGGATCCCAAGTGATTTAATAAGGTTTAGAAAACATGGGAGAAAATGTGCCTGATTTAAAAACTCATCTAGTTTTGGATAAATGCTCCCCCTCAACATGTGCATTATGTATATTGAAATCGTTTGGCACATGGAGGCAGGAGTGCCTTTAAAGGACTAAAACAGATTTGAGATTTAAATCACGATCTCTCCCCCGATCAAAAATATCAAACCATTTGAGATTTGAATTCCCAATTGATTTAAATCTTTTTAGAAAAATTTGGGGAAAGACGTGGCAAGATTTGATTTTGAAAAATGACAGATAAGGACCATTTTAAGACATTAAAGATTGTTAGTGTCATGTATGATTGTTTTTAGAGATCTTAAGTAAAATAAAATAATTTCACAATCAAACAAGAACAGAAAAAATTTCATTTTGAAAGACCTTGATTTTTAAAGAAAATCATACCATGACATAAAATTAAATCTTTAGATCACCACTTTATTTTTGTACAAACCGGACTTTTATGAAGAAATATTGTTTGAAAATAATTTATTTTAAATCACTCTTCCCCTCAATCGATGACCGTAGTCGATGATTGAGTGACTTATAGTTTTGATAAAATGAAGTCCGGTGATTTTCAAAGTTTAGTCTAGTTTATTTTCAAAATTAATATTTTTCCATTTTTCAAAACAATTTAATCAAATTTTTTCAAAATTGTTTAAAAATGGTATCCTGCACAAAGATACGTTCGGTGGTTGAGAAGCTTATGTTGTTGTTGTAGGGCTTGGAAGAAAAACCGTTTGCTGATGCAATGAGACTTCTTACATTGCATTTTAATGCCAACTGAGGTCCAATTAAGCTTCGTTTCTTCATTTGCTGATGAAGAAATCCATCTGCTGGTGCAGTGAGACCTCTTACGTTGCATTTTTCCATGCCAACTCGCCATAGAAGTCCAATTAAGCTCCGTTTCTTCATTTTTCAACCCAAGATATAGTTACCCTTTCCTTTAGGCATCCAATCATCTTCATTTGTGGGATCCGGATCGGGAACATTCTTATATACCAACATACCTGCATACGTTAGTGAACACACATACATATATATGGTGGTCGACATCACCCAACCAGCAATCGACTAATAAAAGTCAATCCAGCATAACAATTAGATCATACAAATGCATGGGAATAATGTGTTTATCAAACTCTAATCATCTAATCCTAACAATCATATCCAAGGCACCTAGTCCTTCAACATAGGTTAACATCATTTTCAATTAAGCACGAGGATAATTAGAAAAGCTCGTTAGATGATATAGATTTGAAAACATTCTCCGCCTCAATCAATGACTTATTTTCTGAAAAGTTTAAAAGCGCTGAAGTCATTGATTGAGTTTTCAATTTTTACGAAAACTCTGAATCTGATTGATTTTAAAGCAACTCATTTACCACCATTTTGTTAAAACAAATATTTTTCTGAAGAATTTTTGAAGGAAAAATATTTGAGTAGGAACAGCAGTCCTTCGACATACTTTCCTCATTTTGTTTTAGGATAAGTGCACGAAATATTTTGAAAATTGGTTTAGCGCAACACTTTCCTTCCTTGAAGAGCGGGGTGCTATCGGAAATAATAGCAAGCCATAGTTTAAGCACGGGTCACAGTCTGAAGTAACTGCAAGCCATTATTTGAAGCCCGGGTTACAGTCTGAAATAACTGTAAGCCATTATTTGAAGCCTGTTTTGGAAAAAATAATATTTACACCTCCTGCTCGAACTTCATCTATGGTCCCGTGCCATTATTGAATGACATTTCTAAGACCGCAGATGTTATCGATACCAGAAGACATGTCTAGGAAAACATATTTTTGGTATTTTTCAAATTTTCTAATTTTTATGGGTTTTTATTGATTTTATATTTTTCTATTTTCTTTTTGTTGGTTTTATAATTTTGTATTTTGCTTTTGATAACTATACACAAAGATAGAGTAGATGATATAGTTTAAGAGAATGATGATACGAGTAGCGAGATAAGGATATCGAGCAGCACGTCGTAGAAGATAGCATTCGTCATCTCTTAAACTTCCACCACCAAAGCTTCCGAGGCTCCAGAATAGAAGATAGAACTTGAGCCTTTGACAGCTTCCCCCCAAACCGAAAATCCTTATGTTGAGCAGATTCGAAGCTCTATATCAAGCTTGCTTTAGCCAGGTGCACAAAGAAGCACACCATTATCATTGATCCTGTTGCTCCTTTTAAGAATAATCACCGTGATTCTTCGTTCGAGGTTATATCATCCAATAGAACAACAGCAACGTATCATCCCACATTTAAATAATCTTCTCAAATTTCTTTTCTACTGACGTCTGAAGCAATCCATTCCAAAAGGTGTCAAGAGACCACTTCCCCCGAGTAGTTGAATTCATGCAACCCGTTTCTTAGAATAGAGCTCAAGAGCCCGAATACACAAATAGAGTTCCAAAGAATAAATGCTAGCACACCACCCAATGCACATTTATCTTTCCTGATGATTGTGTATGAAGCTCAAGAACCCAAAGTACCCAGATGCCCCCACACTTGTGTGCCTCTGTTATCTTCAGAAACTGACTCTCTCTTACATCTCTTCCCCCACTTAGTTGGAGTAAGAATACTAAACTCCATGAGTTAAACCTTGAGTTTCTCTGCGGTAATGACAATAGTATTCCCGGGATATCTTCAATCACTTAGAAGTATTAAGTTCATCAAGTTTGCTCGCGTTTAGATACGTGTCTCCTTCCCCCTTGCTGGTTTTGATACTTCAGAATCAGCAACTCTTTGTAAGCCCGTATACATGAAATCTTTTGAGAAGAACATCATTAGCTCAGATGTATCTGTGATAATCAACTTGCTGCAGAATGTGAGCAAGTCTAATTGGGGATTAAATCAAACATTTCACCCTCCCCCAATTAGTGCTCTCCCCTAAACCGACAATCTGTTAGATAAATGCCCGAATTAAGAAGAAGTCTTTAGATCGTTAAATGCAACTCGTCTTTAGTCTTCTAACATGTAGCATAAAATGTTGAACAAACTGTAGACTCGACCTTCTTCAAGATTTTCCAGTTGGGGAATAGATAGTTAACTTCTTCAACACACCAAAAAGCATCCCAATTAACTTACATCTTGCAAATCCCCTTAATTAAGATCCCTCCCAATCAAACAAGAACAGAAAGATGTTCATCAAGGAAATCAGCAATCAACCCGCAACGAACACACGAAATGGTAACACCAAGCAAACAATCACATCAAACAAGAACAGAAGGTTGTTCGGAATCATCATGTTGATGTGTACGTGAAGCATTAACCGGATGCACTTTGTCGATAATCTCATCAGTCCGTGAGAAGATGTCAACCAACGGCTCTTAGAAGAAACATCATGTAAAGATGACCCGATAAGAAGAAGATCGGTTCTTACATGAGTTAGGAGCCGTATGACCATATATTCTCAGATATCGATCAACCATGCGGTAAATTCACACTTTTTCTCCCCCTCAAGAATTGCATACGGAGTTGCCATTCTTGATTGAATAAGTGAAATCATCCAAATGTAGTCTATTCACACTTCTCCCCCGCAAAATTAGCACAGGATGTCGCCATCGTCATTATAGTTGAGCAAGTGGAATAAGAAAACAATCAACAGTAGCCCGGTTCACTTGATAATTGAAAGCGCATGGAAAAAGCATGAAGCATGTTGATGAGAATGGTCATAATTGAGAAGATTTCTCTTCTTCAGAAGATAAAGCGCACTGACACGTACACTTTTCTTTTATTTAGAGAACGAGGCATGAACTGTTGTGTTCATACGTCATAATGTTGAAGTACGAGGCCTGAACTGATGTGAACATACGTCATAGTCTCTCTCTTTTCAATCTCTCTTGGCAAAACTTGTAATCACCCCATTATCATTCAGTAGGCTCTTTGTCGTGACAGCTGATGGAGAAAACCCAATATGATGAATTTGACCTTGAGGTAAACTAACCCGAAGTCGTGACTTAAACTTGCACATATGTAAAAAAGAGCGGTGCCGATAATTCATGCCCTTTTGAATCTCTAAGTACTCTATACTCTTCAACCAACCAACCATCAAGTATAAGACGTACATCATCTCTTGAAAATCCACAATTGAATGTGACACTGAGCACTACAACGTAACTCCTTAAAGTGATAGTTATTTTGTGGTGGTAAGAGCCCAATTCCCCCAAGTGGTAAAAGAAAAGGTAAAAGCCACCCAACAATAACTAGATTTCCAACTCTTTGTTTTTGACAATAAGCTCGAACAAGGATCTCGAAGAATCTTCATCCAACCATCTCCGATACCTTCAGATACTAAGTACACTCGCCCGTGATATTTCACTTCAACCTCAAATAAATAATACTAAATTAACGGCGTTGTCACATCTTCTGGTTAAAAGCTCAACTCTAGCCTCCTTTGACGTTTTACGTGAACTATGATAATCGTTTCATCCCGACCATGGTTAAAAGCACATAACCCCGTAAAACCATGTAATAACCAAACTGCCATGACTAATATCCAAACACACGTCCAATTCATGAAGTACACCCGTTTATCCCTTCTTCGAAACAGAAAACGTAGCACCAACATAAAATAAGATTCCGAAATACACTTTCCTTTCTCCAAGATGGTTCCATCAATACGGGATTTTACAATTCTATGGTTTAAACCGAGAAATAGTTTCTTTCATGGGATTTTACAAAACCAAGAATAAACCGTAAGATAGATCCGGAAATGCACATTACTTTATCAGGATATTTCCATTGTCATGGGATTTTACAAGTCTATGATTTAAACCGAGAAATAGATTCTTTCGCGGGATTTTACAAAATCAAGACAAAACCATAAACAATGACAGCTTGAATGTGTTATGACAACTTTGGTTTCGGTGAATATCTGTTTTAGGGGAACATGCAGCGGTTCATCAACGGTTCATTATCCAACATCAACAATATCATCAACAATTCTTTACTTTGGTAAGCACATCATTCACATATTCTGTCGGCTATTACAGTGACAACACGGTGAAGAAAACCCGATATGCCAAACTTGATCATGAAGTAAAATTCCCTAGATTTGTTACTTAAACTTGTACAAATCCTCGTGAAAAAGAAACGGTGTACCAAATGTACCAAACCTCTTGACGTATTCTCAACTGCGTGAAACACCGAAGTGATAATTACGTTGTGAGTTAAGCAAGAAGGAATCACAAACGAAAATGAATAGCCAAGTCTTTATCACACTCAACAAAAGCCCAAACAAGTCATCTTCGCGGAAGGGTAGAAAGAAAGAAGATGAAATAAGTAAACGCACCCGGAAAACTTCACTTCAAATCCAAATAAGAGATATCGTCCAAACAACCCCGTAGTCAACATTTTCCAATAAACACTTCTAGCCGTGACATAATATTCTTTGTGAAAATGTATACACCAAAGTACCAAACTTCATAACCCATTGAAGCACACCAAATCTCATCATCAAAACTCATTATCTCAAAATATCGACAGGTCTCAAATCACAATTCACATTGTCAAATCTCTTTAACAAACCTCATTATCACACATTTAATATCATCAATCTTGAGAAGCCCATATGTCCAATCTTTCAAGTACAAACCATTGCATAGCATAATCACACTTGGTCCAAGCCTTTTATCAAAACCAATCATATGAAGCAATTACAAATCCCAATCAATCCAATTCTCTACACATACAATGGATTCACTCAAAATACACTCTAAAGCCCATATAATCAACACAAGAATCCCGTAAGAAATACTCGTACAAGACCCCTTAGCCATCTTTTTCTCAAATTTTAAGCTCAAGCCGTGAATGCGTAGAATCCTTTGTGAAAATAATGATGACCAAAATACCACTCATTGTATTAATTATTAACAATAGTGTATCCAAAAATAACTTTCGGATAACACTGTTTAATTAATTCACACAAGCTCAATAATATCATTCCATCAATCTATTTCATAACCATTTTCGGATAATCACTGACCATAAGTGATTTCAGTCCAATATACATAACATGCCATTCCAATAATGTATCAGTCCAAACTCTTATTTAGTTCAGTCATACAACCCAAATCCATAAAAATAGGCTCGGCCCATGTGAGCTCCAACAGATACAACTAAAACTCGGCCCAAAGCAAATTAAACGACAGATCCATGGTACAGCGGCCCGATCCATACTTAATACATTGATATAAATTTCTACCCTAATTTCACTCTTCATTTGCAAACCCTAAATCACACACCTTACCTCCGCCCCCATCTCTCAGTCCATCAAACCCTAACTAAACACAAACCCTATCAATATTATCCGCCCCCATCTTCAATATCTGCTCTTCCTAACCGGTTTCATTCACAATAGAACACAACTCCCATCAACTAAACATCCTTCATCATACCTTAATGCTTTGTTGTTCAGATTTGTCTCGCCACAGGGTTGGCTCGAGACAACATCTTGGCCACAAGGATGGCAACAAGATACCTCATTCGAATATACCACAGGGATGGTTTAGGTTCATGATGATGGCAAGGCTTCGTGTTCTAATCAAAGAACTCAGGTAGGTATAAACATTGATAGTTAACAAACGTGTTTCAGTGATTATGCAACGAATCAAAGAAAGATGTAACATACTTTTTATAATCTTTACTTTAAATTCGAAAAGTAACAAAAACATATTATATCAATGATGAGTTAATTTCGAGAGATGGACCTTATATAGTCTTAATGATTCAATGGGTATCTCGAAATAAACTGAGATCACTTCTTTCAATTGATATAGTTTCTTGATTTATTCCTTTATAACGAATAACAGATTTGTTTTAACACAATTGTTAAGAACACTTCTTTATTTTTTCGGATATGGAAAGAAGCTTTTGATCAATGATGTAGAAACTCATTCGTAAATGCAAACCTTCAAGGTTTTGTTGTGTCTTAGTGATACCACGAAGAGGTGAGCTGAGATCTTGAAAATACTTTTTTTTTCATTTATGTACGAGTCTTGATTGAGTTGTAGTAGAACATGGAGAATGGGTAACGATAGTGTTGAAGTTGTTGGTTGAAATGGGATTAGGATATAATCTTGTATGACTCGACTTGTGATGGAAAAAAAACTGAAGTCGTTTGAGTCTTGTTATTGTTGGTATAAGTGGTCATGATGTTACTCTTCTTCTTCATTTCTTTGATAACAAGTCGCTACCCTTTTAGAGCCAAGTCGCTAAACTTATAAAACCAACTCGCTTTCATTTTTTCATTACAAATTGCTACTTGTTAAATAACAAGTCGCTATTGACCTGGTCAACGGATAAAACCATAGCAAGTCGTTACCAATAAGCAATTTGTCAAAACAAAAAGCTTCTGATAAAACCATAACAAGTCGATTATGACTCTTTTAAAACACAACTCGCTTGTCATTAAAAAATGACAAGTCGCTTCCTTTTTTTTTCAGTTAACAAGTCGCTATGTCATTTCTAATACTCCAAGTTGCTATCAATAATTTTTGACTTTATTCCGGCGTTGTTTTTTTTTTTTTTTTTTTTTTTTTTGACCAGCTTATAAACCCAGAAAAAGTAGTTGAAGAAATGCTTCATTTACGATTTGACCACGGTTGACCATGTATTTTACCGATTAAGACCATTTGTTTACACTGTTGGTACCAAAAAAAAAGTCACAAAGATGATGACACAAAAGTCAGTTGAGACAAAAACTTGACACAAAAGCAGATGTTGTAGCCTTTTGAATATCAGGACCTTTTAGTTTTTAACCAAAGAAAGGATACAAAGAATCAATTATAACTTGTTAAAAACTGTTTTCAGAAGAAGTAAGCCAAAAAAATATTTTTCCGACCACTAACATGATGTAAAACCAGTTTTAACAATAACCAAAAACCACCATAACCATGATACTAAACCACACAAATCAACACAATACAACAACCTAGGCTCTTGATACCAATTGTTAGGATCTTAATTTTATTGTGTTTGATGATTCGGGTGGTCTAGGATGGCGGTGATACAAGAAAGCCATGTTTTAGAGAGAGAAAGAGTGAGAGGGTGTTCTACTTAGAGACTTGCTTTGTAAAATATGAAATGTTAGATTGAGAAGCACCACCCCTTCCAATAAAACACTATTCTAAACTAAACTACTAACTAACTAATAAAACACTAAATAACGTAAATAACGACACGTCTACGAGCTAACTTATGCTAGATAATATTTGGGGTGACCGACTCTTCACAATGAAATTTCCAATTCCTAACAATTATTGAAGTAACGACGTAACTCTCAACTCAAGTTACGCCGTAACTAGATCGTGCCTATAAATACCAGTCATAATTTCTGCATTTCACATCATTTACTTACAACAAGAAGGTAGAGAATGTAAAGAGGGGTCCAAAGGGAGATCTTTTGGAGCATACGGAGCCATCTCCAAGGGAGAAATCACTCCCTAACGATAAGCATTAACAATTATTTTATCTTTTACTTTCGATTCATGTATTTCATTATGTTAAACATTGAATCTTTTGTTTCTTTTAATATGATCGGCTAAGCACCTTTGGTGCTAGCCTAGTTATGATTCTTTAATGTTTTGTTTATGTTTTTATGCTTCCGTATAATTGTTTCTAGTGTATGCATGCATAGTTCGTTGTTAGTTACCCTAGCTTCGGTAGTTTTGAATGACGGTCATATCTAGTTGCTTAGGAGAATTGACCAACTGACCCTAAGTAGTTAGGTAGAGTTGGGGAGGGTAAGAATTTACCAACTGATGACCCTTCCTCGCTTGTGCGAACTGACCAAATGATCATCTTTCATTTGGATGAACTTAAGAATTTAGGGATGAGTGCCTAAGATGCTAGCGCTCGAGCACTCATTGTTACGAATCTTGCATGTAGGGTACTTAATGACTTGGCTTAGGGGACTAAAAACAACTCGATTATCAAGGGTAGAAGCTTGGCCTCGGGTGGAAGCCTTTGGTGATACGTTAGGACGAACTGACCAAATGTTGTCCTAGCGATTTAAACCCCCACTTGAATCAATTAGAAGTAGTAAAATGTGAACATTACATGATAGGATGAGTAATTAGGTTAGCACACTTTACCTCTATTGATCACAACCTCTCTTTATTTTACGCATTTATTTCTTGTTAATTAGTTTAATCATTTCTACTACAAACTAGTTAAAACCCAGTGACATCTAGACTTAATTAGAATCCGCTCACATAGCTCTTGGGACGACCTCAGTTTTATCGATTACTACACTACACACGACCGAGAACACTGCCCGTGAGTGCATAAGGTGGACCATAGGTAAACGAGACTTTATAAATATTAAAAGCTGGTCAGAAAACCTGCATCAGAACCATTGATACGCTTACACAGCGCATTCGGGGACAAAGGAACTTCCTTTTCGTCGAGCAAGTTTTTCAACACCCTAGGCAGTGAACCTAATCGTTGTAGTGTAGTATTAGGGTAAGCCACGGGTATTGATATCGTTCTCTAGGGGAATAGGAATGCTAGTGAGAAGTTACTACGCTAAGGTTGGGGTTGAGGAAGATTATTTTTTATCTTTTTTATATTTTTTAGGAAATGGAAAGGTACGAATCTCGGGGTTTGGATTTGGGGGTTGGTATTTCTACCGATTACTCTACTTATCTAATTGTCTAATTAACTAAGCTAAGGGGTTGTCTATGTCTATTGTTGTGTGCTCGTATGATGATTAAGAATGTGTTTACTTAGGTTTTATTACTCCCTAGTTATCTCCTATTGATGGTTGAATTTTCACGTCCTTATTCTTAACGCGTTATGTTTCTAAGGTCGTAGGGTATGCGTTTATCCCTAAATCTTTGAAGCTACCAAAGGTTAATGACTACAAAATCTCTAGGATTTATAAACTTAACACTATGGTATTCTTTGGATGTTTAGCCTACAATAACTCTAGGTGATTATAAACTATGGTTCAACAAAGATTAATCAAGCATTAATAACACAACGAATGACCTATCGCAATACTAGGTCAATCACAATTAAGATAAGAGACAACCAATCAATATTCAATAACTAGGTTTCATATTACCTAAGCCAACACAGAAATAACTTAGCTAGACATGGAGAACATGCAAGCATACACACAATCAACTGAAGATATAATTGAATTAATGAAGTAAAACACTTATCTTGATGCAAGATAGGGTATGGAACCCTAAAATACTATACAAGACAGCCTTGGTTCAGTTTAGGGTTTTACTCCACAAAACTACACACTGAAAACTGAAAAATTCGGATTCTATATATAGTGTTACAAATCGCGACGGCGTCACTCTTTAATTGTGACGTCGTCGGGTCGCCGTCATTAGGGTTTCGTCTTGGTTAATTGGAAAAGCATTGTGACGGCATCACCTTAGGCCCGTGACGCCGCCTCCTTCAGTCTCTGACGCCGTCTGGATCAAATCTAGGCCGTCTGACCTGCGACGCCCTACCCTTTTAACACCTGATGCCGTCACTTGTAAATAAGAAATTTGGCTACAGAGTCGTCACAAAATATGTTCCGACGGCGTCACAAGTAGAACCTGACGCCGTCCCCTTTCAATTCAGCAGCTTGAGTATCTCGATTCTTGACTTCGGCCATTTTCTTCGTATATTCGCGCCTTTTCGTCCGAATAAGTGTCATTCCAGCAATTTGCCTTTAAGAGACCTAAAAAGTGAAAAGGAACGAAATTAAATAATAACGGATACAAAAGTGATCAATTAAGGGCTTAAATGATCCCTCAAAAAGGTACCTTTTAAATCCTTATCAAATATCCCTACACTTGGTATTTGCTTGTCCTCAAGTAAATGTGCTTTTAGCCAATTGATTTATAAATTAGGGGTCATGAAGCATTAGTTTAGAATGATCCACAACACATATAAGCCCCGCAAAAGTCATAACAAGCACGGAAATTACATACTAGCACCTCACATGGGGTGTTTGGATACTCACATCTCTCGGGTGTATATAAAATATAACAAGTTGGAAATGGAACATAAACACTCATTAACCGGTCCTAGTACATAGATTACCATAGGCTTGAGACTAGATCAAACCTCCATCGCTTTGGTGTAACATTAGGCTTACGGTAGGGAAACAAAGGGTTTGGTGGGATAGGCGATTTAGTGGTGGCAAGTCAAAAAATTTTATGTTACAAGCATGCGAAGAATGGTGTTGCTAAGCCAAGACTCAACACTCTAAACTATAGATAAATTGAAATAAACAAACATAAATTTAAAGATAGATGTAGGATGGTAGCCCGTATGTTTTTTGTATATCACTCTATTTTTTTTCTTTTTCTCTTTTTTCTATTTTTTTCAATTTTTTTTTCATACACTTTTACTCTTCCATCCTCTACGATAACATCAAAATAATAGGGATTTATAGGCACATTCCTACACTTGAGTTTTTATTTCTCTAACACTAATTTGACCCGAATTGAAAAGATCAAAACACTTGGAGTACATTATTATGCAAATAAAGAGAATTTGAATTTAACGTTCCCTTCCCGTCTTTTCATAAAATTTAACTTTTCCCATGAGTCCCAGTCGTCCCAAAACTGTGTACAAAGGATATGACTCGACTTAGCAACTTATGCGAGCAACTAGATAATTGAACTAAGGGTTTAGTGTGATAACAATAATGCACTAAAAGTGAGTGCATACAAGGTAGGCTAAGGCGATTTGGGTGTACATTTGGGGGTGGATTGTAAACAATGCTCTTCATTGATATTCTGGAAAACTGAAACATCACGAGAACCGCGAAAAGGATAGGCTCTGAGGGGTTAACTAGGGGTATCGTGTACTAAAGATGAGTACAACGCAAGGGCGTAGGGGAATTACTCAACCGATGTGGAAGAAGTAATTATATTACGGGTATCAAACAAGGGTTATCCTAATGCCTCTTATCATTTAGTTATTCCTAACTACACAAGTGTAGTCTTACTAGCGATCTCGGAATGCATCACAAAACAAGTTCTAGAATCTATTATACTACCGGTTCACACTCTAAGCATTAAAGATGAATGCTTTAATTCCTACAAATCTAAGGGCGATCCTCACGTTTTGGGTGGAATTTAAGTGGTAAAGGGTTTTTGTGCTAGTCATATAACTTCCTATCCATGAGACGCTTTATTAAGACTAATGGCCCACTCCTATATGTCATGAAAAATTTTAAATTTGGTGCCAAAATTACCCTAACCGATATTTCTCATGATTTATTATACAAATGAAATTGGACAAAGAAAATATTCAAGGATAAGCATAGTTTCAAAGTTCCCATTTTATTTTCCCTCCATACACTTAAACTGAACATTGTCCCCAATGTTCCCCGAAAGTATCAAAGTTATGATAATGGAAGGTAATTAAAAACGAAAGAAACTAGTACTCCCCTGATTAGCTCGGTAGGATCCGTGTGAAGTGGTGGTTACATCTTTTTTCAAGAAGAATGTTTGCGTGAAAAGCTCCTTCTCATCTTATGTATCTTCTTCTTAATAAATTAAACATGCACACTTTAAGAAAACAAACGAAACCTTCGCGTGAAATCGGCGGTAACAATACTAAACTAGGATATAATGCTTGTGGAATGGATGTTTACAAATTTTTCTGGAAAATTAAGACCTGGAAAATTCCAAAAATTTATAAGTAGCTCAGAAAACGAGAAAAATCAGTAAGTCAGTTTTTGTGCTCCTCCTAACGCCGTCAGGTTGCGATCCTGAAGCCGTCAGGTTATCCTGACAGAAACTGGTCTGCGATTTTCTGGAAAAAATTCTGGAAGATTTTTATCTTTAGAACCTGGAAAAATTTCCTGCAAAACATCCATTATGACTCGATACAAGCATTTGACTCGAACAAACACACATGTATATCTTTTAAATAATTGTAATTCTCATGTTTACGTTTCTTTTGAAAACGTGAGTAATCCTCCCTACACTTATCCCTTATGTAAAATACCTTTATATGTAATTAAGACGAGGTTAAAGACAAAATAAAGCATTTTTACAAATTTAAACATGAGAATAAACAATCAATAAAAGATACATGACACACAAACAAGCAAACAATTAAGCATGGGTTGCCTCCCACGAAGCGCTTTTCTTTATTTATGAGTCTTGTAGCTAGACTCGAAGTCGTGCCCCTACGTTGCCTCATTTTGCATCCTCAATGAGAATTCTATCATGTTGAAAAAATTTCATTGACTCTATATCTAGGCCCTAAGGTCAAGCAATCCTTATAATAAAGCCTCCTTCTTTCCCACATGAATTTAAAACCTTTTAAAACATCGTCCTTGCTTTTGTCCTCAAAAGCTCTAATGTTGTCTCGTTCAAAAAGGGATAGATGGCCATATTCATTCGTCTTCCAAGGCATCCTATAAGTAATCTCATCGTTTCCTTCCTTAAACCTAACCGTTCCATCATACTTGTTATGGCTCATTTTAGACGTTTCAACAAACGGTTTTCCTAGCACTACCTGGGATAAACTACAGTCAATGACACACCCAATGTCTTCTAGGACCACAAAATCAACAAGGTAGGTGAAATTTCCTATAAAGACGTGTACATCCTTGACTCTTCCCACAAAGTTGCAAACATCACCAGGATACTTAGGGTCTCTCCTAATCTTAAGTCGTTCATTCATAATGTCATTGTAAACCACATATGACATCACATTAATGGGAGATTCCGTATCTATGTAAGCATGCTCGACATTCCTATATCCGATCATACACGGAATTTTTAGGTTCCAAGGATTTTCTCTCCTAATCTTTGGACATATCCTAATGATAGGTGATCGGGGATTGTCTATTATGTATTGGTGGTAAGCAACCTCTTCTGTGGAAAACTAGAAGGGGGGTTGAATAGTTTTGCCAATTAAAACTTCCTTTTAAACTATTTAGATCCACTTATGTCAATCTATTTGGATGTGTGTTGGATGTTGATAAACAAACATATAGAAGTATGAAAAGATAAGAGTAAGAAGCACAAAACCACAACGCGAGTATTTATAGTGGTTCGGCTACAAGGACACCTTCCTTGCCTTACTCCACTCCCCGAGTCACCTACTAGAGAGTTCGTAATCACTACATGACACCAACTCCTTATGGTGGAGAAACCTTCACAACGTTGCCTACTCTTTTTCCGGTACTAGGCTAACCACCGGGTTCTTTCACACCAAGGTGAACCACACCCAACACAACGTCGCCTACCCTTTATCCGGTACTAGGCTAAATACCGAGTTCCATTATAATGGAGGAACTACTACCCAACACTACACCAACGACTAATCCCAAAGGAGACCAACTCCTTATTACAACATCATCAAGGATATCAATATACTTGGATCTAGTACTAATCTATATTGTACATCGAAACACACCATATCGAATGTATATCTAAGGCACCTTTCACTAATGCCTTTAACTAGATCTTCAAGACACCCTTCACTAATGTCTTGTGACTTGACTTCTAGGCACCCTTCAATAATGCCTATAGTACGGACGATCGACACCTTTCACTAATGTCTTCGTCTTGATACTTAAGACATCTTTCACTAATGTCTTCAACACTACACTTCTTAGAAGAAAGAAAAGAATCATCAACAAGAGGACTTTAGTAGTCTTGATGATGAGGAATCATGGCAACTCATGGACTTGAGCTTGCTTGAATTCAAAGGTGGTGATCTCGCCTTTAAGAGGAACCTAGAGAATCACACAAAAACAAAACTACAAACATAGATCTCTTGGATCTGGGGTTAGAGAGCTTTTAACTCAGGGAGAAAGTATGTTAGAAAGGGGTGAGAAACAATGAAGAAATGGCTCACTATTTATAGAGGAAAATGTTCACTGTTCCCCGGATCCCACGGATCCCTCCCATAAGGGATCCGGTTAGCGTAAAGCTAGGGATCCGTGGGACGCTCCTCTTTACCCATGGGTATTTTGGTTATGGGTCATGGGTCATGGGTTATGGGTTGATCCATGGGTTTCTTATTAGATATAATGTATCTCATGAGTTCAATGTACCTAGTCAAATGGTTTGGATAAAACCATGGGTTATGGGTCAATACCATTTGTTAGTTTATACCCATTTTAGTATATACTAGTTTAAGTATATATTTACCCAAATATGTAAACACTAGTTGTTGTTGTACAAATGTAATATTAAATCATAAAATCACTTATACTTGTTTTAGTGTTTTATGTGAAAATGTGAATATGTTAGAAACTATTAGTTCAAACCATTTACGTATTTTATTTGTTTCGTTAAAATGATTTTACGTTTGTTATCGACAAAATATTAGAAGATCGTAAAGTATAAATAAACGTTTTTACGGCTTATTTGTATTAACAATCTCCCCCTTTTTGTTGATGACAAAACATAAAATTATTTCAAGGAAAAGCTAAAATTCGTAAAAGTTTGAATTTGTAGTTTTTACTTTCTTCTCCCCCTTTTTGTCGAAACAAAAAGAGTTTCGAAAGGAAACTAACAGATTGTTTTAGGAAAAACATGTGAAAGAAATAAAAAATAGAGAGCAAATAACGGGAACGGATCTCGTCTTTACTCCCCCTTGACGAGTCCATCCCTATGTAAGGACGTCAAGAGAATATTACTAAGCAAGTTCATTTGCAACTAAGTTTGCAAAAGATTTCGTCTATGTGACGAATGTTCTCCCCCTTGATGATTGCAATTTTGCAAAGGGATGTCATGAATGTAATCCTAATATTGCAAGTAATTTGCAATGTATTGCTTTGACACAAAGCACCCCCTAGCTTTAGGGTGTCAAAGTATTCATGTGTAAATTGAATAACTACAAAACAAATGTTAGAAAACAAGTATAATGCACAATTTCCTGCAAATATGATCCAAGTTAGTAGAAACATAGTTTTCTGTATCACGGATCCCACGGTTCCCTCCTAGTAGGGATCCGTCTTGCTGATGATCAATTTCAGCAATGGTGATATAACAAGTTATGTTAATATCAAAGTGAGATATGTATTATACAAATAATCATATACTAAGACAAATAGCAAGTAGCATGTATTTTCATTTAATAAAACTAGAGATATGATATACATGACTCTAAAAACTAAGAAAATGATCGATACATGACTTGGAATTACTAGAATTGTCTAGCTAACACTTGATACTAGGACACCACTAAAATCCTCTAGCTCAAGTTTGTTTAGGTTTAATCTCGTCGAAACGTTCGAGGAGGTGATAGAACATGAAACGTTGATCTTCTCGTACTTCATGTATCAAACTTTCAACATGTTGACAATGATAACAATCTTTGTCATGGCTAGGTAGTGGTGGTGGAAGAAAAGAGATTGCTTGATGTAAAGAATCAAGTGAAGCGGGTTGGGGAGCCTCAAACGACAAAGGAATTGGTGGAGGCGCATTTGAAGATGGCTCGACCAAGAATGATGGTGGTGGTAGAGAAGTGTCAACTTCCATATGGTCGGGTGGTTGACTTTGATAATTTCTCATAATCCAAATGGGATTATATGATGGTGACGGCGAAAAGGAAGCCGGAGCAAGTGTTGACTCAACACCTTGATTTTGTAACACTATTCCTCCTAATGAGGAGAATGTTGCCGGCGGAGGAGGATGAGACGGCCTAGGAGGTAAATCCTCTAAATTGTATAGGTGTGTTGATGATAGTGGAGATGTAAACGAGATAGCTCTAGGAACCAATGGTGATGGTTTAGTGGAGATGATATTGTTTGTCCTAGGAGGTATGGTGGTGTTTGGCATAGGTAGTTTTGTGGGTACTATCCTTTTAGGAATTGGTTTGATTGGTTGAGAAGAAATCCTTGCATTTGTTGGCTTGACCTGAGATGATTCGGTTGAATAAATTTCGTGTACAACACGAGCAATTTTCTTGGGTGGTTCTTGGGTGGATAAGTTGCTACTTGGAGTTTTCCTCATGATGAGATCAAGAGGTTTGTAAAGGTTTCTTAAGTGCTGAAAATGAGGATGAAGGTGATGACTTTAGAAGTCCTAACAATGTGGTTTATAAAGCAAGGGATTTGGCAAGTGCATTCAAGCCTTAAGCCACTAAAATTCATTGGAATGTTGTGATTAACATGCACAAGAGTCAACTTCAGAGTTTGCACTGATCTAGGAGCTCATTTAAGATGAGATGGAGTGTTTAAGTTAGAAAGATGAGCTTGAAATGATTGTTTTAGCTAGAGTTGACATAATCTGTCACAGGATCCCACGGTTCCTCCTCCTCAGGGGATCCGTCTAGGCTAATCCTAGGGATCCGGTTCTCAGCAGCTATGAAAGAGTAAAAATGATGTTTCTAAGGTCTAAGATCTATATCATCTTGAGTGTTTCAGTCCTCCTAAGTGTCTTAAATGAAGGGGTGCTTAAGTACTTGAAGGTAATGAGTGATGTAGCTAATGATTGCCTTTTATGGAAGGAATTGGAACTTTCATGAGTACAACTGAATGAACAAAGATGACACTAAGGATTTTTAGAGTGTCAAGAGAAGCTAAATGATCCTAGAGATCAGATAGTGACTTAGGATAATGTTTTGGAGAAGATCCTAAAGGCTTAAGATGGGAAGACTAGAATTTGATCAATTTTGACCAATTTTGAAGTAAGGATGATTATGATAAATTTTGCCATAATCGAAAGATTTCTAAGGGTAGATGTGAGGGATCATGTGAGACATGATGAGTGATCTAGAGAGCAGACGAGTAATGGATTTAAGTGAAAGGATAGATCTACAAGCATCTTTGAGTGTGATCTAGGTGAGTTATGTATGAGTAGGAAGGATCTACTTAACTTGATAAGGACTTAATTTTCCTTAAGACACTATGTCTAGCTTAGTGTGAGGTGTTCTAAGGACATGTTTGAAATAAAATGTTTGCAATTGCATTTTACGTTTCCGGATCCACACGGTTCCCTAAGTGTAGGGATCCGTCTAGCACAAAGTTTGGGATCCGTCCATCTGCTAAGCATAACCTTTACATAAACTATGCAATGATCTTGAAAATGCATTATATTCCAAGGTTAGTTTAAGAGGTTCTAACACTAAGATATCAAATGTAAGATGTTTTATTTCATGAAGGAAATTGGATTACATTGATAAAGCATGAGTACAAAAGGATTGATCCTTTTTGAAAGACTACTAAGTTCCTTAAGCGTTTTTTCTAGAAGGATCATCAAATGATTGATGAGTGTTGGTGGCATCAAGAATGAAGAAAGTCTTCATGAGAGATATGTTTAGTGGTTCCATCATCTTGTTTACAAGTACGTACAACGGACTTTGAAATTGAGGATGAAAATGCATGATGTTATGATAGAGGCGCGTCAAGAACATTCCATAAGGGATGAGTTTATTCTTGGAGCCTTGAAGATTTACAATTGCCTGCGAAGAAGTAGGCGAGTTTGTATGGTTGTTGTGTTAGCAAACAATACATTATGTGAGCACAACAAGCGGAAAGGATTTCTCGATTTCCCCTAGACTCCAAACATTTTCACGTAGGATGAGTGCAAGGGGCTTGTATTCTTCTCGGATGTCCCATGTAAAAATAATGTTTGGATTGGAGTAATATGGTCGAGGTTTGCATATTATGCGATTTAAATCCTCCGGGGAAGGTATGTGTGAACAATATGGACTATTTTCTTCACGAAAGTTGAAGAGAGAATCAAGAGACCAATCTTCGGTGAAGGCACGTTGTCCATGATTTGGAATCCGGAGGATGTGAGCAAAATGCCCAAGAGTTAAAGCAAACTTTTGGTTTTTGATCCAAAACCAAAGAGATAGAGAGCGATCCTCGTTACGAACGAGTTTAACTTGACGGAAGAATTCCATTATGAACCTTGGACATATCTTCTCGTTGATTTCGAGAAGACATTCTAGTCCTATAGCTCGGAAGGAGGTATGGATACCTTCTTCGAATTGTAGAGAGGTGTCTACAATACCTCCTTCGTGGAAGTGACGGTTTTCGAGATTATTGACCCCACGGACATGATTGCCAGGTGTGCTGGGCTCAAGGTAGATGTTCGGAGTGTAGACACTAGTGAGTGAAAAATCAAACTCATATTCATGCGTCATAGTTGAACCTATAGAAAAGATGAGTTAATAGAAAGTGATGTTTTGTGGTCAACCAGTTTATCTAACGTTTTTTTTACTATATCTTTATTAACAATGGTTTTTTAACAACAATAACACTTAACTCACTTATGGTTTTGACCTTCTAGTGGAATATTACTTTTAGAAAGAAAGTGTTTTTATTATGCATGAAAAACTATTGTCTAGATGTACGGTTCCCTTTTATAACGGATCCGGCTAGTCTAACTCTCGGGATCCGTGGATCTGGAGAAACAGGAACCGATTTCTTGATAAAAACATAGGTTTTTAGATCTTATAGTTTTATACCAAGATATGTGTTTTAGCCTACATTTTCTTTTAGCATGCATACATGGCTTTCTAATGTATCACGATAGAATGAAACAAATAAAAAAGAAATGATAAACACATTATGATAATAATAACCTAGATAACTAGACTATTAGTAATATTTCATTTCAATGCTAAGAATGATACAAAGGATTGGGTATATAACCCCAATGTAGATTAACAACACAAAGTATATGTCTCCGTATGTGAACTTCATCATAGGGAACACAAATGCGATGAGTGTTAAGGCGATGAGCACGAGAGCGATTTAAACCATGTTGAAGGCGATCCTTCTTTGATTCGGATGAGATGAAATGGAGAGAAAGATGAAGTTTTGAATGAGAGGAAATTTTTGAAACTGGAAGATTTGAAAAAGTGGGGATTTGATATAGTAGGCGACGGATGGTTTGTTTATGGGGAAGGAGGATTTTTTGAGATTTGTGTTTTGTTTTATTAATAGAAAGATATGATTTTTGGATTGTGCGAAATAAAACACAAGTTTTATATACCACGACTTTAGACGAAAGAATAACACGTATGTGAGAAAAGGCTTCCTAATGAAGCTACATGTAATACATGTATATGCACAAAAGATAATCAGATAAAAACCTAGGTAACTATACTTATTTATCAAGCTAATGTCATTTAGAGATAAGTGAAAAGTCATACCTCAAATGCATTTAGGAATGTCTTTACAAATGACACAACAAATGTCAAAAGACAATTCCAGCTCCTTTATGCTTAAGATACCTTCTTAGGGAAGGTATTCTTGTTACCAAGCGATTCCTATGACTTGGTATGTATGAGCTTTGACTAATCAACATGACAAAGAGGATTAGTACAATTAAATGATAGAATAAATAATAAGAAAAATGTTGTCATCTAATCAACATCCAAACAAAGAATTTTGAAAGACATGGTGTTTGTTTTTATGAAAAACCTTCTTTGTAGTTTTCAATTAACCATAGATCGTGTCAAGTTTTTAAAGTACAATATACTCCAAGAAACTTGGTAACGAAGCTCTGATGCTAATTGTGGAAAACTAGAAGGGGGGGTTGAATAGTTTTGCCAATTAAAACTTCCTTTTAAACTATTTAGATCGACTTATGTCAATCTATTTGGATGTGTGTTGGATGTTGATAAACAAACATATAGAAGTATGAGAAGATAAGAGTAAGAAGCACAAAACCACAACACGAGTATTTATAGTGGTTCGGCTACAAGGACACCTTCCTTGCCCTACTCCACTCCCCGAGTCACCTACTCGAGAGTTCGTAATCACTACACAACACCAACTCCTTATGGTGGAGAAACCTTCACAACGTTGCCTACTCTTTTTCCGGTACTAGGCTAACCACCGGGTTCTTTCACACCAATGTGAACCACACCTAACACAAGGTCGCCTACCCTTTATCCGGTACTAGGCTAGATACCGTGTTCCATTATAATGGAGGAACTACTACCGAACACTACACCAACGACTAATCCCAAAGGAGACCAACTCCTTATTACAACATCATCAAGGATATCAATATCCTTGGATCTAGTACTAATCTATCTTGTACATCAAAACACACCATATCAAATGTATATCTAAGGCACCTTTCACTAATTCCTTTAACTAGATCTTCAAGACACCCTTCACTAATGTCTTGTGACTTGACTTCTAGGCACCCTTCAATAATGCCTACAGTATGGACGATCGACACCTTTCAATAATGTCTTCGTCTTGATACTTAAGACATCTTTCACTAATGTCTTCAACACTACACTTCTTAGAAGAAAGAAAGAATCATCAGCAAGAGGACTTCAATAGTCTTGATGATGAGGAAGCATGGCAACTCATGGACTTGAGCTTGCTTGAATTCAAAGGTGGTGATCTCGCCTATAAGAGGAACCTAGATAATCACACAAAAATAAAACTACAAACATAGTTCTCTTAGATCTGGGGTTAGAGAGCTTTTAACTTAGGGAGAAAGTATGTTAGAAAGGGGTGAGAAACAATGAAGAAATGGCTCACTATTTATAGAGGAAAATGTTCACTGTTCCCCGGATCCTACAGATCCCTCCCACAAGGGATCCGGCTAGCGTAAAGCTAGGGATCCGTGGGACGCTCCTCTTTACCTATGGGTATTTTGGTTATGGGTCATGGGTTATGGGTTGATCAATGGGTTTTTTATTAGATACAATGTATCTCATGAGTTCGATGTACCTAGTCAAATGGTTTGGATAAAACCATGGGTTATGGGCCAATACCATTTGTTAGTTTATACCCATTTTAGTATATACTAGTTTAAGTATATATTTACCCAAATATGTAAACACTAGTTGTTGTACAAATGTAATATTAAATCATAAAATCACTTATACTTGTTTTAGTGTTTTATGTGAAAATGTGAATATGTTAGAAACTATTAGTTCAAACCATTTACGTATTTTATTTGTTTCATTAAAATGATTTTACGTTTGTTATCGACAAAACATTAGAAGATCGTAAAGTATAAATAAACGATTTTACGGCTTATTTGTATTAACATCTTCCTTAGTGGGGTAAAGATTGAAATAAGCACTATCCTCCTCATTTAATAAGCTATTTTCCGAATTACTGTTGATCATGGAGCCAACTACAGAGGCGCTGACATAACGGCTTTGGCAGTTGTGTTGACACAACAGCTTTTCTAATTGTGCTATCAAATAACTTCTGCAAATCTTGAAGGTCAATGTTCCTACTCACATAACGGCTTCGGCGGTTGTGTTGGTCATTGGTTTGGGTTTTGAGTGAAAGTGATTTATTTGGTGGTGGGTTGTTGAGTGGTGGTTGATTATCACCTTCCATGATGAAAAGTGATTAGGTTACTAACAAAGGTCACGAAGAAGGGGGATAGATTACGAGGAAGCTAAAAATGAGAAAAAAGCTTACTTGATAGAAATCAAGCAAGGAAACCTAAACGAGATGGACTCCTAACTAGCTATTCTATTCCCCGGCAGCGGCACCAAAAACTTGATACGCTTACACAACGCGTTCGGGGTCACAGGAACTTCCTTTTCGTCGAGCAAGTTTTTCAACACCCTAGGCAGTGAACCTAATCGTTGTAGTGTAGTATTAGGGTAAGCCACGGGTATTGATATCGTTCTCTAGGGGAATAGGAATGCTAGTGAGAAGTTACTACGCTAAGGTTGGGTTTGAGGAAGATTATTTTTTATCTTTTTTATATTTTTTAGGAAAGGGAAAGGTACGAATCTCGGGGTTTGGATTTGGGGGTTGGTATTTCTACCGATTACTCTACTTATCTAATTATCTAATTAACTAAGCTAAGGGGTAGTCTATCTCTATTGTTGTGTGCTCGTATGATGATTAAGAATGTGTTTACTTAGGTTTTATTACTCCCTAGTTATCTCCTATTGATGGTTGAATTGTCACGTCCTTATTCTTAAGCGTTGTGTTTCTAAGGGTTAAGGTATGCGTTTATCCCTAACTCTTTGAAGCTACAAAGGTTAATGACTACAAAATCTCTAGGATTTATAAACTTAACAATAAGGTATTCTTTGGATGTTTAGCCTACAATAACTCTAGGTGATTATAAACTAAGGTTCAACAAAGATTAATCAAGCATTAATAACACAACGAATGACCTATCACAATACTAGGTCAATCACAATTAAGATAAGAGACAACCCATCAATATTCAATAACTATGTTTCATATTACCTAAGAAAACACACAAATAAATTAGCCGGACATGGAGAACATGCAAGCATACACACAATCAATTGAAGACATAATTGAATTAATGAAGTTAAACACTTATCTTGATGTAAGATAAGGTATGGAACCCTAAAATACTGTACAAGATAGCCTTGGTTCGGTTTAGGATTTTACTCCACAAAACTACACACTGAAAACTGAAAAATTCAGATTCTATATATAGTGTTACAAATCGCGACGGCGACACTCTTTAATTGTGACGCCGTCGGGTCACTGTCATTAGGGTTTCGTCTTGGCCACGTTAGCATTGTGACGACGTCACCTTAGGCCCATGACGCCGTCTCCTTCAGTCTCTGACGCCGTCTAGATCAAATCTAGGCCATCTGAGCTACGATGCCCTACTCTTTTAACACCTGATGCCGTCACTTGTAAATAAGCAATTTGGCTACTGAGTCGTCACAAAATATATTCCGACGGCGTCACAAGTAGAACCGACACCGTCCCTTCAATTCAGCAGCTTGAGTGTCGATTCTTGACTCGGCCATTTTCTCGTATATTGCGCTAGTGTATTCCAGCAATTGCCTTCGACCTATAGCGCTTCAGTCCGAGAATAATTCCGACAATTTACAAAAATTAAAAAATAATTAAAAAGGAACAAAAATAAAAGTGATCAAGTGATCAATTAAGGGCTTAAATGACCCGTCAAAAATGTACCTTTTAAATCCTTATGAACCATCGTCGTCAGTTAGTCAACGATAACCTTTGACCCGAATTTCGACTTCTAATTAAAATTTTGTAAAACCCTTAGTCCTGAATTCACATGTTGATATTTAATTTGAACTTAACCTAAGTATGTTTAATAGTTAAATGATATTTCAAACTATATGTTATAATTAACATACACATTTTGATAATTACTAATCTAATTAAACTAAATAAACTAGGATTTATTTAATTAATAAGTGATTAAATACATTATATAAAAAATAAAAAATAAAACCTAAGTTTTGTAAATAATAAAAGTTGTTACCAAATCTTCTCCTAATCCTATCCTAACCCCAAATAAAAACCGATTCCTTCCCTATTCCTTTCCAAAAATCACGCCATTTATCATTTAACAAAATGAATCACACTTTATTTGTTTCCTAAATAAAACTCACGCTCCTTTTTATAATATACCGGTTCTCCTTTTCTTTCCTATCCTCATATGACACAATCAAACACATCTTCTGGTTATTTCTTTTCTACCATGACACAAGAAGTTTGAAGGCTGCAGTGGTGGTACGAGTGTGGTATAAAAGGGTTGTCGATTTGGGTATATGTATGTTTTGTATTGAAGTTCTTGTTTCTGTCCTTCCTTGCCTCGTTAGCAGCAGGTATCACTCAAAACACTCTTGTTTCCCTGACCCATGCAACACACATAGCTTCATGCTAACCTGAAAAGAAAAAAAATTGTCACTTAAACCTAATTATTACACAATTCAATATAGACGAATTAGAGCTAGTTCATATTATTTTATGTGGTTTAGGTTTTGTTAATCTGAGTGTATATGTGTATAATTTGTGGTTTGATCTGGGGCTGCTAACGCGTGTTATATTGGCTAATCAACCATTGAAATCATATTGGTATATATGTTTGTTGTCTCGTTAAATACCACATGAAATAATAAAAGTTATACGGCCTTTATATTTGTCTTTGGTATCGCGTTTCATGGGTTGTCTTAGTGTCTCATTACTAGCCCTATGTCGACCTCTTTATAACCATAAACAAGCTATAATGTATCCAATAAAGACACATTAAATATGGCTAATCGAATATGGAACCCTAGGTTTGGTTGGTTTTATTATTGGTGCGAGTTAGGGTTTTGGTTTTGGTAGAACTTGGGATGGTATAGTGCTCGTTTGACTCTATATATATATATATATGTTAATATGTTTTTAATGATTGTGTCATGGATTATAAGGTGTCGTGTGCAAGTAAACGTGTTACATTATGGTCTAAATCGGATTTCTGAATTTGACAGCTTTGAAAGCTGAATATGTGTGCGCTATAGCTCGAGTCCTATAAGGCTCTAATTTTGTATTTTGCATGAAAAATTGTTTTAATGTCTTATCTAAGCTTTCTAATTGGTTTGGAGTTGTGTTGATCATGTTTTTGAATTTTATGGGATCATGTGTCAAATATGAATTCTTGAAACTTAAAATCAGTCGAAGTTTCTTATTTTTCATTTTCAAACCTCAAGGATTTAAGAGCTCTCCTTTTACGTAGGTGATATTTAAGTTATGTGTGACTTTCTAGAGTTTTCATAGATTTATTTGAAGAGTCTAAATAGGTTAAATAAATATAAACTTTCGAGGTATATCTGCAGTTAACTTTCTGGACTTGTTTGGATAAATGATTTTTGGATTGGTGTTTGCACTTGATAATAAATTCTGTAAAAATTCATGTACTCTAAAAGACATACATGTACCTGGGTAAAATATAGTTGCTTTTGGATAAGAGTCTAAGTATGGTTTAAAAATTCGTAAAGTGAAGGCTGAAATATATTAAAATCAGAAATTTGTTAAGAAGCTAAGTTTTGTGAGATAAATACCATTTGATGTGTTTTGAACTCTAAATGGCACTTAAATAATAATTAGGATATAATTGGTCATATGTTAACCTAATTTCGATAATAAAACCCTAAGTTGATTAACATTGAACTGTAAACCAAAGTTACTAAAAATGGAAAGCTTCTAAAAATAAAAGAAATCTTAATTATGTATTATGCACAACTATAGGTGATAACATCAAATAGTCCTGATTTTCTAAGCGTTAATTTCCCCTTGTATCATCACAGTTTGAGTAAAATACTAGTGAAAACATCCTTATTCCTTATTATTTCTTTTCAGGACCCAATCGAAGTAAGGAAGCTGCAATTGGACGTTTTCAAGCCCTATTGATACGATTGTCTCTTAACTACGGCGTAACCAAGTGATGAAGTTACGACGCAACTAAAGATTACGAAGGCTACGGCGTAACTCTCAGCTCAGGTTACGCCGTAACAACTGATAAGCACCATATTGACAAAGACTACAGCGTAGCCCTCAGCTTAGGCTACGCCTTAATGAAGAAATACACTAGATTACAGAAGCTACGGCGTAACCCCAGCTAAGGTTACGCCGTAACCATGGATAAGCACAAAAAATGAGAAGTTACGACGTAACTACCTAATAAGGTTACGCCGTAACTAGTTCAAAGCCTATAAATAGTCGATGGTTTTACCAGGCGAAGTATCTCTCCTTTTCCCAAACCTTCTAGGGTTTGGGGAGATCAAAACACAGAAGAAGAAGAATGGTTTAGGAGCACTGAATAACGAAGTCCTCGTCTACGATTTCCCTTGTATTCGAGTTTGAATTATTTTTATATTTTTCTAGAACTTATACTATGAATTCATATCATTAATTAAAGTTTGCATTTATGTTATTGATATTCTCTATAATTCTTTATAGACATTTGCTAGTCTTTTCATAGATTGCTAGCCTTGGTAGTATTATAAGCTTGGTAGTATCTAAAGGGCTGGGAGATATGACCAACTGACCCCAGTCTGATAGATAGCGAAGTATGGGAGGAATTGGCCATAGTACAACCACTCTTTGTGTGCGAACTGACCAAATGATCACCTATCAAGTGGAGGTATTTAAGAGGTTAGGGGGAATCTAAGTTCCTAACGGTCGGGTTCCCACCGTCTAGATCTAGTAGATTTGGTGCTTAATGACTGATATTAGGTTGCCGAATGATCCCGGGTGACCTGCTCATCTTGGTGAGGAATCTAAGAACCATAGGCCATGACGAATCGACCAAAGGAGTCTGGTGATAATTAACCACTATACTGAATCTTCGTATCGAGAATCAATGCATATTTGTATTCTTTGTTAAGCTTCGTTTGTCTATCTCTTTACCCTAAATTTCTGGTGTGTATGTAGGTAGAATAATAGCATATCGATGGATTATAACAACTTTGTCATACCAATATATTATCATCTTAGTTCTTTCAAGGTCACAGCTCTCTTGGGACGACACTCGGATTTACCTAAGGCTTTACTACATCTGATCGGGTTCTCTGCCCGTTAGTATGTGTTTATCCTAAGTTATCTAAGTTTTATAAATATTAAAAGTAGGATGAACTAGCACATCAAGCTTTTTTGGCGCCGCTGCCGGGGAGCAGTTAATGAAAGATCTAAGGTATTTCATCTTCACCTCATTAAGAGATTTGAGCACTTCCATAAGGTACATTTCTAAATCTCTCATATTGTAATTATACAAAATTTATCCTCTGACGCTATTAGTTACGACATAACTCCTTTCATGGGTTACGACGTAACCATATCATATTTAATTAAAAAAAATCTTTTGACTAATTAGTTACGACGTAATTCTTTTTAAGAATTACGACGTAACCACTATACTATCAGATTTATAAAAATTAAATCTTTAATTAAAATTAAATATTTAATTATGACGTAACCCTTATTAGGATTACGACGTAACCCTTTCACAACCATTTAAAATTTAGAAAATATTAGTTACGGCGTAACTAATAATAGAAATTACGCCGTACCTATCTTGGCGGTATAAAACCTTATACGGAATAAAAACTAGGTTTTACACATAAACTTTAACCGCCTACCCAAACAGTAAAAAATTTCTCCCAAAATTTTTTCCATCAAGATCTCTTCATCTAATCATTCTCCATGGCTGGTAAGATCTATCACTACTCTTTTTGATTTGTTTATGTCAATTATTTCAATTAGGGTTTATATTTTGATATTTTAGGGATCTTGCCGATTTGAGTATATTATTGCTATTGGTTTGATTAATTGATGGTTATGATGATTTCCCCATGTTATTTTGATTCGTGTCCTTTCACTATGGGTCGATTTGGGTGTTTTGACTTTATTTAAATAGGGTTTCGGGTCAAACACAAACCTAGTGGGTTAGGTGCGGTCCCTCAGCATTAATAGGTTAAAAATTTGTCAAAACTTGTTACCACTTGAAAAAATTGATGGTTCTGGCGTAATCTATTGCTTAATTGGACCATCTGAGGTGCTGAGTTTCTGGGGAAGTTACAGTGTAACTGGGGGTTAAGTTACGTCGTAACCATTAAAATCTGTAATTACGGCGTAGCAGTTTGATTTAGCTACGCCGTAACCTTTGAAATTACCTAATTACGGCGTAACTCTTGTAATAGTTACGTGGTAGCTTGACATCAGTAAGGTCTGCACTTACTGTTATTTGTGTTATTTTTAGCTGCAAACAACCCCGCTAATTGGTTCAGGTTTTTGGCACATCGAGATGCTGGTATTAGGCAGTTATGCGTGGAAGAGTATCAGAAATTAAGGAGAAAGAATATCAGTCAACCTGAAGCAATTGATTTTGATGCATTTGGTAGTTTGGCAAACGGGAAAGCTAGTAGGAAATTGAGGAAGTTTTGCAAAATTAAGTTCACGTGTAATGCACGGGAGTTCACGTGTAATGCATGGTTAAGGCTATTCAGGATCACGGAGCCGGTCATTCCGGAGTACGTCCGTGAATTCCCTGCTAGTGTGGAGTTTCGCACTGATATTGTTGATGATGACAATGAGTCAATGTTTTTCCAACTTGGAGGCGTAAGAAGAAGTTTGACTCTTAGGCAGTTTACTGTGCGGATGGGTTTGTACACTGAAGAGGAAATGGAATCTGAAGCTTTTTGTCGGTTCTATCACACTTGTTAGAGAAGAAGGGATGAGACTCAAGACCTTGCTGTTTATTTCAACCAGATCGCTGACATGGATGGTTAGGATTCAAAGAGCCCACCATCCTACGTGATGGTGAGGAGCCCCATTCGTCGACTAGTGCACCGCCTACTTGCTTGCTCTATTCGAGCAAGACACTCCGCCAAAGAAAAGATGACTATGGATGATCTTTACCTAATGCAGGGCATGGAAGGGGGAACCACATTGATGTTCCCTTCTATTTGGCAAGATTTATGGGTGTTGGTGCTAAGGGGTTTTCATCTAGGAGTCCTTTGCAAGGGGCTCATTTCATTGGGAGGTTAGCTAGGAGTTATGATCTTATGACCGATGCAGCTTTGGCTCGAGTTTCCCGTGAAAGGGAGACTAGTTTGATCAGGCTAGCTAAGCTAGTCGAGTTCAGGATTTGCACCCAGGACATTTATGGAGTGATTGAGTTGGCTGGTACTGTCCCGAGGAGAGAAGTTGGGGAAGCTAGTGGTGTTGGTAGAGAAGCTGAAGAGGAGGCCGAGGAGCAGGTGCCCAGGGGATGAAGAAGGGCACATGTGAATGTAGGAGATAGGTTACAGATCATTGATGAGAGGATCGAGGGAATGTCAACCCATTTCAACGAGGAGATTGAAAGCCTCGAAGTGGGTCTTTATGGTCTTAGTAACCAGTTTGAGGGTTTTACAGGTACATTGGATCAGGTGCAGCAGCTCCAACAGGATTTCTTTCATTGGAGTGCGGATCGGACTAGCCAAATGCTGCAACACATGCATTTGAGCCACCCTAGGTGGGAAGGTCCGAAGTATGTGTACCAGCCCGACATCCCCGACGTTGGCGTCCACGGAGGAGTGGCATTCATGTAGCCCGACACCACTCCTGGCAGCACTACGAGCACCCTATTTGATTCCACCCAATTCCACACCATGGATCATGATTAATATTGAACTGTAAACCAAAGCTACTAAAAATGGAAAGCTTCTAAAAGTAAAAGAAATCTTAATTATGTATTATGGACAACTATAGGTGATAACATCAAATAGTCCTGATTTTCTAAGCGTTAATTTCCCCCTATATCATCACATTTTGAGTAAAATACTAGTGAAAACATCCTTATTCCTAATTATTTCATTTCAGGACACAATCAAAGTAAGGAAGCTGCAATTGAACGTTTTCAAGCCCTATTGATACGATTGTCTCTTAACTACGGCGTAACCAAGTGATGAAGTTACGAAGCAACTAAAGATTACGAAGGCTACGGCGTAACTCTCAGCTCAGGTTACGCCGTAACAACTGATAAGCACCATATTGACAAATACTATGGCGTAGCCCTCAGCTTAGGCTACGCCGTAATGAAGAAATACACTGGATTACAGAAGCTACGGCGTAACCCCAACTTAGGTTACGCTGTAACCATGGATTAGCACAAAATATTAAAAGAAGTTACGATGTGACTACCTAATAAGGTTATGCTGTAACTAGTTCGAAGCCTATAAATAGTCGATGGTTTTGCCAGTTTGAAGTATCTCACCTTTCCCAAACCTTCTAGGGTTTGGGGAGATCAAAACACAGAAGAAGAAGCATAGTTTAGGAGCACTGAATAACGAAGTCCTCATCTACGATTTCCCTTGTATTCGAGTTTGAATTCTTTTTATATTTTTCTAGAACTTATACAATGAATTCATATCATTAATTAAAGTTTGCATTTATGTTATTGATATTCTCTATAATTCTTTATAGACATTTGCTAGTCTTTTCATAGATCGCTAGCCTTTGTAGTATTATAAGCTTGGTAGTATCTAAAGGGTTGGGAGATATGACCAACTGACCCCAGTCTGATAGATAGCGAAGTATGGGAGGAATTGGCCATAGTACAACCACTGTTCGTGTGCGAACTGACCAAATAATCACCTATCAAGTGGAGATATTTAAGAGGTTAGGGGGAATCTAAGTTCCTAACGGCCGGGTTCCCACCATCTAGATCTAGTAGATTTGGTGCTTAATGACTTCTATTAGGTTGCCAAATGATCCCGGGTGACCTGCTCATCTTGGTGAGGAATCTAAGAACCATAGGCCATGACGAATCGACCAAAGGAGTATGGTGATAATTAACCACTATATTGAATCTTCGTATCGAGAATCAATGCATATTTGTATTCTTTGTTAAGCTTCGTTTGTCTATCTCTTTACCCTAAATTTCTGGTTTCTGTGTAGGTAGAATAATAGCATATCGATGGATTATAACAACTTTGTCATACCAATATATTATCATTTTAGTTCTTTCAAGGTCACATCTCTCTTAGGACGACACTCGGATTTACCTAAGGCTTTACTACATCTGATCAGGTTCTCTGCCCGTTAGTATGTGTTTATCCTAAGTTATCTAAGTTTTATAAATATTAAAAGTAGGATGAAATAGCACATCATAGGCTAACTATAAACTTATGAAGTGAACTTATAAATAATATGTGATCATTAAATTGTGTAGATCGTGGAAGAGGGAGTAGCGTGGGATATCTTTGATTTAGTTCTTGCACTGTTTCATTTTCTCTTCAGTGTTAAGGTGAGTTTTTGTGGCCTCATTTTACTTATTATTTTCTTGGGAGGAAATGATACTCAAGTTTTAATAACGTGATTGAATGTTAGATTTATTTTGGACAATTTTGTGTTTATAATTGTGTATGTGCTAGTGGGTTGTTTCTGTATGGTATTACAGTGGGGTACCATGTCTTGGTTGTAATCCACTTGATATGGGAGTACTCATGTTTTAGCTCCAGCTGGTAGACATGCGTGTAGTACATATGTGTTATAGGTGGTTACCTGACTAGCCAAGTGGGTGGTTACCTGACTAGCTAAGTGGATGGATGTGATATAACTACTTGCACTGCTCTTTAATATTATTATTTTCTCTCTTGTCCTACTAGAGTGCATGCACGGTGAATGAATTTGTTTATTTTAAACCCACGAACTCACCAACGTTATGTTGACATTTTCGAGTATTAGGTGATGAGAATAAGACCCTTTAAGGAAGTTTGATTCTTGCACGGCTTATTGAGAGACCTTAGGCAATTCTCCATGGATTTCTATTATTTCTATTTGAGACATTTACATTTGTTTCTAGATATTGTTGCATTGTTTGGTGTAATTTTGCCCAGTTGGGAGACTACTTGGTTTATTATATGATTATGTGGTTGTTGTTCGACTAACCATGATACAAGTCCCCTACTTATGTCTGGCTTCATCAGGACATTTGGTATTGTTTCCACTTAGTACATTCTTTATTTATTTAACCATGTGTTATGACGATTCATTTCTGTTACACCTCGCGTTTCCGCCTAGGCGAGGTGTGACATAATGGTATCAGAGCCTTGGTTATAAAGAATTAGGTTGTTTTGCCATAGCATGCATCATATAATGTATGTGTGCAATTATCTATGTGTTTACCCCTCTTTACAGTTTTGCCCTTATTTATTCTCAGTTTATGGGAATTTAACTGCTATAAGGGTTTACCTTGGATGTTTTGTTTTCTGAGGTGATTTGATGATATTTATCTGTGATATTACTTGTATTATTTCATAACCTTATATGTTGGTGTTAATACCTTGATTTGTGGCTTTGGTAATAAGTACACATGTGAACGGATGCAATTATAATAATGGTGGCTAACATAATTATAAATGCATCACGACACACGTGGACTTGTGATCATGGTTGCGTTGATTGGTGCTAACAAGGTTAGGCTTTGGTAGAGGAGTAATATTTCATGTTTGTAATTCAAATTTTGAATATCAAGTAATTTTATCGTCCATCTGACATCTACGAGTATCCTTCCTTTTATAGAATGCTGCCAAAGAAAACAACTCGTAGCACTGGTGCTAACCCAGATATTGCTGCAATCATAACACAACAACTCTAGGAACTACTCCCGGAAATTGCCACTCAAGTGGGTAACCATGTCCTTAACAATAGTGGAAACGGAAATGGTAATGGTGGTGTAAATGGAAATGGTAACGGCAAAAATGGGTGTACTTACAAGGAGTTCTCGGCTTAAAAACCAAAAGATTTTGATGGCAAGGGCGGTGCGCTAGCACTTACCCGGTGGATAGAGAAAATGGAAGCCATTATGGACATAAGCAACTGCATTGAAAATCAAAAGGTGAAGTATGCGGCTAGCTCACTAATCAACAAAGCTCTTACCTGGTGGAACACCCAGATTCAAGCTAGAGGCAGAGAAGCTACTATAGGTATGACGTGGGAGGATTTTAAGGAGTTAATGAGGGCGGAATTTTGTCTCGATAATGAAATGCAGAAATTGGAAACGGAATTCTAGAACCACGTCATGGTAGGCGTTGGCCATGCGGCATATACTGATAGGTTCCATAAGCTGGCTAAATTAGTTCCACATTTGGTTACTCCCGAGTCCAAATGTATCGCCAGGTACATTCACGGGTTAGTTCCCCAGATTCGTGGAATGGTTATGGCTACTGAACCAAACACTATCCAAAGCGCCATACAGAAGGCAGGGGCGCTGACTGATGAGGCGGTTAGGTGTGGAACGCTTTCAAAGGGTGGTGAAAATAGGAAGGATGATGGTGAGTCAAGTAGGCACGGAGGCTCTTGGGTAAACAACAAAAAGGCTAAGACGGGAAAGGGGTTTGCGGCAGCGAAAAGTCAGGTTAAGAAAGAATATGGGAGTGGCTATCGTAAGTGTTTTAAGTGTACCAAGTATCATCCAGAACATGAGATGTGTCGCGCAGGTTTCGTCAGCAATAAAACTGGTCCCTTTACAAATGATTTTTGGGCAGTGAACAGGCATGCAACTCCGATTAATTCAGTCAACATGGTTAATAACGGAAGGGCTTGTTATGAGTGTGGAAGCCCAGATCATTTTTGTAACATGTGTCCTAAGCTGAATAGGGCACCAGGTCAAGCTGGGAACCGTTTGGATATTGGAGGTAATCGAGACCAAGGAAACACCAGAGATCAAGAAAGAGGAAGGGCATTCATTTCGAATGCACAAGAAGCTCGCTAGGACCCTAACATCGTAATGGGCACTTTCTCTTTAACCAATCACTATGCTACCGTATTATTTGATTCAGGTGCCGATTTCAGTTTCATTTATACTACATTTGTGATATTAATCGATATGACACCTAGTATTTTAAGACCTAGTTATGTAATTAAATTAGCTAATGGTAAGGAGGTAGAAGTTAATAGGATCATTTATGGGTGCACTCTACTATTAGAGGATACCCCATTTACTATTGACCTAATACCTTTTTGGCATGGAATTTTTGATGTGATCATGGGAATGGATTGGTTGTCAAAACATAAGGCTATGATTATATGTCATGAGAAGGTCGTTCAAATTCCACTAGCAAACGGTGACTTACTTTAGGTTCAAGGAGTGCATGCTGAAAACTCAAAGTCTCTTATGAGTGTGAAAGTAAATGAATTATAACTGGAATATATTTCGATCATTCAAAATTTTCTAGAAGTTTTTCCTGAAGACTTTTCTGGATTACCCCCTTACCGACAAGTCGAATTGCGCATAGATTTGGTTCCTAGAGCAACACCAGTTGCGAAATCCCTGTATCATTTAGCACCTTCAGAAATGCATGAATTGTCTAAAAAACTCCAAGAACTTCAAGACAAAGGTTTTATTCATCTTGGTCATTCGCCTTGGGGGAGCACCTGTCCTATTTTTTAAAAAGAAGGATGGTTCTTTTCGTATGTGCATCAACTACCGCGAGTTGAACAAATTACCCATTCAGAATTGTTACCCTCTTCCTAGAATTGATGATTTGTTCGATCAGTTACATGGTTCACGATTTTTCTCAAAGATTGATATTCGCTTCTGTTACCATCAACTTAGAGTGCACGAAACAGATATTTCAAAACCCGCTTTTACAACTCATTATGGGCATTTTGAGTTAACTGTGATGCCTTTCGGTTTAACCAACACACCTGCAGTTATCATGGATCTAATGGACCGAGTATACAAACCATATCTGGATAAATTCATCATCATGTTCATCGATGATATCTTAATATATTCAAAGTCAAAGGTGGAACACGAGAGTCACTTGAAGCTAGTCTTGGAGCTGCTTAAAAAAGAGAAATTGCTCACCAAGTTCTCAAGGTGCGAATATTGGTTACAAGAGGTTCATTTTCTCGGACACGTGGTGAACATCAAAGGGATACAGGTGGACCCCAAAAAGATCGAAGCAGTAAAAGAGTGGAAACCTCCTAAAACACCATCAGAGATATGTTCTTTCTTGGGATTAGCATGTTACTACCGAAGATTCATCGCCAACTTCTGTAAGATTGCGAAGCCTCTCACATCGTTAACACAAAAGAACAGGAAGTTTGAGTGGGGTGAAGAACAAGAGGAAGCTTTTCAAACACTGAAAGATAATCCATGTAATGCCCTAATTTTAACGCTTCTCGATGGACCAGATGACTTTTTAGTGTATTTTGATGCATCAAACCAAGGTTTCGGATGTGTTCTAATACAAAAGGGAAAACTGATAGCATATGCCTCCCGACAGCTGAAAATCCATGAGGAGAATTACACTACCCACGATTTGGAACTGGGGGCAGTAGTTTTCGCTCTCAAAAGCTGGAGACACTATCTGTACGGAACGAAGAGTATTATCTATACAGATCATAAAAGTCTTCAGCATATCTTTGATTAGAAAGAGCTGAACATGCGTCAGAGGCGATGGATAAAGCTGTTTAGTGATTTATGACTGTGAAATTCGTTACCATCCCTGTAAGGAAAATGTAGTGGCTGAAGCGTTGAGTAGGGAGAGGATAAAACCAAAATGAATTCTAGCTATGAGTATGACTATACAATCGGGTATTAAGAGCAAGATATTGGAAGCTCAGGTCGAGTCATGCAAGGAAGAGAATATTTCGACAGAGACGCTACGTGGGTTGGGCCAACAGATGGGGAAAAGAGGGGATGGCGGGTTATACTTCTTGGATCGAATTTGGGTTCCGATGACAGGTGGCATAAGGAACTTGATCATGAATGAAGCTCACACCATTAAGTACCCCATTCACCCAGGATCCGAGAAAATGTACTATGATCTAAGAGACGTGTACAGGTGGTCAGGAATGAAGAAGGATATAGCCACATATGTTAGCAAGTGCTTGACTTGTTCAAAGGTCAAGGCTGAGCATTAAAAACCTTTAGGATCGTTTCAGCAGCCATAAATTCCTGAATGGAAGTAGGAGAGGATAACCATGGATTTCATTACTAAGCTTCCTCAAACCAATAGTGGACACAATGCAATATGGGTCATTGTAGACAGGATAACAAAGTCTGCTCACTTCTTAGCTATTTGTGAAGACTACGAAATGGAGAAGCTAGCGAAAATTTACATTAATGAGATAGTGGCAAGGAATGGAGTTCCTATATCCATCATATCTGACCGTGATAGTCAGTTTACCTCATGATTCTGGCAATCACTCTAGAAGGCCTTGGGGACACGCTTAGACATGAGTACGGCATATCATCCGCAGACTGACGGGCAGAGCGAGTAGACTATTTAGACATTGGAAGACATGCTCAGAGCATGTGTTATGGATTTTGGGGGAAGTTGGGATACTCATCTTCCTTTGGCCAAATTTTCCTACAACAACAGTTACCACAAAAGTATTCGATGTGCTCCATTTTAAATGCTTTATGGAAGAAAGTGTAGATCACCAATACTTTGGCTGAAGTTGGAGAGAGTCAATTAATTGGCCCTGAAATTGTGCAAGACACCACTGATAAAATATTCCAGATTCAAGAAAGGCTCAAAGCGGCTAGAGATCGTCAAAAGAGCTATGATGACAAACGAAGTAGGCCATTGGAATTTAACATCGGCGATCATGTACTACTCAAAATGTCGCCTTGGAAAGGTGTGGTACGTTTTGGCAAGAAAGGAAAGTTAGTACGAAGGTATGTGGGACCGTTTGAGATCCTTGAACGTATTGGCCCCATAGCCTGTTGACTAAGATTACTGTAAGAGTTGAGTAATGTTCACTACATGTTTCAGGTGTCAAACCTAAAGAAATTCCTGGAAGATGCAAATCTACATGTGCCTTTAGATGAGATCAAGGTAAACAGTAACTTACGCGTTGTAGAGGAACCCATTGAGATCATGGATAAATAGGTGAAGAAACTGAAACGCAGTAAGATTCCTATACTCAATCTTTGTTGGAACTCGAGGTTGGGACCCGAGTTTACTTGGGAGCGAGAAGACCACATGAAAACTAAATATCCGCACTTATTTGAGCCTAGTTCTGACGGTAGATCCAATGGAATTTCGGGATGAAATGCTTCTAACGAGGTGATACAGTGAGAACTGTCGTCTGATCAGGTTAGTCAACAATGACCTTTGACCTGACTTTCGATTTCTCATTAAAAATTTGTAAAACCCTAAGTTCTGAATTCACATGTTCACATTTAATTCGAACTTAACCTAAGTATGTTTAATAGTTTAATCATTTCAAACTATATGTTATAATTAACATGTACATTTTAGATAATAACTAATCTAATTAAACTAAATAAACTAAGATTTATTTAATTAATATGTGATTATATATATATATATATATATATATATATATATATATATATATATATATATATATATATATATATATATTAAAAAGACTAAGTATTATAAATAATAAAAGTTGTTACCAAATCTTCTCCTAAGTCTATCCAAACCCCAAATAAAAACCGATTCCCTCCCCATTCCTTGCCAAAAATCACGCCATTTATCATTTAACAAAATCAATCACACTTTATTTGTTTCCCAAATAAAACACATGCTCCTTTTTTATTATATAATGGTTCTCCTTTTTCTTTTGTTTCTCTCCTCATATGACGCAAATAAACACAGGTTCTAGTTATTTCTTTTCTCTCATGACACAAGAAGTTTGAAGGCTGCAGTGGTGGTACGACTGTGGTATAAAAGGGTTTTCGCTTTAGGTATATATATACGTTTGCTATTCAAGTTCTTGTTTTTGTCCTTCCTTGCCTCATTAGCAGTAGGTATCACCCAAAACACTCTTGTTTCCTAGATCCATTTGACACACATAGCTTCATGCTAATCTGAAGAAAAAAAAATAGTCACTTAAACCTAATTATTACACAATTAAATATAGACAAATTAGGGCTAGTTCATATTATTTTATGTGGTTCAGGTGTCGTTAATCTGAGTGTGTATGCGATGATTTTGTGTGTCGATCTAGGGGCTGCTAAACGCGTGTTATATTGGCTAATCAACCATTGAAATCATATTGGTATATAAGGTTGTTGTCTCGTTAAATATCACATGAAATAATAAAGGTTATACGGACTTTATTTTTGTTTTTTATATCGCATTTCATGGGCTGTCTTAGTGTCTCACTACCAGCCCTATTTCAACCTCTTTATAACCATAAACCAACTCTAATGTATCCAATAAAGACACATTAATATGGCTAATCGAATATCGAACCCTAGGTTTGGTTGGTTTTGTGTATTGGTACGAGTTAGGGTGTTGGTTTTGGTTGAACTTTTGATGGTATAGTGCTAGTTTAAAATGTATATATATGTTAATACTAGCAGGGTACCCGCGCGTTGCGGCGGTGGGTACCCTGAAATAAATTTTTCTGGTGAATCATGTATTTTAGTTTATTATGGTCTTTTTGACAATACTACGGATATCAAGAATTTCATTTATCCCGTGCCCCTTCGGGCTCGAGCCCGTTTGGCCCGCATCTGTTCGGGCTCAAGCCCATTTTACCCGTTCGGGCATTAATATTTGTATAATGTGCTTTATTATTTGTATTAGTGACATTTAATGCAGGGTACCTGCGCGTTGCGACGGCAGGTACCCTCAAATAAAATTTTCAAGTGAATCATATATTTTAGTTTATTATGTTCTTTTTGACAATAAATTTACGGATTTCAAGAATTTCGTTTAGCCCGTGCCCGTTCGGGCTCGAGCCCGTTTGGCCTACGCCCATTCGGGCTCAAGCCCATTTGGCATGTTGCCCGTTCGGGCTTGAATACTATTTGTATAATATTATTTGTATTAGTGACATTTAATGTAGAATTGTGTTTAATTTGGTTGTACAATATGCTTGATAATTTGTATTTATTATGTTAGGGGTGTTTTAATAACTGTATTAATTGTATTTATTGATCAGTTAATTAATTGACTATATTAAATAGCATTAATGTGGTGTTTTTTTTAATATGTGCATTAAAGTGGTGTACGCTATGCTTCTTGTCTTGTACGCCTGAAAATTATGTGCATTAAAGTGTTGTACATTATGCTTCTTTTCTTAATTATATGAATTACTAATTATAGTAACATGTGTAGGCTTATATTTTTAAGACTTCCTTTTATAGGAAGTCCTAAATACATTATAATGTAATATAGATGTTGTTTAATGATTTTTGTGTGGATATAAGTGGCGTGTGCAAGTAAACATGTTACATTATGGTCTAAATAGGATTTTTGAATTTGACAGTTTTGAAAGCTGAATAAGTGTGCGTTATAGCTCGAGTCCTATAAGGCTCTAATTCTGTACTTTTGCATGAAAACTTGGTTTAATATCTTAACCAAGCTTTTCAATTGGTTTGGAGTGATTTGGAGTTGTGTTGATTATGTTTTTGAATTTTATGGGATCATGTGTCAAATCGAGATTTTGGAAACTTAAATCAGTCGAATTTTTGATTTTCATTTTCAAACCACAAGGAGTTAAGAGCTATCCTTTTACAGAGGTGACATTTAAGTTGTATGAATTTTAGATTTGCGTAGATATTTTGAAGGGTCTAAATAGGATAAATAAATATAAAATTTCGAGGTGTACCTGCAGTTAACTTTCTGGACATTTTTGGATAAATGATTTTTGGAATGGTGTTTCCACTAGATAATAAATTCTATAACAAATTCATGTAAGCTCATAAGACATATAGGTACCGGAGTAAAATATTATGGCTTCATGTATACTCTAAGACATACATGTACACAGGTAAAATATAGTGGCTTTTGGATAAGAGTCTAAGTATGGTTTAAAAATTCGTAAGTGAGAAATTTGAAACATATTAAAATAAATTTTTTTAAGAAGCTAAGTTTTGTGAGATAAGTACCATTTGATGTGTTTTGAACTCTAAAAGGCACTTAAATAATAATTAGGATATAATTGGTCATATATTACCTAATTTAGATAATTAAACCTAGCTTTTAAAAATAGAAGAAATCTTAATTATGTATTCTGGACAATTATAAGCTAAATATAAACTTATGAAGTGAACTTATAAGTAATATGTGATCACTAAATTCATGTAGATTCTTTGAAGAAGGACTAGCGTGGGATATCTTTGATTTAGTTGCTTGCACTTGTTTTATTTTCTTTTCAGTGTTAAGGTGAGTTTTCGTGGTCCCATTTTACTTATTAGTTTCTTGGAAAAAAAATGATACTCAAAAGTTATTTCAAGTTTTAATCTCGTGATTGGATTTAATTTATTTTGGACAAGTTTGTGTTTATAATTGCGTAGGTGATAGTGGGTTGTTTCTGTATGGTATTAAAGTGGGGTACATGTCTTGGGTGTAATCCACTTGATATAAGAGTACTCATTTTAGAGCAATTTGGTAGACATGCGTGTAGTACATATGTGTTATGGGTGATTACGACAAGCAGTGGGTGGTTACGACTAGCCAAGTGGATGGATGTGATATAACTTTTCACGCACTAATATTATTATTTGCTCTCTTGTCCTACTAAAATGCATGCATTGTGAATGAATTAGTTTATCCTAAACCTACGAACTCACCAATATTATGTTGACATTTTCGAGTATTCATTTTTAGGTGATGAGAATAAGACCGCTTAAGGAAGTTTGATTCTTGCATGGCTTAGCGAGAGGCCTTAGGTATTTCTCCATGGATTGCTATTATTTCTATTTGATACATTCATTTGTTTCGGATATTGTAGCATTGTTTGGTGTAATTTTGCCAGTTGGAGACTACTTGGTTTACTATATGATTATGTGGTTGTGGTTCGACTAACCATGATACAAGTCCTTTACTTGTGCATGGAGTCGTCATGACATTGATATTTTTATACTTAGTACATTATATATTTATTTAACCATGTGTTATGGCGATTCCTTTTCGTTACCTCGCGTTTCGCCCTAGGCGGGGAGGTGTGACAATACTTCTGAAAGGATGATGATATCGCATCACAATAAGTGATCGCCACACCTAAATATGTATATACGGTGTTGTACCTTATATATTACTAAGAGCCTAAGGTATGATAACTTAAGTTATCAAAAAAGACTCGCCATCTGGGTGCCACATCATCTTTAAATGTTA
>OU343225.1:303364250-303379995 GCA_910596185.1 Chrysanthemum makinoi
GCAACACACATAGCTTCATGCTAACCTGAAAATAAAAAAAATCGTCACTTAAACCTAATTATTACACAATTCAATATAGACGAATTAGAGCTAGTTCATATTATTTTATGTGGTTTAGGTTTTGTTAATCTGAGTGTATATGTGTATAATTTGTGGGTTGATCTAGGGACTGCTAAACGCGTGTTATATTGGCTAATCAACCATTGAAATCATATTGGTATATATGTTTGTTGTCTCGTTAAATACCACATGAAATAATAAAAGTTATACGGCCTTTATATTTGTCTTTGGTATCGCGTTTCATGGGTTGTCTTAGTGTCTCATTACTAGCCCTATGTCGACCTCTTTATAACCATAAACAAGCTCTAATGTATCCAATAAAGACACATTAAATATGGCTAATCGAATATGGAACCCTAGGTTTGGTTGGTTTTATTTATTGGTACGAGTTAGGGTTTTGGTTTTGGTAGAACTTGGGATGGTATCGTGCTCGTTTGACTCTATATATATATGTTAATATGTTTTTAATGATTGTGTCGTGGATTATAAGGTGTCGTGTGCAAGTAAACGTGTTACATTATGGTCTAAATCGGATTTCTGAATTTGACAGCTTTGAAAGCTGAATATGTGTGCGCTATAGCTCGAGTCCTATAAGGCTCTAATTTTGTATTTTGCATGAAAAATTGTTTTAATGTCTTATCTAAGCTTTCTAATTGGTTTGGAGTTGTGTTGATTATGTTTTTGAATTTTATGGGATCATGTGTTAAATATGAATTCTTGAAACATAAAATCAGTCGAAGTTTCTTATTTTTCATTTTCAAACCTCAAGGATTTAAGAGCTCTCCTTTTACGTAGGTGATATTTAAGTTATGTGTGACTTTCTAGAATTTTCATAGATTTATTTGAAGAGTCTAAATAGGTTAAATAAATATAAACTTTCGAGGTATATCTGCAGTTAACTTTCTGGACTTGTTTGGATAAATGATTTTTGGATTGGTGTTTGCACTTGATAATAAATTCTGTAAAAATTCATGTACTCTAAAAGACATACATGTACCTGGGTAAAATATTGTGGCTTTTGGATAAGAGTCTAAGTATGGTTTAAAAATTCGTAAAGTGAAGGCTGAAATATATTAAAATCAGAAATTTGTTAAGAAGCTAAGTTTTGTGAGATAAATACCATTTGATGTGTTTTGAACTCTAAATGGCACTTAAATAATAATTAGGATATAATTGGTCATATGTTAACCTAATTTCGATAATAAAACCCTAAGTTGATTAACATTGAACTGTAAACCAAAGTTACTAAAAATGGAAAGCTTCTAAAAATAAAAGAAATCTTAATTATGTATTATGCACAACTATAGGTGATAACATCAAATAGTCCTGATTTTCTAAGCGTTAATTTCCCCCTGTATCATCACAGTTTGAGTAAAATACTAGTGAAAACATCCTTATTCCTTATTATTTCTTTTCAGGACCCAATCGAAGTAAGGAAGCTGCAATTGGACGTTTTCAAGCCCTATTGATACGATTGTCTCTTAACTACGGCGTAACCAAGTGATGAAGTTACGACGCAACTAAAGATTACGAAGGCTACGGCGTAACTCTCAGCTCAGGTTACGCCGTAACAACTGATAAGCACCATATTGACAAAGACTACAGCGTAGCCCTCAGCTTAGGCTACGCCTTAATGAAGAAATACACTAGATTACAGAAGCTACGGCGTAACCCCAGCTTAGGTTACGCCTTAACCATCGATTAGCACAAAAGAATGAAAGAAGTTACGACGTAACTACCTAATAAGGTTACGCCGTAACTAGTTCAAAGCCTATAAATAGTCGATGGTTTTACCAGCTTGAAGTATCTCTCCTTTCCTAAACCTTCTAGGGTTTGGGGAGATCAAAACACAGAAGAAGAAGAATGGTTTAGGAGCACTGAATAACGAAGTCCTCGTCTACGATTTCCCTTGTATTCGAGTTTGAATTATTTTTATATTTTTCTAGAACTTATACTATGAATTCATATCATTAATTAAAGTTTGCATTTATGTTATTGATATTCTCTATAATTCTTTATAGACATTTGCTAGTCTTTTCATAGATTGCTAGCCTTGGTAGTATTATAAGCTTGGTAGTATCTAAAGGGCTGGGAGATATGACCAACTGACCCCAGTCTGATAGATAGCGAAGTATGGGAGGAATTGGCCATAGTACAACCACTCTTTGTGTGCGAACTGACCAAATGATCACCTATCAAGTGGAGGTATTTAAGAAGTTAGGGGGAATCTAAGTTCCTAACGGTCGGGTTCCCACCGTCTAGATCTAGTAGATTTGGTGCTTAATGACTGATATTAGGTTGCCGAATGATCCCGTGTGACCTGCTCATCTTGGTGAGGAATCTAAGAACCATAGGCCATGACGAATCGACCAAAGGAGTCTGGTGATAATTAACCACTATACTGAATCTTCGTATCGAGAATCAATGCATATTTGTATTCTTTGTTAAGCTTCGTTTGTCTATCTCTTTACCCTAAATTTCTGGTGTGTATGTAGGTAGAATAATAGCATATCGATGGATTATAACAACTTTGTCATACCAATATATTATCATCTTAGTTCTTTCAAGGTCACCTCTCTTGGGGCGACACTCGGATTTACCTAGGCTTTACTACATCTGATCGGGTTCTCTGCCCGTTAGTATGTGTTTTTCCTAAGTTATCTAAGTTTTATAAATATTAAAAGTAGGATGAACTAGCACATCAAGCTTTTTTGGCGCCGCTGCCGGGGAGCAGTTAATGAAAGATCTAAGGTATTTCATCTTCACCTCATTAAGAGATTTGAGCACTTCCATAAGGTACGTTTCTAAATCTCTCATATTGTAATTATACAAAATTTATCCTCTGACGCTATTAGTTACGACATAACTCCTTTCATGGGTTACGACGTAACCATATCATATTTAATTAAAAAAAATCTTTTGACTAATTAGTTATGACGTAATTCTTTTTAAGAATTACGATGTAACCACTATACTATCAGATTTATAAAAATTAAATCTTTAATTAAAATTAAATATTTAATTATGACGTAACCCTTATTAGGATTACGACGTAACCCTTTCACAACCATTTAAAATTTAGAAAATATTAGTTACGGCGTAACTAATAATAGAAATTACGCCGTACCTATCTTGGCGGTATAAAACCTTATACGGAATAAAAACTAGGTTTTACACATAAACTTTAACCGCCTACCCAAACAGTAAAAAATTTCTCCCAAAATTTTTTCCATCAAGATCTCTTCATCTAATCATTCTCCATGGCTGGTAAGATCTATCACTACTCTTTTTGATTTGTTTATGTCAATTATTTCAATTAGGGTTTATATATTAATATTTTAGGGATCTTGCCGATTTGAGTAAATTATTGCTATTGGTTTGATTAATTGATTATTATGATGATTTCCCCATGTTATTTTGATTCGTGTCCGATCACTATGGGTCGATTTGAGTGTTTTGACTTTATTTAAATAGGGTTTTGAGTCAAACACAAACCTAGTGGTTTAGGCACGGTCCCTCAGCACTAATAGGTTAAAAAAATTATCAAAACTTTTTACCACTTGAAAAAATTGATGGTTCTGGCGTAATCTATTGCTTAATTGGACCATCTGAGGTGCTGAGTTTCTGGGGAAGTTACAGTGTAACTGGGGGTTAAGTTACGTCGTAACCATTAAAATCTGTAATTACGCCGTAGCAGTTTGATTTAGCTACGCCGTAACCTTTGAAATTACCTAATTACGGCGTAACTCTTGTAATAGTTACGTGGTAGCTTGACATCAGTAAGGTCTGCACTTACTGTTATTTGTGTTATTTTTAGGTGCAAACAACCCCGCTAATTGGTTCATGTTTTTGGCACATCGAATCTTGGTATTAGGCGTTATGCGTGGAAGAGTATCAGAAATTAAGGAGAAAGAATATCAGTCAACCTGAAGCAATTGATTTTGATGCATTTGGTAGTTTGGCAAACGGGAAAGCTAGTAGGAAATTGAGGAAGTTTTGCAAAATTAAGTTCACGTGTAATGCACGGGAGTTCACGTGTAATGCATGGTTAAGGCTATTCAGGATCACGGGCCGGTCATTCGAATGCGTCCGTGAATTCCCTGCTAGTGTGGAGTTTCGCACTGATATTGTAGATGATGGCGATGAGTCAATGTTTTTCCAACTTGGAGGCGTAAGAAGAAGTTTGACTCTTAGGCAGTTTACTGTGCGGATGGGTTTGTACACTGAAGAGGAAATGGAATCTGAAGCTTTTTGTCGGTTCTATCACACTTGTTAGAGAAGAAGGGATGAGACTCAAGACCTTGCTACATTTATTTCAACGGATCGTGACATGGATGGTTAGGATTCAAAGAGCCCACCATCCTACGTGATGGTGAGGAGCCCCATTCGTCGACTAGTGCACCGCCTACTTGCTTGCTCTATTCGAGCAAGACACTCCGCCAAAGAAAAGATGACTATGGATGATCTTTACCTAATGCAGGACATGGAAGGGGGGAACCACATTGATGTTCCCTTCTATTTGGCAAGATTTATGGGTGTTGGTGCTAAGGGGTTTTCATCTAGGAGTCCTTTGCAGGGGGCTCATTTCATTGGGAGGTTAGCTAGGAGTTATGATCTTATGACCGATGCAGCTTTGGCTCGAGTTTCCCGTGAAAGGGAGACTAGTTTGATCAGGCTAGCTAAGCTAGTCGAGTTCAGGATTTGCACCCAGGACATTTATGGAGTGATTGAGTTGGCTAGTACTGTCCCGAGGAGAAAAGTTGGGGAAGCTAGTGGTGTTGGTAGAGAAGCTGAAGAGGAGGCCGAGGAGCAGGTGCCCAGGGGATGAAGAAGGGCACATGTGAATGTAGGAGAAAGGTTACAGATCATTAATGAGAGGATCGAGGGAATGTCAACCCATTTCAACGAGGAGATTGAAAGCCTCGAAGTGGGTCTTTATGGTCTTAGTAACCAGTTTGAGGGTTTTACAGGTACATTGGATCAGGTGCAGCAGCTCCAACAGGATTTCTTTCATTGGAGTGCGGATTGGACTAGCCAAATGCTGCAACACATGCATTTGAGCCACCCTAGGTGGGAAGGTCCGAAGTATGTGTACCAGCCCGACATCCCCGACGTTGGCTTCCACGGAGGAGTGGCATTCATGTAGCCCGACACCACTCCTGGCATCACTACGAGCACCCCATTTGATTCCACCCAATTCCACACCGTGGATCATGATTAATATTGAACTGTAAACCAAAGCTACTAAAAATGGAAAGCTTCTAAAAATAAAAGAAATCTTAATTATGTATTATGGACAACTATAGGTGATAACATCAAATAATCCTGATTTTCTAAGCGTTAATTTCCCCCTATATCATCACATTTTGAGTAAAATACTAGTGAAAACATCCTTATTCCTTATTATTTCATTTCAGGACCCAATCAAAGTAAGGAAGCTGCAATTGAACGTTTTCAAGCCCTATTGATACGATTGTCTCTTAACTACGGCGTAACCAAGTGATGAAGTTACGAAGCAACTAAAGATTACGAAGGCTACGGCGTAACTCTCAGCTCAGGTTACGCCGTAACAACTGATAAGCACCATATTGACAAATACTATGGCGTAGCCCTCAGCTTAGGCTACGCCGTAATGAAGAAATACCTTTGGATTACAGAAAGCTACGGCGTAACCCCAACAGGTTACTGCTGTAACCATGGATTAGCACAAAATATTAAAAGAAGTTACGATGTGACTACCTAATAAGGTTATCTTGTAACTAGTTCGAAGCCTATAAATAGTCGATGGTTTTGCCAGTTTGAAGTATCTCACCTTTCCCAAACCTTCTAGGGTTTGGGGAGATCAAAACACAGAAGAAGAAGCATAGTTTAGGAGCACTGAATAACGAAGTCCTCATCTACGATTTCCCTTGTATTCGAGTTTGAATTCTTTTTATATTTTTCTAGAACTTATACAATGAATTCATATCATTAATTAAAGTTTGCATTTATGTTATTGATATTCTCTATAATTCTTTATAGACATTTGCTAGTCTTTTCATAGATCGCTAGCCTTTGTAGTATTATAAGCTTGGTAGTATCTAAAGGGCTGGGAGATATGACCAACTGACCCCAGTCTGATAGATAGCGAAGTATGGGAGGAATTGGCCATAGTACAACCATTTGTTCGTGTGCTTGAACTGACCAAATAATCACCTATCAAGTGGAGATATTTAAGAGGTTAGGGGGAATCTAAGTTCCTAACGGCCGGGTTCCCACCATCTAGATCTAGTAGATTTGGTGCTTAATGACTGCTATTAGGTTGCCGAATGATCCCGGGTGACCTGCTCATCTTGGTGAGGAATCTAAGAACCATAGGCCATGACGAATCGACCAAAGGAGTATGGTGATAATTAACCACTATATTGAATCTTCGTATCGAGAATCAATGCATATTTGTATTCTTTGTTAAGCTTCGTTTGTCTATCTCTTTACCCTAAATTTCTGGTTTCTGTGTAGGTAGAATAATAGCATATCGATGGATTATAACAACTTTGTCATACCAATATATTATCATTTTAGTTCTTTCAAGGTCACATCTCTCTTAGGACGACACTCGGATTTACCTAAGGCTTTACTACATCTGATCAGGTTCTCTGCCCGTTAGTATGTGTTTATCCTAAGTTATCTAAGTTTTATAAATATTAAAAGTAGGATGAAATAGCACATCAATAGGCTAACTATAAACTTATGAAGTGAACTTATAAATAATATGTGATCATTAAATTCGTGTAGATTCGTTGAAGAGGGAGTAGCGTGGGATATCTTTGATTTAGTTGCTTGCACTTGTTTCATTTTCTCTTAAGTGTTAAGGTGAGTTTTTGTGGCCTCATTTTACTTATTATTTTCTTGGGAGGAAATGATACTCAAGTTTTAATAACGTGATTGAATGTTAGATTTATTTTGGACAATTTTGTGTTTATAATTGTGTATGTGCTAGTGGGTTGTTTCTGTATGGTATTACAGTGGGGTCCCATGTCTTGGTTGTAATCCACTTGATATGGGAGTACTCATGTTTTAGCTCCAGCTGGTAGACATGCGTGTAGTACATATGTGTTATAGGTGGTTACCTGACTAGCCAAGTGGGTGGTTACCTGACTAGCTAAGTGGATGGATGTGATATAACTACTTGCACTGCTCTTTAATATTATTATTTTCTCTCTTGTCCTACTAGAGTGCATGCACGGTGAATGAATTTGTTTATTTTAAACCCACGAACTCACCAACGTTATGTTGACATTTTCGAGTATTAGGTGATGAGAATAAGACCCTTTAAGGAAGTTTGATTCTTGCACGGCTTATTGAGAGACCTTAGGCAATTCTCCATGGATTTCTATTATTTCTATTTGAGACATTTACATTTGTTTCTAGATATTGTTGCATTGTTTGGTGTAATTTTGCCATTGGGAGACTACTTGGTTTATTATATGATTATGTGGTTGTTGTTCGACTAACCATGATACAAGTCCCCTACTTATGTCTGGCTTCATCAGGACATTTGGTATTGTTTCCACTTAGTACATTCTTTATTTATTTAACCATGTGTTATGACTATTCCTTTCCGTTACACCTCGCGTTTCCGCCTAGGCGAGGTGTGACATAATGGTATCAGAGCCTTGGTTATAAAGAATTAGGTTGTTTTGCCATAGCATGCATCATATAATGTATGTGTGCAATTATCTATGTGTTTACCCCTCTTTACAGTTTTGCCCTTATTTATTCTCAGTTTATGGGAATTTAACTGCTATAAGGGTTTACCTTGGATGTTTTGTTTTCTAAGGTGATTTGATGATATTTATACGTGATATTACTTGTATTATTTCATAACCTTATATGTTGGTGTTAATACCTTGATTTGTGGCTTTGGTAATAAGTACACATGTGAACGGATGCAATTATAATAATGGTGGCTAACATAATTATAAATGCATCACGACACACGTGGACTTGTGATCATGGTTGCGTTGATTGGTGCTAACAAGGTTAGGCTTTGGTAGAGGAGTAATATTTCATGTTTGTAATTCAAATTTTGAATATCAAGTAATTTTATCGTCCATCGACATCTCGAGTATCCTTCCTTTTATAGAATCTTTGCCAAAAAAACAACTCGTAGCACTGGTGCTAACCCAGATATTGCTGCAATCATAACACAACAACTCTAGGAACTACTCCCGGAAATTGCCACTCAAGTGGGTAACCATGTCCTTAACAATAGTGGAAACGGAAATGGTAATGGTGGTGTAAATGGAAATGGTAACGGCAAAAATGGGTGTACTTACAAGGAGTTCTCGGCTTAAAAACCAAAAGATTTTGATGGCAAGGGTGGTGTGCTAGCACTTACCCGGTTGATAGAGAAAATGGAAGCCATTATGGACATAAGCAACTGCATTGAAAATCAAAAGGTGAAGTATGCGGCTAGCTCACTAATCAACAAAGCTCTTACCTGGTGGAACACCCAGATTCAAGCTAGAGGCAGAGAAGCTACTATAGGTATGACGTGGGAGGATTTTAAGAAGTTAATGAGGGAGGAATTTTGTCTCGATAATGAAATCACGAGAATTGGAAACGGAATTCTAGAACCACGTCATGGTAAGGCGTTGGCCATGCGGCATATCTTGATAGGTTCCATAAGGGCTAAATTAGTTCCACATTTGGTTACTCCGAGTCAAATGTATCGCCAGGTACATTCACGGGTTAGTTCCCAGATTCGTGGAATGGTTATGGCTCTGAACCAAACACTATCCAAAGCCATCTGAGGCGGGGCTGTGATGAGGCGGTTAGGTGTGGAGCAGCTTTCAAAGGGTGGTGAAAATAGGAAGGATGATGGTGAGTCAAGTAGGCACGGAGGCTCTTGGGTAAACAACAAAAAGGCTAAGACGGGAAAGGGGTTTGCGTGGTCGAGTTAGAAAGAATATGGGAGTGGCTATCGTAAGTGTTTTAAGTGTACCAAGTATCATCCAGAACATGAGATGTGTCGCGCATGTTTCGTCAAATAAAATGGTCCTTTACAAATGATTTTTGGGCAGTGAACAGGCATGCAACTCCGATTAATTCAGTCAACATGGTTAATAACGGAAGGGCTTGTTATGAGTGTGGAAGCCCAGATCATTTTTGTAACATGTGTCCTAAGCTGAATAGGGCACCAGGTCAAGCTGGGAACCGTTTGGATATTGGAGGTAATCGAGACCAAGGAAACACCAGAGATCAAGAAAGAGGAAGGGCATTCATTTCGAATGCACAAGAAGCTCGCTAGGACCCTAACATCGTAATGGGCACTTTCTCTTTAACCAATCACTATGCTACCGTATTATTTGATTCAGGTGCCGATTTCAGTTTCATTTATACTACATTTGTGAAATTAATCGATATGACACCTAGTATTTTAAGACCTAGTTATGTAATTAAATTAGCTAATGGTAAGGAGGTAGAAGTTAATAGGATCATTTATGGGTGCACTCTACTATTAGAGGATACCCCATTTACTATTGACCTAATACCTTTTTGGCATGGAATTTTTGATGTGATCATGGGAATGGATTGGTTGTCAAAACATAAGGCTATGATTATATGTCATGAGAAGGTCGTTCAAATTCCACTAGCAAACGGTGACTTACTTTAGGTTCAAGGAGTGCATGCTGAAAACTCAAAGTCTCTTATGAGTGTGAAAGTAAATGAATTATAACTGGAATATATTTCGATCATTCAAAATTTTCGGAAGTTTTTCACGAAGACTTTTCGGATTACCCACCTACTGAAACAAGTCGAATTGCGCATAGATTTGGTTCCTAGAGCAACACCAGTTGCGAAATCCCCGTATCATTTAGCACCTTCAGAAATGCATGAATTGTCTAAAAAACTCCAAGAACTTCAAGACAAAGGTTTTATTCATCTTGGTCATTCGCCTTGGGGGAGCACCTGTCCTATTTTTTAAAAAGAAGGATGGTTCTTTTCGTATGTGCATCAACTACCGCGAGTTGAACAAATTACCCATTAAGAATTGTTACCCTCTTCCTAGAATTGATGATTTGTTCGATCAGTTACATGGTTCACGATTTTTCTCAAAGATTGATATTAAGCTTCGTTACCATCAACTTAGAGTGCACGAAGCAAATATTTCAAACCCGCTTTTACAACTCATTATGGGCATTTTGAGTTAACTGTGATGCCTTTCGGTTTAACCAACACACCTGCAGTTATCATGGATCTAATGGACCGAGTATACAAACCATATCTGGATAAATTCATCATCGTGTTCATCGATGATATCTTAATATATTCAAAGTCAAAGGTGGAACACGAGAGTCACTTGAAGCTAGTCTTGGAGCTGCTTAAAAAAGAGAAATTGTTCACCAAGTTCTCAAGGTGCGAATATTGGTTACAAGAGGTTCATTTTCTCGGACACGTGGTGAACATCAAAGGGATACAGGTGGACCCCAAAAAGATCGAAGCAGTAAAAGAGTGGAAACCTCCTAAAACACCATCAGAGATATGTTCTTTCTTGGGATTAGCATGTTACTACCGAAGATTCATCGCCAACTTCTGTAAGATTGCGAAGCCTCTCACATCGTTAACACAAAAGAACAGGAAGTTTGAGTGGGGTGAAGAACAAGAGGAAGCTTTTCAAACACTGAAAGATAATCCATGTAATGCCCTAATTTTAACGCTTCTCGATGGACCAGATGACTTTTTAGTGTATTTTGATGCATCAAACCAAGGTTTCGGATGTGTTCTAATACAAAAGGGAAAACTGATAGCATATGCCTCCCGACAGCTGAAAATCCATGAGGAGAATTACACTACCCACGATTTGGAACTGGGGCGTAGTTTTCGCTCTCAAAAGCTTTGGAGACACTATCATCGGAGCGAAGAGTATTATCTATACAGATCATAAAAGTCTTCAGCATATCTTTGATTAGAAAGAGCTGAACATGCGTCAGAGGCGATGGATAAAGCTGTTTAGTGATTTATGACTGTGAAATTCGTTACCATCCCTGTAAGGAAAATGTAGTGGCTGAAGCGTTGAGTAGGGAGAGGATAAAACCAAAACGAATTCTAGCTATGAGTATGACTATACAATCGGGTATTAAGAGCAAGATATTGGAAGCTCAGGTCGAGTCATGCAAGGAAGAGAATATTTCGACAGAGACGCTACGTGGGTTGGGCCAACAGATGGGGAAAAGATGGGATGGCGGGTTATACTTCTTGGATCGAATTTGGGTTCCGATGACAGGTGGCATAAGGAACTTGATCATGAATGAAGCTCACACCATTAAGTACCCCATTCACCCAGGATCCGACAAAATGTACTATGATCTAAGAGACGCGTACAGGTGGTCGGGAATGAAGAAGGATATAGCCACATATGTTAGCAAGTGCTTGACTTGTTCAAAGGTCAGGTGAGCATTAAAAACCTTTAGGATTGTTTCAGCAGCCATAAATTCCTGAATGGAAGTAGGAGAGGATAACCATGGATTTCATTACTAAGCTTCCTCAAACCAATAGTGGACACAATGCAATATGGGTCATTGTAGACATGATAACAAAGTCTGCTCACTTCTTAGCTATTTGTGAAGACTACGAAATGGAGAAGCTAGCGAAAATTTACATTAATGAGATAGTGGCAAGGAATGGAGTTCCTATATCCATCATCTCTGACCGTGATAGTCGGTTTACCTCATGATTCTGGCAATCACTCTAGAAGGCCTTGGGGACACGCTTAGACATGAGTACGGCATATCATCCGCAGACTGACGGGCAGAGCGAGTAGACTATTTAGACATTGGAAGACATGCTCAGAGCATGTGTTATGGATTTTGGGGGAAGTTGGGATACTCATCTTCCTTTGGCCAAATTTTCCTACAACAACAGTTGCCACAAAAGTATTCGATGTGCTCCATTTTAAATGCTTTATGGAAGAAAGTGTAGATCACCAATACTTTGGGCTGAAGTTGGAGAGAGTCAATTAATTGGCCCTGAAATTGTGCAAGACACCACTGATAAAATATTCCAGATTCAAGAAAGGCTCAAAGCGGCTAGAGATCGTCAAAAGAGCTATCATGACAAACGAAGTAGGCCATTGGAATTTAACATCGGTGATCATGTACTACTCAAAATTTCGCCTTGGAAAGGTGTGGTACGTTTTGGCAAGAAAGGAAAGTTAGTACGAAGGTATGTGGGACCGTTTGAGATCCTTGAACGTATTGGCCCCATAGCCTGTTGACTAAGATTACTGTAAGAGTTGAGTGCGTTCACTACATGTTTTGGTGTCAAACCTAAAGAAATTCCTGAAAGATGAAAACCTACATGTGCCTTTAGATGTGATCAAGGTACTTGATAACTACGCGTTGTAGAGGAACCCATTGAGATCATGGATAAATAGGTGAAGAAACTGAAACGCAGTAAGATTCCTATACTCAATCTTTGTTGGAACTCGAGGTTGGGACCCGAGTTTACTTGGGAGCGAGAAGACCACATGAAAACTAAATATCCGCACTTATTTGAGCCTAGTTCTGACGGTAGATCCAGTGGAATTTCGGGATGAAATGCTTCTAACGAGGTGATTGAGAAGCGTAAATCGATCAGGTTAGTCAACAATGAACTTTGACCTTACTTTCCATTTCTCATTAAAAATTTGTAAAACCCTAAGTTCTGAATTCACATGTTCACATTTAATTCGAACTTAACCTAAGTATGTTTAATAGTTAAATGACATTTCAAACTATATGTTATAATTAACATGTACATTTCGATAATAACTAATCTAATTAAACTAAATAAACTAAGATTTATTTAATTAATATGTGATTATATATATATATATATATATATATATATATATATATATATATATATATATATATATATATATATATATATTAAAAGACTAAGTATTATAAATAATAAAAGTTGTTACCAAATCTTCTCCTAATCCTATCCAAACCCCAAATAAAAACCGATTCCCTCCCCATTCCTTGCCAAAAATCACGCCATTTATCATTTAACAAAATCAATCACACTTTATTTGTTTCCCAAATAAAACACATGCTCCTTTTTTATTATATAATGGTTCTCCTTTTTCTTTTGTTTCTCTCCTCATATGACGCAAATAAACACAGGTTCTAGTTATTTCTTTTCTCTCATGACACAAGAAGTTTGAAGGCTGCAGTGGTGGTACGACTGTGGTATAAAAGGGTTTTCGCTTTAGGTATATATATACGTTTGCTATTCAAGTTCTTGTTTTTGTCCTTCCTTGCCTCATTAGCAGTAGGTATCACCCAAAACACTCTTGTTTCCTATATCCATTTGACACACATAGCTTCATGCTAATCTGAAGAAAAAAAATAGTCACTTAAACCTAATTATTACACAATTCAATATAGACGAATTAGGGCTAGTTCATATTATTTTATGTGGTTCAGGTGTCGTTAATCTGAGTGTGTATGCGTATGATTTTTGTGTCGATCTAGGGGCTGCTAAACGCGTGTTATATTGGCTAATCAACCATCGAAATCATATTGGTATATAAGGTTGTTGTCTCGTTAAATATCACATGAAATAATAAAAGTTATACGGCCTTTATTTTTGTTTTTTATATCGCATTTCATGGGCTGTCTTAGTGTCTCACTACCAGCCCTATTTCAACCTCTTTATAACCATAAACCAACTCTAATGTATCCAATAAAGACACATTAATATGGCTAATCGAATATCGAACCCTAGGTTTGGTTGGTTTTGTGTATTGGTACGAGTTAGGGTGTTGGTTTTGGTTGAACTTTTGATGGTATAGTGCTAGTTTAAAATGTATATATATGTTAATACTAGCAAGGTACCCAGCGTTGCGGTGGGTACCGAAATAAATTTTTCTGGTGAATCATGTATTTTAGTTTATTATGGTCTTTTTGACAATATTACGGATATCAAGAATTTCATTTAGCCCGTGCCCCTTGGGCTCGAGCCCGTTGGCCCGCATCTGTTCGGGCTCAAGCCCATTTACCCGTTAGGGCTTTAATATTTGTATAATGTGCTTTATTATTTGTATTAGTGACATTTAATGCGAGGTACTGCGCGTTGCGGCGGCGGTACCCTCAAATAAAATTTTCAAGTGAATCATATATTTTAGTTTATTATGTTCTTTTGACAATAAATTCACGGATTTCAAGAATTTCGTTTAGCCGTGCGTTCGGGCTCGAGCCCGTTTGGCCTACGCCCATTCGGGCTCAAGCCCATTTGGCATGTTGCCCGTTCGGGCTTGAATATTATTTGTATAATATTATTTGTATTAGTGACATTTAATGTAGAATTGTGTTTAATTTGGTTGTACAATATGCTTGATAATCTGTATTTATTATGTTAGGGGTGTTTTAATAACTGTATTAATTGTATTTATTGATCAGTTAATTAATTGACTATATTAAATAGCATTAATGTGGTGTTTTGTTTTTTTTTAATATGTGCATTAAAGTGGTGTACGCTATGCTTCTTGTCTTGTACGCCTGAAAATTATGTGCATTAAAGTGTTGTACATTATGCTTCTTTTCTTAATTATATGAATTACTAATTATAGTAACATGTGTAGGCTTATATTTTTAAGACTTCCTTTTATAGGAAGTCCTAAATACATTATAATGTAATATAGATGTTGTTTAATGATTTTGTCGTGGATTATAAGGTGTCGTGTGCAAGTAAACATGTTACATTATGGTCTAAATAGGATTTTTGAATTTGACAGTTTTGAAAGCTGAATAAGTGTGCGTTATAGCTCGAGTCCTATAAGGCTCTAATTCTGTACTTTTGCATGAAAACTTGGTTTAATATCTTAACCAAGCTTTTCAATTGGTTTGGAGTGATTTGGAGTTGTGTTGATTATGTTTTTGAATTTTATGGGATCATGTGTCAAATCTGAATTTTGGAAACTTAAAATCAGTCGAATTTTTTGATTTTTCATTTTCAAACCACAAGGAGTTAAGAGCTATCCTTTTACAGAGGTGACATTTAAGTTGTATGAATTTTTAGAATTTTCGTAGATATTTTTGAAGGGTCTAAATAGGATAAATAAATATAAAATTTCGAGGTGTACCTGCAGTTAACTTTCTGGACATTTTTTGATAAATGATTTTTGGAATGGTGTTTCCACTAGATAATAAATTCTATAACAAATTCATGTAAGCTCATAAGACATATAGGTACCGGAGTAAAATATTATGGCTTCATGTACTCTAAAAGACATACATGTACCTGGGTAAAATATAGTGGCTTTTGGATAAGAGTCTAAGTATGGTTTAAAAATTCGTAAAGTGAAGGCTGAAACATATTAAAATAAATTTTTTTAAGAAGCTAAGTTTTGTGAGATAAGTACCATTTGATGTGTTTTGAACTCTAAAAGGCACTTAAATAATAATTAGGATATAATTGGTCATATATTAACCTAATTTCGATAATTAAACCCTAGCTTTTAAAAATAGAAGAAATCTTAATTATGTATTCTGGACAATTATAAGCTAAATATAAACTTATGAAGTGAACTTATAAGTAATATGTGATCACTAAATTCATGTAGATTCTTTGAAGAAGGACTAGCGTGGGATATCTTTGATTTAGTTGCTTGCACTTGTTTTATTTTCTTTTCAGTGTTAAGGTGAGTTTTCAT
>OU343225.1:303380095-303554693 GCA_910596185.1 Chrysanthemum makinoi
TCCAACGCAACACCATTATCCTGAGCTTGTACAAGCAGCATCTTATCTCTGAAGTAATCAGCATTCTGTGGACGTTTTGGAGATGTGCAGTTCCTTGCAATGTGTCCCTCACCACCACAGTTATAGCATTTGATCGGCTTAGTTTGACCTTGATTTCCATTTCTTCCTCGATTCTGATTACCAACATAACCTCTACCAGCTCCTCCTCTTCCTTGATCATACTGTCTTTCCTGAACTGGTTGCACAACAATTTTCCCATCTCTGACAGTAGCTTGATTGTGTGGGTTAGAAGCTATTCTGAGGTTGTTGTTGGTTTGTGGGAGAGAATTCATGTTTTGACTAATCAGGAGAGCCAGTTGATTAATGAAGTTACCCACGTGTGCATTAGCATCAGCTTGTTTGAACTTTGGATCGGGAATGAGTTTGTGAGTTCCATCACCCATGGGTATAACTTGTGAAGCTTTAGTGGTAATCCCAATGTTTGAGTAGAAGGCAGTTGAATCATTTGATGAGCTTGTCTCTCCTGGATTTGTTTTGAATTGTTCAAGAATCCTCTTTTCAAACATGGCATGTGTCTCATTCTGAAGAAGGAAGGCATAGAGCTGCTCATAGTTAGTATTCTTCAATCCTTTAGTGAGCTTCACAGAAGTAACAAATTTGTGCCATTCGGGATTCATGTTGTTTACAAATTTTGAGTTCAGCTGAATGTTGGGCATAGTCATTCTAATGTTCCTCATGTCATTCACCAGCTTATGAAATCTCACATAGTACTCATAGACACTTTCATCTGGTTTCATCTTGAAGTGCTCAAATTCATCATACAGCTGTGATTCTCGGTCTTCAACAGTTAGCTCAAAACCAGAAAGAAGCATCTTGACATTATCCCATACAGCTTTTGCCTCGGTGTTGTGATTGATAAGCTTGTAGATGTCATTTGGTAGACCTTGCAGTATAATGTTGGAAGCTCGGATATCTGCATCGAATCTCTTTTTCTCCTTATCGTCAAGCTGATCATACATCTTTGGTCTGTCCATTCCGTAAATCAAAGTTCCATCTTCAGCAGTATCAAGTATATCTCTAGTAGTTTCAACTCGGTAAGGTCCTTCATCAATGGATTTGAGAATGTTAACCCCATTTTATTTTCCAAGACAGTACAATCTGATTCGTTGAGCCTAAGAGTCATAGTCAGTTCTGTCAAGCATGGGTGGACGAGTGTCTGAACCAGCTGCTTGAACATCCTCGGCAACAGTGGAGATGATTGTAGGAACGTTGGTAGACATGATGACAAGTTAAACGAGATTTTATAACTCTATGATTAAACCGAGAAATAGATTCTTTCACGGGATTTTACTGAATCAAGAGAAAATCGTATTTAAAGGAAATCACTCAAGTCGCTAGGAAAATTGTGAACCAAGTCGCTAAGTGCTAAGTCGCTAAAGTTCCAAGTCGTTATGTAACAACTCGCTACAATCCAAGTCGCTAACAAAATTTTGGCAGCAATTTGCTAAGCACCAAGTCGCTAAATATTCAAGTCGCTAAATAGCAACTCGCTAGGTACCAACTCGCTAACACCAAGTCGCTAACAATATAAAGTACAAGTCGCTAACTTCCACCAAGTCGCTACCCGTAGTGGAGATTCCACTACTTGTACTGTTTGTCGGCTTGTCTCACTAGGCAAGTCGCTAGGCCTAAGTCGCTAACTCCACAAACTTCAACTCGCTACCAAAATGTAAAGCAAGTCGCTAGCAAGAAAATCTATCCGTAGATCAAGTCGCTAGCTAGAAAACTTCACAAACACCACTTTTCAATCCAAAAAACAACCCAACCAAGATGATTCAAGCTTACCAAATGAAAACCTAAACACTTGTGATGATTCTAAACACAAAAGTACTAACAAAATCCAAGCTTTAACACAAGAAATCAACCAAATGATGCAAAAACCACTAAACTTTTTCAAACTCAAAAACCACCTAAAAACCACTAGAAATCCAAAGATGTGTAAGATATGATCTAACCATGGCTCTTGATACCAATTGTAGGATATTGGATTTCACATACACATCAAACCATAACACAAAGTAGGCGTATAAGTGGAATTCTAGAGAGAGAAAGTTAGAGGTTTAGGGAACTTTAGTGAGAGAAAGAAAATTCTTATTATGAGCTCCAACTCTCTACCTTGGAAGGTAGAGAGTATTTATAGTCTTACAATAAAACGCCACACAACGGGCTGTGGATCAGGCATACAGTGGGTAAAGACCCGTCCGTCCTCCACGGTGTTACTAAACTAAATACTACTTAACATAAAAGTACTGTGACTATGAGCTTTCTAACGATTACATATACTTGAGGTGACCGACTCTTTAATACCTGGAATTTCTAATTCCTAACAGTAGTGGTGGTGGAAGAAATGAAATGGCTAGGATCAAGTGAAGCGGTTTGTGGAGCTTCAAACGATGGAGGGATTGGTGGAGGTGCATTTGAGAATGACTCAACCAAGAATGATGGTGGTGGTAGAGAAGTGTCAACTTCCATATGGTCGGGTGATTGACTTTGATGATTTCTCATAATCCAAATGGGATTATATGATGGAAACGGCGAAAAGGAAGCCGGAGCAAGTGTTGACTCAACACCTTGATTTTGAACCATTATTCCTCCTAATGAAGAGAATGTTGTCGGCGGAAGCGGATGAGACGGACTAGGAGGCAAGTCCTCTAAATTGTAGAGGTGTGGTGATGATAGTGGGGATGTAAATGAAATAGCTCTAGGAACTAATGGTGATGGTTTAGTGGAGATGATATTGTTTGGCCTAGGAGGTATGGTGGTGTTTGGCATAGGTAGTTTTGTGGGCACTATCCTTTTAGGAATTGGTTTGATTGGATGATGAAGGATTCTATCATTTGTTGGCTTGACCGGAGATGATTCGGTTGAAGAGATTTCGTGTATAACACGAGCCTTTTTCATGGGTGGTTCTTTGGTGGATAAGTTACTACTTGGGGTTTTCCTCATGATGAGATGATTTCAAGAGGTTGTAAGAGCTGAAAGTTAGGATGAGAGTGATGACTATGGAGGTCCTAACAAAGTGGTTTATAAACCAAGAGATTTGGCAAGTGCATTTAAGCCTTAAGCCACTAGGATTCATTGGAATGTGATGATTAACATGCACAAGAGTCAACTTCAGAGTTTGCACTGATCTAGGAACTCATTTAAGATGAGATGGAGTGTTTGAGTTAGGAAGATGAGTTGAAATGATTGTTTTAGCAAGATTTGACATAAACTGTCACCCGGATCCCACGGTTCCCTTATCAGAGGGATCCGTCTAGGCTAATCCTAGAGATCCGGCTTTCAGCAGTTATGAAAGAGTGGAAATGATGTTTCTAAGATCTAAGACCTATAACATCTTGAGTGTTTCAGTCCTCCTAAGTGTTTTAAATGAAGGGGTGCTTAATTACTTTGAAGGTAATGAATGATGTAGCTAATGATTGTCTTTTATGGAAGGATTTGGAACTTTCAAGAATACAAATGGATGAGCAAGGATGACACTAAAGAAGGGAGTGTCAATTGAAGCTAAATGATTCTAGAGATTAGTTTGTGACTTAGGATAGTGTTTTGGAAAATATCCTAGAAGCTTTGAGATGGGAAAAACTAGAGTTTGATCAACTTTGATCAATTTTGAGGTAAGGATGACTTCTGATTAATTATGCTATAATCGAAAGATTTCTAAGACTAAATGTAAGAAATTAAGTAAAAAATGAAGTGTGGGTTTGAGAGCGGAAGAGTAATGGATTTAAAAATGAAACGGTAGATCTACAAGCGTCTTAGAGTGTGATCTTGATGAGTTATGTGTGAGTAGGAAGGATCAACCTATCTTGATAAGGACTTAACTTCCCTTAAGACCCTATGTTTAGCTTAGTGTGAGATGTTCTAAGGATATGTTTGAAATATAATGCTTGCAATTGCATTTTCTGTTTTCCGGTTCCCACGGTTCCCTAAGTGTAGGGATCCGTCTAGCACAATATTTGGGATCCGCCTATCTGCTCAGCAGGGCCTTTACTAAAGGTATGCAATGATCTTCACAATGCATTATATCTCAAGGATAGTCTAAAAAGAGCTCTAAAGCTAAGACATCAAATGTAAGATGTTTTATTTCATGAAAGAAATTGGATTACATTGATAAAGCACGAGTACAAGAGAATTGATCCTATTTTGGAATACTACTAGCTTCCTTGAGTGTTTTCGCTAGGAGGATCATTATGAGATTGATGAGTGTTGGTGGAATCAAGAATGAAGAAAGTCTTCATGAGAGATATGTTTAGCGGTTCCATCATCTTGTTCACAAGCACGTACAACGGACTTTGAAATTGAGGATGGAAGTGCATAACATTATGATAGTGGCGTGTCAAGAACATTCCATAAGGGATGAGTTTATTCTTGGAGCCTTGAATATTTGCAATTCGCCTTGCGAAGAAGTAGGCGAGATTGTATAGTTGTTGTGTTAGCAAACAGTACAACATGTGAGCACAACAAGCGGGAAGAATTTCTCGATTTCCCCTAAGACTCCAAACATTTTCATGTAGGATGAGTGCAAGAGGCTTGTACTCTTCTTGGATATCCCTTGTAAAGATAATGTTTGGATCGGAGTAATATGGTCGAGGTTTGCATATTATGCGATTTAAATCTTCCGGAGAGGGTATGTGTGAACAATATAGACTATTTTCTTCACAAAAATTGAAAAGAGAATCAAGAGACCAATCTTCGGTAAAGGCACATTGTCCATGATTGGAATCCGGAGGATGTGAGCAAAATGCCCAAGGGTTAGAGTGAACTTTTGGTTTTTGATAGAAAACCAAAGAGATAGAGAGCGATCCTCGTTAGGAACGAGTTCGACTTGACGAAAGAATTCCATTATGAATCTTGGACATATCTTCTCGTTGATTTCAAGAAGACATTCTAGTCCTATGGTTCGGAAGGAGGTATTGATACCTTCTTCGAATTGTAGAGAGGTGTCTACAATATGTCCTTCGTGGAAGTGACGGTTTTTGAGATTATTGAACCCACGGACATGATTGCCAGGTGTGTTGGGTTCGAGAGAGATGTTCGGAGTGTAGACGCTAGTGAGTAAAAAATCAAACTCATATTCATGCGTCATAGTTGAACCTATAGAAAACACGAGTTAATAAAAAGAGATGTTTGTGGTCAACCTATGATGATCTAACGTTTTTACTAGATTTTTATTAACAATGGTATTTAACACTTTAACTCACTCAAGGTTTTGACTTTCTAGTGGATTATTACATTTAGAAAGATAGTGGTTTTTAATTTGCATGAAAAACTGTTTTCCAGTAGGACGGATCCCACGGTTCTTTTATAAAAGGGATCCGGCTAGTATATTTTCCGGGATCCGTGGATCTGTAGTAACAGAAACAGATTTGATAAAAAAAAATAGGTTTTACAGTTTTTATACCACGAAATATGTTTTATCTTACATTTTCTTTTAGCATGCATACATGACTTCTAATGTATCACGAAAGAATATAAAACATATAAATCAAAATAAGTGACAAGCACATTATGATAAGAATAACCTAGATAAACTAGATTATTAATAATATTGCATTTCAATACTAAGGATGATACAAAGGATTGGGTATATGATCCCAATATAGATTATAAACACAAAGTAAATGTCTCCGTATGTGAACTTCATCATAGGGAACACAAGTGCGATGAGCACGAGTGCGATGTAAACCATGTTGATGACGGATCTTCTTGGTTTCGGTTGAGATGAAATGAGGAGGAAGATGAAGTTTTTGAATAAGAGGAAATTTTTTGAAATTAGAGGATTTGAAAAAGTAAGGGTTTGGTAGAGTGGTCGATGATGGGTTTAGTTATAGGGAAGGAGGAATTTTTTGAAATTCGTGTTTTGTTTTATTATTGGATTTAAAAGAAACAAAACATAAGTTTTATATACCACGACTTTAGACGAGAAATAAAACACGTATGTGAGAAAAAGGCTTCCTAATGAAGCTTCATGTAAAACATGTATAAGCACAAAAGATAATTATATAAATACCTAAAAAGGTATACTTAATTATCAAGCAAAGTGAAAAGAAAATTATACCTCTAGCGTACTTAGTAATGTCTTTACAAATGACACAACAAATGTCACTTAGACGATTCCTGATCCTTTGCGTTTAAGATACCTTCTTAAGGAAGGTATTCTTGTTACCAAGCGACTCCTAAAGCTTGGTGGGTATGAACTTTGACTAATCAACATGACAAAGAAGATTAGTGCAATTAAATATAAAGTAAATAAAAAAAAAGTTGTTATCAAATCAACATCCAAACATATGGTTTTAAAAACATTGCGTTTTGTTTTTATGAAAACCCTTCTTTGTAGTTTTTATTTAACCATGGATCGTATCAAGCTTTTAAAGTACAATATACTTCAAGAAACTTGGTAACGAAGCTCTGATACCAATTGTAGAAAACTAGAAGGGGGGGGGGTTGAATAGTTTTACCAATTAAAAACTTCCTTTTAGTTATTTAAATCGACTTATGTCAATCTATTTGGATGTGTGTGTTGGATGTTGATAAACAAGCATATAAAGGTAAGTAATTAAAAGATAAGAGTAAGAAGCACAAAACCACAACACGAGTATTTATAGTGGTTCGGCTACAAGGACACCTTCCTTGCCCTACTCCACTCCCCGAGTCACCTACTCGAGAGTTCGTAATCACTACACCGATCTCCTTATGGTGGAGAAGCCTTCACAACGTCGCCTACCCTTTTTCCGGTGCTAGGCTAACCACCGGGTTCTTTCACTTCAAGGTGAACCACACCTACACAACGTCCCCTACCCTTTATAAGGTACTAGGCTAAGTACCTAGTTCTTTCACTACAAGGTGAACTATACCTTCACAACATCGCCTACCCTTTATTAGGTACTAGGCTAAGCACCTAGTTCCATTGCAATGGAGGAACTACTACCACACTACACCAACGACTAATCCCAAAGGAGATCTACTCCTTTACAACATCATCAAGGATATCAATATCCTTGGATCTAATACTAGTCTATCTTGTACATTGAAACACACCATATTGAATGTACATCTAAGGCACCTTTCACTAATGCCTTTGACTAGATCTACAAGACACCTTTCACTAATGTCTTGCGTCTTCACTTCTAAGCACCTTTCACTAATGCTTCTTTGTCTTGACTTCTAAGCACCTTTCTCTAATATCTTCGTCTTGACACTTGAGACATCTTTTACTAATGTCTTCAACACTACACTTCTTTGAAGAAAGAAAGGAATCATCAACAAGAGCACTTCAGTAGCCTTGAAGATGAGCAAGCATGGCAACTCATGGACTTGAGCTTGCTCGACTTCAAAGGTGGTGATCTTGCCTTTAAGAGGAACCTAAAAGATCACACAAAAACAAAACTACAAACATAGATCTCTTGGATCTAAGGTTAGTGAGTTTTTAACTCAGGGAGAAAGTATGTTAGAAAGGGGTAAGGAATAATGAAGAAATGGCTCACTATTTATAGAGAAAAAGATCCTACTGTTCCCCGGATCCCACGGATCCCTTTCACTTAGGATCCGGCTAGCACAAAGCTAGGGATCCGTGGAACGCTCCTCTTTGCCCATGGGTATTTTGGTTATGGGTCATGGTTCATGGGTTGAACCATGGATCATTGGCTAGATACAATGTATCTTTGAGTGCAATGCACTTAGTCACTTGGGTATGGGTTGATCCATGGGTTATGGATATTATCCATGTATGATATAAGCATGATGTCATGCAATGGGTTATGGGTCAAGATACATGGGTTATGGGCTTTGGGTTATACCCAACTACATTTAATGTATTTGCCCAATGGGTTGTGATACTTAAGTTTCTACCCATTTATATTACCCAATATATTACATACTAGTTATGTGTATATTTTACCCAAATATGTAAACACTATTTGTTGTACATATGTATTACTAAACCATAAAATCACTTATACTTGTTTTAGTGTTTTATGTGAAAATGTGAATATGTTAGAAACTATTAGCTCAAACTATTTACGTATTCTATTTGTTTCGTTAAAATGATTTTATGTTTGTTATCGACAAAACATTAGAAGATCGTAAAATATAAATAAAAATTTTTACCGCTTATTTGTATTAACAGTTTGCTTGGGTTTACAAAGGATCAAGCTCCAATAGTGGAAGTGTACAGCGGCAATCATTTGGGTTAGTCGGTATTTGTGTACAACAACAAACTTGTATTATTTGTTTGCATGGGAATGTTAGGAGATGCGGGATCTTTCTACATCGCCCCATACAAAGAATCTCTTCTTTTGTTAAATCAGCCAGACCATGCTGTTTATAGTATGTTTTATTTTTAACTTACCATTCTATTAATGTTTTATTTTTAACTTACACCATTATATTCATGTTCAATAGGTTTGTTCGGCAGAAGTTAGGGATCATGCTTAATGGGAATGAAGCTTTGTGGTTTTAGTACGATGTCTGTATGTGAAGGAAGCATGGAGTGGTTTAGCTTTTTTTGCGTACTTGCTGAATTTTATAAATCAAGTGGTTATATATTATGTAACCATTAAACTCATAATTATGTAGTTGGTTGTGTGTATGAAACGTTGTATGTCAACGTATTTACTATTTCCTATGTTCTTTAATCCCATTATACATCTTTGTTTAATCTGGGGAACTAGCAGTTGTTTCCAATAAACAATGTGGCAACTAACTGTTGTACGTAGGGCAACTTCTTTTCCTTATTGACTACTTTTATAAACCAAGGAGTCCTTCTAGTTGTTACAATTCGTATTCTACAATCAACTAATAACTACCAACTAGTGACTATGCACACTTGAAATTAACAGATTTACCATTCAACACTAGTAAAATTTAACTAGCATTTGTAAGTTTAATACTAGCAACACTAAACCAATATGTGTCTATTCAGGCCCAGAATAGTAAGACCAACACCTACACAAGGGCACCAGAATGGTATCAGCAGCACCTACACACGGGCAGCATAAACACGACCATACACAACAGTATTAACGATTGTGGCATCATTTTGTTGATATGTTCTATCACAAGCAGTGGTTAAAATAGCTAGCAGTAGTAACCTGTATACTGGCAGTTGTAAGTATACAACCAATTCAGTTTTACTAGTGGTAGTAAAAATAACTATAGCGATAGTAAAAATCACTAGCAATTGTAAGTCTACAACCACTTCAGTTTTACTAGCGGTAGTAAAAACAACTATAGCGGTAGTAAAAATAACTAGCAGTTGTAAGTATACAACCAATTCATTTTATAAATTGAGGTATTTAATTTAAGTAATCGCGCATAAAAGCAGTGTAGCATTTTTTTTACGCTTAGAAATGTCGCATATACCTCAAAATAGTCAACTCAAATGAATGTTACTCTACACATCTGATAACATGATGCCGTTATGTGCTTACGTCTAACTGAAGACGTCGTCGTTTTTAGAATAAGTGATGCTCACAACACATTGATTGTGTAATACGTCCGCCATATTACCATGGCTTACTAAAATATACAATTTCGTAATATTTTACGAACCAAATTTGAAAAGCTTGTATCTTGGGCGCGCGAATCAATGAACCAACCTAACAACCACATATAATGATCATAACACACCATCGTTCTGACCATCAATTGCAAATCAACAACCCTCATCCAAAGCCTCCTGTCGAGAATTAAAAAAACCAACAAAATTTCCTTGAAAACCATGTCGTTTCGAGCTAATGTTATCACCAGTATGAGAGATGATATTAGCAACATGCCAGATACAGTGATCGGTAACATTTTGAATCGGTTGCCAATAACAGAAGCGGTGAGCACCTCTATTTTATCTACAAATTGGAGGTTTAAGTGGACCTTGCTCACCGAAGTCATAATTGATGAGGATTTCTTTTATTATTTAACATATAAGTTTGATGGGAGGCATGTTACTAGACTTTTAAATCAGCTTACGGGTCCCATAAAAAAGTTTGTCTTCTCTGTAGATCCCAAACCGTTGTCTGGAATGGAAGACTTGAATTATGAAGAGATTCGTGATTGGCTTATGTTTTTGGCACTGCAAGGAATTGAGGACCTGACAATTAGAAACTGGTATGGACAACCAGTTACATTGCCAACCCAACTTTACGGGCGTATTGAATTGAAACATCTTGAAATTCATTGTTGTGATTTTCCTAGTTTGGTGTTTTCACTAGTTTTCCAAATTTATTGAGCTTAGAATTGTGTTTAGTCAAATTTCTAACCGGTAGAGTTTGGGATTTAATTGTTGGTTGTCCCTTACTTGAGTCTCTTACATTGGATGTTAAGAGTACAAACGGGATGAAACTATGGAATCTTGCAAGTCTTAGGAATTTGAAGAAGTTACATTTGTCATTCGGTATTTTGAATGCTGTCACGACAATCATAGCATCCAATATCTTTCACCTGACAAGACTTCAATCTCTTGAGACCCTTACATTGGATTTTGACTATTGCACGGTAAGAACGTTTTGAGATTTACACTTCTAATTTTACAATGTTAAATATATGTGTAACTGTAACGACATTTAATCTTTGAAACTAACCTAAAAGTCGACCTGTTGTAGTTGATGCGTGATGGTAATTCCAGGATGAATGTCCCTTTGCCGTTCGTATCCCTCGTTAATCTGAATCTAAAAGGAGTTGATTTTGGTGAGACTGTTATCATGTCACTCATCGTCCAAATGATTCGCGGATCTCCAAACTTGAAAAATCTGGAAACCAGAGTAAGTGTAATACATTACTCTATTTCATACGTATAAAATAAACATCCGTAAACTGCCATGTTTTTCTATCTCAATACTATTTGATGTTCCAGGCTGCACACACGCTTAGTGTTTTACCTTTTGAACAACGTTCATTAGATTTAGACACAACCACATTCAGTCATGGGCAGATTCAGAAAGTGATTTTTCGATCCTTTCCTAGATCACAGAATGAACTACACATAATAAAGTTTATACTTGCTTGTTCCACGTCGTTAAAGAAATTGTATATCAGGGCCAGCGATTTGATGGACGATGGTTATGATAATATCAAGACGAATTGGGAGTTTGCTAGGAAGCTGTTGAAACTCCCCCGATCTTCCGTCACATCCGTTGTAAAATTGTTCTAGTGGTTGTAGTTTTATGTATGGTTTGAATACCCTGTGTCAATAAAATTTGTGTACAGAAAGTTTGGTGTGTCTATTTATCATGGGTTTATGTAGTAATCGTAATATGTAGTAGGTTGTCGTCTGTATGAAACGTTGTATGTCAACGTATTTAGTATTTCCTCTGTTGCCATTATCCATTTTTATTTCATATCGGCAACTAGCAGTTGTTTCCAAATATCAATTTGGCAACTAACTGTTGAACGTAGGGCAACTTCTATCACTAGCAGTTGTTATAATAACTAGCAGTTACGCGTATAATATTAGTAGTTGTAATTATACAACCTATTCAGTTTACTAGCAGTAGTCAGTATAACTAGCAGTAGTAAAAATTAACTAGCAGTTGTAAGTATACAACCAATTCATTTTATAATTACAGATATTTAATTTAAGTAATCAAGCATAAAAGCATTGTACCATTTTTTGACGTTTAGAAAAGTCGCTTAAACCTCAAAATAATCAACTCACTCTACACATCTAATAACATGAAGCGTTATGTGCTTACGTCAAACTGATGATGTTGATGTTTTTACAATGGGACTTTAATTGGTCAAAGGCTAAAGCTGTTTGGCACCGCATGATAAATATTTTCGTCTTTCCTTTCATTACCTTGTATTTTTTTTATAAGTTCTATACACTAATATTATCAACAATTTATTTCTGTTGCATGTTTACCGTTTTCATTTCTAATTTTACAAGAAGCTTATACTAAAATAATAATCAACCAATTAGGGGCATAAACTCTTTAAATATGATCTCGTAAAAAAAAACAATAATAACAAATTTAGATGAAATAATAAATACGTAAGTAAACAAGGTAATATTTGTTTTGTGTTGCTCTTTATAACAATTTTGTGGTATTTTTAAAATCCGTGACCTAACAAAAATTATGTAACATTTTTTTTAATCTAACAAGTTATAATAAATTGACATTTCCGTTTCATCAGTGTTCACTTGAATAGTATGTTTGAAAACAAATATTAATGTTAACAAATTAAATTCACACCAATAAGTTATGGTCTATAAAAGACCTACATATATTATTAATACACAAATACTCTGAATAGTATTAGCGATTACAACCTTGGAGTGTATCGAATCTAAATATGACGAAAAGTTATATCAAACTCTAGCCTGGACCTCCTTTTATAGGCTAAGGTATTATTTACAAGGATAATTATACTTAGCATACTTATCTAATACAAAACATCCTACCCAACAAATTCAAGAATGTTACATATTAAACCGACACAATAATACTAGCAGTGAAAAACTACATTAGCAGTGGTTTGCTCTTTATTTTATCCCGCCGCCCGCAAGCTCGTCATTTTTACCTTCATCTCAGTCTATCCAACCCGATCTGCCTGGATTGGTAGACGTACACTTGCTTCGGGAAACGGGTTGCGATCAACAGAGGACTGAGACCATAATTTTCAGCCTCTCTTTGCATATTCTATCACTCATTCGACCCAATACCCATTATATACTTCCTTCTTCCGCTCGGGTAGAGCGAGGTTAAGAAGTAACTGGCTGAAATTTGAACATCCCAAATGGCTAATGAGAGTCTAATTGGTTTAAACTCTCACCTTTGGTACGCCATATGGTTTGGGCATACTTCCACAAACTTCAAAAGACACGGGTGTTGGGTCAAGGAATGTTGTGAATGGTCACGGGGATGTGTTATTAGTCGTCATTCTCGACAATTTAGAAATGACTAATTGTTATTAGTAGTCATTTAAGAACATGTTTCAGTTGTCGCAGCAACTACTTTGTGCTTATGTTTTTGTTTTGGGTGGTAAAGGTTTAGGCTATGTATGGGCTTTTTGGTACCGACGGTGCGTGGGCAACGGGTTGTTAACATCTTCAACTTCTCTTTGGTGTTTTTTATTGGTGGAGGAATGATTGTTTTTTTATGTGCTTTCCCTTTATTTACCTCGCTTATTTAAAGCGAGGATTTTACTGTTCTTGCACGCGGTATAATTAATTTCAATTTACTGTTTTATGGGTAGGCACGTGCCTAGGCTCGTACCCTTCTATTTTTCCTGCTGGATTTGTCCCAAAATTTCTAGGGAAGGAACGTGAATATTTACTTGCAGATTTTTTCACCTTTTTTGGTATTTGGATAAGCCTTATCCGCAATTACAAACCGTTTGAATTTATCGGTTTATTATCCTTTTTTGTACTGAAAGTTTGCTATGTCTGTATATACTTTTTTTTGGAAAAATGTAACTTCCACAGCTGTTTTTGGTTTTGGAAATGTTGCTTATGCATGTTTGACAAACAAAAGTAAATCATTCATATCGGCGCTTTAAATGTCACTTTTAAAATTTGAACTTCAACCAGTCAACCTTTTAATTCGCAAAAAAACCATATTGTACTTCAGGGACTTTTTTTATTATAACTGATTTGGAAAAACAGAAACAAAGTTGATATTTGCGTCGACACTAGCGGTGGTTTGAGCGACCCTAGCAGTGGTTTGTTAAACTGTAGCAGTGGTTGTGTATTCACATATGCATATAATTGAGAATTTGTTCAAACCATGTAGCCTCCTTTGGTTTTTCCAAAAACGCAACCATGTTGTGAGTTGCAGCAGAAGAGTTGGGCACCATTGATGTTTATTTCGAAATTGATTGCAACAGATTGTTAGGTGTTGCGAATTATGATGTGTGTGGGTCTAAACTATGTTTTTCCCTAGCAGTTGTAACTCTATTTTTTTATCCCCTATTGAATCAAAATTAATCTGTACTTTCAAAACAATTGTTTTTACTCTTGTAGCAGTTGTTAGTATTTTTGGACGTATTTATCCCCAAATGTGCTATTCTAATCAGCAAACGCAACCGTTATCGTCATCTACTGTCTAGACACGATACTATTTTTTGACGTTTAGAAAAGTCGCATAAACCTCAAAATAATCAACTCACTCTACACATCTAATAACCTGAAGCGTTATGTGCTTACGTCAAAGTGAAGATGGTGATGTTTTTACAATAAGTTATGGTCTACAAAACACCTGGATATAATATTAAACTCTGAATAGTATTAGCGATTACAACCTTGAAGTGTATTGACTTTAAATATGCCGAAAAGTTATATCAAAGTCCAGCCTGGACCTCCTTTTATAGGCTAAGGAGTCCTTTACAATATACAGGATAATTATACTTAGCATATTATCTAATACAAAACATCCTACCCAAGAAATTCTAGAATGTTACATATTAAACCGAGACAATGATACTAGCAGTGAAAAACTACATTAGCAGTGGTATGCGACTTCATTGTGAGTGTGGATTCCTTCTTGTTTGCTATCATTTTCTTGAAGGATTTCCCGTGGCTTGGTTCCTCCTGGGGCGGCCGTATTTTAATATGGGATTCCCTGCAGAAGTTCGATAGGCTTCTCAAGGGGTTTCCCGTGTAAATCCGCCCCTCTGCGCGGTACTGGAAGAGCTTTTAGTGGGGTTGCTTTTCCATCCGCGCAACTTTTATTTTAGAGCAATGGTAGAACCACAAAGAATTCAGAAAAAATACATCCACACGCTGACGTGATAGGTTTGAATTGGAGTGAGGAGAGAGAACTGTCACAAAATACACCAATCATCCCCTACACGATAGCATGGGATTTTTTTATGAATTCTTTATGTGGTTTGCTCTAAAATTAATCCCAGTGCCCGCAAGCTCGTCATTTTTACCTTTAACCCAGTCTATCCAACCCGATATGCCAGGATTAGTAGACGTACACTTGCTTCGGGGGCCGGGCTGCAATCAACAGAGGACTGAGACCAGAAATTTCAGCCGTGTTGTTTGCCTCTCTTTGCACATTCTACCACTCCTTCGACCCAATACCCATGATATACATCCTTCTTCCGCTCAGGAAGAGCGAGGTTAAGAAAGAACTGCTTGAACTTTGAACATCCCAAATGGCTAATGAGAGTCTAATCGGTTTAAACTCCAACCTTTGGTACGCCATATGGTCAGGGCAGGCTTCCACAAACCTCAAAGGACACGGGTTTTGGTTGAAGGAATGTTGTGAATGGTCGCGGAGATTGGTCAATTTAGTCATCTTAGAAACGACTAATTGTTATTAGTAGTCATTTAAGAACATGTTTCAGTTGTCGCAGCAACTGCTTTGCGCTTATGTTTTTGTTTTGGGGGGTAAAGGTTTAGGCTATGTATATGCTTTTTGGAACCGACGGTGCGTGGGCAATGGGTTGTTAACATCTTCAACTTCTCTTTGGGGTTTTTTGTTGGTGGATGAATGGTTGTTTTTTTATGTGCTTTAAATTTATTTACCTCGCGTCTTTATAGCGAGTATTTTACTGTTCTTGCACGCGGTATCATTAATTTTCATTTACTGTTTTGTGGGTAGGCACGTGCCTAGGCTCCTGGGCATCTATTTTTCCTGCTGGATTTTTCATAAAATTTCTAGGGAAGGAACGTGAATATTTACTTGCAGATTTTCTTTCATTTTTTGGTATTTGGATAAGACTTATCTGTAATTACAAACCTTTTGAATTTATCGGTTTATTATCCTTTTTTGTACTGAAAGTTTGCTATGTCTGTATATACTTTTTTTTGGGTAAAATGTAGCTTCCACATTTTCTGTTGGTTTTGAAAATGTTGCTTAAGCACGTTTGACAAACTGTAGTAAATCATTCATATCCGCGCTTTAAATTTCACTTTTAAAATTTGAACTTCAACTAGTCATTTGGAAAACAGAAACAAAGTTGATATTTGCATCGACACTAGCAGTGGTTTGAGTGACCCTAGCAGTGGTTTGTTAAACTGTAGCAGTGGTTGCGTATTCACATATGCATATAATTGAGAATTTGGTCAAACCATGTAGCCTCCTTTGGTTTTTCCAAAAACGCAACCATGTTGTGAGTTGCAGCAGAAGAGTTGGGCACCATTGATGTTTATTTCGAAATTGATTGCAACAGATTGTTAGTTGTAACTCTATTTTTTTTATCCCCAATTTAATCAAAATTAATTTGTACTTTCAAAACAACTGTTTTAACTCTTGTAGCAATTGTTAGTATTTTTGGGCGTATTTATCCCCAATTGTGCTATTCTAATGAGCAAACGCAACCGTTATCGTCATCTAGTATCTAGACACGAAAATTCTGACAATCAAGTTTATGTTATTGGGCAATTTCGCTTGAACCTCAGGCCACCTTCCAATTTACAATATGGGCAACTAAATGCCATAATTGGGCAATACTTGTTGTACGATCGGGCAACCATAATTCTTAACCATATGATCATAAAGGATAGACTTAACAGCATAAACCTAACAGCACTAAGTTTGGCATAGAAGCACTATTGCATGGTTGGCAGCATAAACTCATAATTATTTTTTAAAGGCAATAAATATTCATAACAGGTGGAACCATTCCTTGTGCACTAGCCCTTTTTTTCTATGATCTCGAACCCTCTTTCAGTTTTCATGATAGAAACACGCTTTGTTAGCTTCCTTCTTTTAAAAGGTGTTGCACTACCGCACCGCATGCCAGCGTCCTCTTCCTGCCATTCCATGTTTTTGAAATAAAATTGTGACAAAGCCTGTAGCTTGTGCACAATGTAGACGTCCATGGATCCATTCTCATCAGAAAGGTCATACATTCGTCGAACGTCATTGTCTGTGTGCAATAATGTTAAACCATCTTCTAGTGCCTTATTTGGTGCATCATAAAATAAAGCCCATTTTCCCCTCCAATATCATTCAAAACATGATCAAGCACCCTGGTAAATGCAACCCTGGTGGAGCTAAAACACCAGACATCAGCAAGGCGACCGCCTACATAGCAGAGTGGCTGAAATTCAAATTTCCCGTTGTGGTGCACTTTAAATATGACTTCTTTGGTTTCCGCCATGTCCTATAAAACATAAACCCTAATAACAATTTCAATAACTTTTAATTAAATAAATATTTAATAATAGAAAATAAAATATAAAGCTGCACAGTTATTTATATTCATGTACTCTATAAATATATGAACGAATAAGGTAACAAAGTACATACGGGGGAGTACAACAAACCTGGATTTGTTTATAAGAAAGAAGAAAAAGACAACGATTTTTTTATTTGGATTCTTCGATGAAAGTCAGCCAGTGTAAGCATCCGCAATGGCAACTTGGTGAAAGACTTTTTTACTATTCTAATAAGATATTCAAATGACTTGTTCAATTGTGGTAATAACTTTGAAGAAGACTTTTTTCAAAAACACTTGTAAAGACTTCAAGCGTTTGAAGCTATTGTCAAAAAGCTTTTGTATTTATAAAATTTCATTTTTTCCCAACATTAAATATGCAAAAGCTTTTTGCAGTGGAGTAGTTGGTTTTGCAAAAGCTTTTTACCTCAACGATTTAATTGTGTTCAATGCATCAAGTCTTTTATGACTTGATGCATTGGTAATGCTCGAGGAATGTGTAGATGTTGATAGTTGAGGATTATTAAATTGATTTAAAAATACAAAAAACATTTTCCAAAAAGCAACTGACATCCTTACCAGTAAACAGGTGAAAAGTGAAAACAAAATAGCCAAATGCTAGAGTTCAAAAAAAAGTCAAAAAAAGTAAAATGCAGAGGTCACTGATACTCTTACTCTTAGTGACCACAAAAAACCCATTTGCAAACACCAATTCTTACAGTTAGTTTGGATTATTCACACTATACACTAATTAAAATTGTCAATAAATTATACAGCTGTCTAAACAAAAACTAAAAACACCTTTTCATTTGTGAAATTTACCTTTCACTTCTACTGTGATATTTTAGTCAATTAACATTTAGATCAATTAGATTATCAATCATCACAATCATTTACGAAATGCCGTGTTCTTTGTGTCAAGATGGTACATGCACTCCGAATTGTACTAATTTTGCACGATTCTTTATTTAAAGACATGATAGACCGTTTCAAGAGAATGGTAATTGCTTGTGAGCCGGGAAAGACTTTCCCAATAGAAGGAAATTTGAGAGAGAAACAAGAGCTGATTGATAAGAGGAAGAGAATGATTGAACAACTTCCAGAGTATGAAGATATGAAAGTGCGTTTCAAGAGGATCGAAGATGATAATGCTAATTTGGAAGCAACGTGTGAAGAGGCGATAGCTGATTTTAAGATTTACAAAGATTATAATGCTGATGCTGAAGCGAAGTATGAAGAGATGCAAACCAGTTTTAAGAATTTGAAAGATCATAATGCTGTTGTCAAAGCTAAGTATCAAGAGATGGTTGAATGTGCCAAAAAGCTTATCAACATACTCAAAGAAGTTGCAGCTGATGCTGATGATTTTTAGGATTATGAATGTGTTTTGTATATGTTTAAGAATGTGCTATTTTGGACTTATTTTGTATGTAAGGTAATAAGTATTTATCTAATTAACAAGGTACTAGATTACTGCATCAAATTTTATGTTATGATTTTATGATATCATTTGTGAAAACATAAATAATCAAAATAATAGCCAATCTCGATATTCTTCACATGCGAATATACTCTAACTAGACTTAATTGCAATAAACTAAACTCAAAATTCCATTAGTTATTGATATTATTCACTAGGAAACATAAATTTTCCAAACCTCAAGAGTCAAGATGATTCTTTAAAGGCTGCAGTTGAAGAAAAGGAGAATGAAGGGGTGCAAGAAACCACTACTAGTATTGCTGCATCCACTGCTAGTATTGGAGTAACCACTGCTGCTATTATTATACCCACTGCCAGTTCAGACATTTCCACTGCATAGGCAACCATTGCTACAATTATAACCACATCAATAACACCAACACCAAAACTAAAAAAGGCTGACAATGAGATTGCCATACAATTGGTCAACCAAAAGCAATCTCACCCTATCCCTGCACCTAGACCTATTGCTAAGAGTCTAAACATTGGTGAACCTGTGTAGAAAGATGTAGTTACTCAAACTGATATTGGAAAGGGTAAAGGGATTGCAGATCCAACTTTGGTGTTTCAAAGTACAGAGGATCAGATAGCTTTTGATGAAAAAATTGCTAAAAGATTACATATGGAAGTAAATGCTAAAGAAATTGCTACAGAAAAGGAAAGGGAAAAGCAGAAGAAGCCTCTAAACAAGCTGTAGAAGAGCGGTAAACGGAACAGATGTATTTTACCCTACATAATTACGAAAAGCAGTCAGTTTACTCGTAATGATTAACTTAGCTTCATAGTCCTAAAAAGGGTCAACAAAAACCAAAAATAATTCAGGCCATAGAAGGAATCTATACCAACGTCGTAAACAATTGCATAGATGATGCATATAAACCACTCCTCATTAGTATACAAACTGCCACTAAATTTTTTAATGAACCAAGTAATGTTACATACTTAACTAACGACATCTAAGGTATCATACCCTACATAATTACGAATCAGATACACATAAAAAAGAGCAATGGATTATAAAATGGAATTAACACCTATTTAACATAGGTATTCATCGAATAACAAAAATGATTTATTATAACACAGAACCAATTGGAAATAATCATATGTAATAAACAACGAGAATAATATTTACGTACCATATTTGGGAACATTTTTTTAAAACTTGATCTATCGAATGTGGTTTGCACTGAACATTGTAGCTTTAAAGATGGTGACATAACTGACGTTACAAGGAAGACAGGAGGCTGACGAAGAAGGCGGTTTGATTTGTGAAAATAGTACTGCGAGAAGCAAAAACAGAGAAAAACGATAACTATGGATGCTTTATTGGTCAGTGACTTTTGGATTTTGAACTCTCTTAATTAATGGATACTGTACTTTTACTATTCAAATATGTACTTTTTTTGTCTAACGTAAAATGACGATAGAACCCTTTTTAAAATTATACGGTTGCCCACCGCTTTTTAGTTGCCCAAAAAACAATACCTTACACATACGGGACACTTGTCGCAATGTCGATGAGTTGCCCAATGACAGCGGTTGCCGTCGGTCTATTTTCAAATTAAAAATAAAAGTGGTCCGGACAGTGATAAGCCTCAGGGCACGCGGTCTAGTTGCATCATTTTCCCTTATTTTTATCACACATCTGGGAAACACTGAATAAATTATACTTTAGTCCCTGTACCAGATAGACCTTTTCAAAGTCCAAATTCCCTGTTCTGATTATTCCTCTGCCAAGTATATTTCCTCCCTTTGGATCATTTCCAAATGCCACATAGTCTCCATCAAAGGCTTCAAAATCCTCAAGGTTGCTCCCATCCCATGTCATGTGCCTAGAGCAACCACTGTCAAATATTCCTTTATCCTTTAGCTCATCCTGTAGATTGCCCTGCACATGAGATTTAACAAGTTAGTTTCCTTTGGGGACCCAAGTCAATCCTGACTTGGGTCTGCCTTGTGCATCAACATAGTCAAAATTCTTTAAGTTCATTGATGCACTGTTGACATGTTCTAAGACTTTTGTCTTTGGTTTCCATTACCAACAAGCTGAGGCCTTTACAGCATAGAAATGACTTCCAACCACTGTGTCAGTTATCACCTTTGGAACAGATAAAACTTCTTTTGAGTCAGCAGTGGTGATATTCTGCTTAGCAGTGGAAACATTTTGCTTAGCAGTGGTTAGAACCCATTTAGGTGCAACAGTGATTTGTGATTTAGTTTTACCATTCCTCATTAACACTGCTTTAGGAACCATGTTTTTGTTTGGGTGAGGGATGGTTTGCTTTGAAAAGTTTTTATGATTCACCCTCATCTATTGATTCCAAACTTGTGGTTGATTTTTATAACAGTTTCTCTGTAAATGCTCAAAACTTCCACATTTAAAACAAGCCTTTTTAACGCATTGAAACTCATCTCCTAATCTATTTAAGATTAAGCCATTGAAGTTTCTTTGATTTCCCCTAGGTTTAAATCTTTTCATCTGATCCCTAGGAATCTCATTATACTCTACGATTCTCCTAGAGATCTGTGCTCCAAATCTTGGAAAAAGGTTGGCTTGTTTAGAATCAACAGGTTTAACATTTTCTAACTTCTCAGACTGTGTTGACTCAGACCTATCTTCCTCAGAATCTGACTCCCAATTTTCAATAATTGGAGCATCAGATAACCTATCAGTTTCTTCCATAGGTGACTCAAACTAAACTTTTTCATCTACACATTTGTTAAAGCTAAGCTCATCACTGAATGACAATTCAGTACCAGGTGGTGCATGTTTCATTAGAGTGGGTGGTGGCATATCATTGTATCCTATCCCAAAACCCTTTTTCATTAGAGTGGGTGGTGCATGTTGTTTTTCTACCCTAACTATGTGTTTTTCCTTTTCATCTAGGGCTTCCTGTTTTACAATTTCAGCTTCTTCTAGTTTCTGTTTAAGCACCTTAATTTCTCTATCCCTAAGGTCAATCTCTCCACCTAGTATGTTTATCTTATCTACATACTCAAACTCACACTTGATGCAATACTTAAGTTTTTCTTCTATATTTTGAAGACCAACTTTATATCCTAAGTTATCTAGTGCAAGTATATCTACCTCTTTCCTAAGACTCTCATTGATTGCTTTAAGAGATTCTAAGTTATCTTGACAAGATTTAAAAGAGCAAGTAGAACTTTTTGAACTAGTAGATACCTCAGAATCTGAACCAGAAGATGATGAAGCATAGGCCATGAGTGCAAAGTTATGCACTTTGGAAGCTTCACTAGCCAGGAAAGCAACATTGGGTCCTTCCTCAATTTGATCACTCCGGTCATAATCTCCCAATCCATCTTGAGCAACAAAAGCTGAAGAACGCTGTGGTTCTTCAGGTGCCTTCTTGAAGTTCTCATTCATCCTCTTAGGAGCCCTACACTCCCTTGCAAAGTGCCCCTTCTTCTTGCAGTTGAAACACTCCATCTTGCTTTTATCAAACCCTGCCTTCCTTTGACCATCATACTTAACCTGTCTGCCAGTCCTCCTTAGAAACCTCCTAGCTTGCAATGTGAGCATTTCCATTTGCCATTGAAGATTGATTTCTTCAAGGTCATCAGGATCAATTTGATCCAGATCTTGGTTTAGCACAGTCACGCTAGTTGTGAGATCAGCTAGGAAAGCACATATGGCACCATCACTAATGTTATCACTAACAGTGGTATCATTAGCAATAGCAGTGGAAACTCCATAAGCAGCAGTGGATGCTTCCTGAGAACTCCTATGGTTATTAGACACAAAAGCAATGTTTTGTGTGGATGAGGATGATCCAACAATGTTGTTTTCAGACTCATAAACCTTTAAATTGTTGTAGAGATTTTCAAGGGTCATCTTTTTAAAATCATCTTTATTTCTCTACACAACTATATGCATAGCCCATTCAGGTGACAAACTTCTGATGAACATAAGATTGATATCTTCTTGAGCAACTTCATAGTCCACCAATTTCAATTGACTTATGAGCTTCTGCAGCCTGTTATAGGTACCATCAAGTTTTTCTCCACTGAGAGCAGTGAAGTTTTCAAGTTGATGCTTGAGCATGTTCTTCCTAGATTTTCTGGTAGCATCAATACCAACAAATCTTGTTTCTAGTGCATCCATAAGCTCCTTAGCAGTCTCATACTCTTGGAAGTCCAATGAAAACTCATTAGGTATTCACATACTGAGAATACTATGAGCCTTTATCAACTTTCTTTGAGCCTTATCATATTCACTAACAATGCCAACAACCTGTCCATCAGCACCCTTCTTAGGTAAAGTATCACCTTTCTCAACAACCTCCCAAATGGTGTAGTCAATCATGCGAATGTATTGCTTCATTCACATCTTCCAAACTTGAAACTCACCTTGCTTCAGCATGGGTACCTTTGAAGCAGTAACCATATGAGTTTCGTCAGACATCTTTGAACTTCTTGAATTTGAACAGATCTGAGTTAACTTGGCTTCTTCTTGATCATAGCTTCTAGTGGTATCAGAGCTTGTGATCTAGAAAGGGTCAACAAGACAAGAGACAACCTAACAATAATTAACAACTAGGTTTCATAGATCTAAGCAAACACAATAGTAATTTAGCTACTCATGGTAAATAAGCAAGCATACATACAAACAATTAAACATAGGGTAGACATAATGATATGATGGATTAAAAAACTTATCTTATGACGTAAAGAATGGTTTAGAACCCTAAAATACTATCCAAGTCAGACTACACACGAGTTAGGGTTTGCTCTCCAAAATTCTACCTCCTTAAATGCAGAAAAATCGAATTCTATATATAGATTTACAAGTGCGATGGCGTCGCCTTTTGCTGGTGATGTCGTCAGGTCACCGTCTTTATGGTTTTGTTTGGGCCAAGTCATCGTTGGGACATCGTCAATTGATAAGTGTGCCGCCGTCTGTCTTCAATAGGGACGTCATATGGGATTTGTTCCTTGGCCGTCCATTGTAAAACAAAGGGTGACGCCCTCCAGATTTAACACTTGACGTCGTCAGGCTTTAGAACCAAAAAATTACCTGAGCCGTCGCTTGGTCTTTTGTCAAAATCATCAACAAGTGACGATATCGCCCTTTGAGTTGGGACGTCGTCAGGCTTTAAGAACAAATTGAGTCTTGACTTTGTCATTTTGTTCATGTTTTCACTCCTTTTTGTCCAAATATGCTTCATTCTAGTAACGGATATAAAATGTGTTGATTTAGGGCTTAAATGACCCCCTAAAAATGTATGTTTTAAATCCTTAACAAATATCCCTACACTTGGAGTTGCTTATCCTCAAACAAATGTGCTTTTGGCCAATCAATTTATAAGTTAGGGGGCATGAAGCATTGGTTTAAAATAGTTTACAACAAGTACAAGCGCCACAATAGTCATAACAAGCATGGAAATTATACACTAGCACCTTACAAGGGGTGTTTGGATTCTCTCATCTCTCGGGTTTATATGAAATATAATGTGTAAGGAAATGGAAGATAAATACTCATTACCTGGCATAGTACAAAGATTACCATAGGCTTGAGAATAGATCAAACCTCCACCGGTTTGGCGTAAACACCCAGGAATAACTATCTAGAGGTCTTTACAAAGGGTTGTAACGTTAGGCTTAGGGTATGTAAGTAATTGGATAAGGGATATTTAGTGGTGGCAAGTCAAAAATCTTATGTTACAAGCATGTAAAGCGTCGCGTTGCTAAGCCAAGACTCGACTTACTAACACTAAATAACTTGAAACAAAAAATAAACATAAAGATAGATGTGGGATGGTAGCCCCGTATGTTTTTCTCATTCTTTTTTTTTCAACAACTTTTTTTTTCTCTTTTTTTTGATTTTTTTTCATACCTTTTTCCTCCACCATCCTCTACGATAACATCAAAATAAAGGGATTTATAGGAGCATCCCTACACTTGAGTTTTTATTTCACTAATTGACATGAATTGAAAAGATCAAAACACTTGGAGTACTTAACTATGTAGGCAAAGGGAATTTGAATTTATCGTTCTTTCCCCGTTACTCCATAAAATATTACTTTAACCCATTAGTCCCAATCATCCCAAAACTGTGTACAAAGGATATGACTCGACTTAGCAAACATGCAAGTAACTAGATAATTGAACTAATAGTTTAATAATGATAACAATAATGCACTAAAGATAAGTGCATACAAGGTAGGCTAAGGCGATTTGGGTGTAACATTTGGGGTGGATTGTAAACATCGCTCTTCATTGATATTCCCGGAAACCGAAACATCACGAGAACCGCGAAAAGGATAGGCTCTAAGGGGTTAACTAGGGGTATGATGCACTAAAGATGAGTACATCGCAAGGGTGTGGGGAAAGTTACTCAACTGATGTGGATGATGTAATTAAATTACAGGTTTAAAACAAGGGTTATCCTAATGCCTCTAATCATTTAGTTAATCCTAACTACACGAATGTAGTCTCACTAGCGATCTCAGAATGCATCACAAAGCAAGTTCTAGAATCTATAATACTACCGGTATACTCATTAAGCATTAAAGATGAATGCTTTTATTCTTAAAGATCTAGGGGAGAACCTCACATTTTTGGGGTGGAATTTGAGTGGTAAACAATTTTTGTGCTAGTCATATAATTCCTATCCATGAGATGCTTTATTAAGACTAAAGTTTAAATCATAAATTCCATAAAAAAATTTAAATTTAGTGCTAAAATTGCCCTAAAAAATATTTCTCATAATTTATTACAAAATTTACCAAGGACAAGACAAAAATCAAATGAGTGAATAGTTTCTAAGTTCCCGTTTTATTATCCCTCCCTACAATTAAACTGAACATTGTCCCTAGTGTTCCTCGAAAGTATCAAAGTTATGATAAAGGAAGGTAAGTAAAAGAGAAAGAAACTAGTACTCCCCTTATTAGCTCGATAGGATATGTGTGAAGTTGCTGTTAAATCCTCCTCCAAGAAGATTGAATAAGTATTAAGTACTGTCCAGTATGTATTTCTTCTTCTTGTCTAATATAACCTGCACACTTATAAGAAAACGAAATGAACTCGCGTAAAATCAGCGGTAAAACTATATATATAAAAACACTAAACTAGAAAGAGTAAGATACAATGCTTGTGGAATGGATGTTTGTAGTTTTTCTAGAAAAGTAAGAATTGGAAATTTCCAAAAATCACAAGTTACATAGATAAAAAAACTGATAATCTTTTTCTACATTACCTGACACCGTCGGACTTTAATCCTGACGCCGTCAGGTTGTCCTGACAGAAAGGGTCTGGTATGTTTTTCTGGAAAATTTACCTCATTAAAACCTAGAAACATTCCTGCAAAACATCCATTATAACTCAATACAAGAACTTGACTCTAACAAACATACATATATACAATTCTAATTATTGTTAATCTCATGATCATGTTCTTTAAATATTTGTGATCTTCCCTACACTTATCTTTTTGTAAAATACCTTTATATGCAATTAAGACAAGGTTAAACTCGTTGAAGTATTCAGCACCTACTTCGTCTTCTTCTCTAGTTGTTTCATCCTTAGGAGTCTCACTAACCTCAAGGAACATCTCAAGGTTGTATTCTGATAAGGTTTTAAAATGTACCTTTTTTAGGGGTCGTTTAAGCCCTTATTTGATCACTTTTGTATCTGTTATTACTTAATATCATTCCTTTTCTCTTTTTAGGTCTCTTGAAGGCAAATTGCTGGAATGACACTTATTCGGATGAAAAGTCGCGAATATACGAAGAAAATGGCCAAAGTCAAGAATCGAGACACTCAAGCTGCTGAAACTGAAGGGGACGGCGTCAAGTTATACTTGTGACACCGTCGGAACAACTTTTGTGACGATACAGTAGCCAAATTTCTTATTTTCAAGTGACGGCATCAGGTTTAAAAAGAGTAGGTCGTCGCAGCTCAGAAGGCCAAGATTTGATCCAGACGGCGTCAGAGACTCAAGGCGACGGCGTCACGGACACAAGGTGACGCCGTCACAATGATAACGTGGCCAAGACGAAACCCTAATGACCGCGACCCGACGGCGTCACAGATTAAAGGGTGACGCCGTCGCAGTTGTAACCTTATATATAGAATCCGAATTTTTTTAGTTTTCAGTATGTAGTTTTGTGGAGTAAAAACCTAAACCGAACCAAGGCTATCTTGTACAGTATTTTAGGGTTCCATACCCTATCTGTTAGGAATTGGAAATTCCATATTAAAGTGTCGGTCACCCCAATTATGGTCTAACATATTTTAGCTCGTAGACTTGTAGTTATTTACGTTATTTAGTAGTTTATTAGTTAGTTTGTAGCGTAGATTAGTTTAGTGTATCACCGTGGAGGAAGGACGGGTCTTTACCCACTGTATACCTGATCCACATACCGTCAGGAGGTCGTTTCATTTGTAACTATAAATACCCCTTCCATCCATGGAAGGGGTGGTGCTTCTAGTCTAACCTTTCATTTTTATTAAACCAAGTCTCTAACTAGAACACCCATCTCTTTACTTTCTCTCTCTAAATGGCTAACATGTATTTCCATCATCCAAGACTACCTGAATCATCAAACACAATAATATTAAGATCCTAACAATTGGTACCAGAGCAAAGGTTTTGTTGTACTTGGTGATTCGTGGGGTTTTATACGATTTTTGTATTTCGTGTATGTATGGTTGTTGCGGTTTATGGTTTTGATTTTGATGATTGGTTTGAAACTGTTTTGAACATGCTTACTGTTTTTAACATGGTTTTTGATTGGGTTTGATTCAGTTTTAATGTTACGAGTTGATGGTTTGTGAATCTGGTCCTTATGATGCTGTTCTTATGATGTTTCAATTTTACTGGGTTATTAATCTGTTTCTGCTGGTGATTAGTCTGCTGCTGGTGTTATGATGTTCTTCGTAGAGACTTTGTCAAGTTCTTCGCAGAGACTTGACAAACTGTCCAGATAATATGAATCTCATAAGCGACTTGTCTTTACAAGTCGTAGAGACTTGTCATTAGTGTTAGCGACTTGGTAAATTGCTAGCGACTTGTCCTTAAAAGATGTCAAGATTCAAGGTATATAAAGCGACTTGTCTATTTTTTAGCGATTTGTATTACTCATGAGTCTTGACTCATGAAGCGAGTTGTCATGATAAAAAGGAGGTGGCGTTTTGTCTGTTTTTTTTAAAGCGACTTGATGATGAAGTAGCGACTTGTTGGGCATAAAGAAGTAGCGAGTTGTCATATAGTTTGTCTGGAAAATCTAAGATGCAGGTTGATATGTTTGTGCATTTTGAAGTAAACATATGGTACAGTTTGACATCTAAACATACATTAACAATTTCACCACAATCATATATCACAACTGCAAACTATAATCATGGAACATCAACATCTAACAACATCAATGAACATCAAAGAATATCACCAACAGATTCAACCTTCAACAAATACAACATCATCTACTTCAAAGAACATCACAATCCATACACAAACATGGTCGACATATACATTTAATTTCTTGACAACTTCTACTCTAAACCAACAATCTCATCATTCAACATAAAGACTCAAAGCAAGAAGTAGAATTGATCTCAGTCCATTCACTCGGGTTATTTCAGTCTCATTTAAGACCTTGGAGGTCAAACCCACGAGTCAAACAATCATCACAGATTCTAACTTTTTACTAATATACGAATCATTAGAAAAAGTAGATAACAACAATGTTATTTCTTTTTCTTAAATCGTTCCACACTGATTCTGTTTCATTTCAAGGCTTTAAGAGACTTATCAAAACCACATCAGTTCCTTGACTCGAAACAGTAAAGTTACATATACAAAGGATATCAGACTTTTTTATCTCTTGTTTTTTTTTAAGATTTCATCAAGCCTCAAGGGCCAATATCAAGAGAAATAAATTTATCATCATCAATCCTATGATTTTTAAGGTTATCCGAAACAAAAATGATAATTAAATAACAACTGTGTTATCCTTTATCACTTGTTCGGTTCATAAAATCATATGGATAAAGACAACAAATCAATGTTAAATCATTTTTATTGGCTCGTGTCAACACTTACCCACATCCATTTGGTTTGATATCAACGTCTTCCCCATGTCCTAGTCTCCAAACCATCCCTGTGGCTTAATTGATTATACTCTAACCATCCCTGTGGTGAGTAATCTCAGCAGATAACTTCAGGAAGAAAAGAAGAGGCGGACTAATTTGTTATAAGATTCGGGTTTGCCCTTATTTTGGTGGCGGATATTTTTGTAGATGGGGAGCAGATTTGAGGATTAAGTGATTTTAGGGTTATGATAAGTGAGTTTTGTGTGTTTTAAATACCCCTAATTATTAGGGTTGAGTGAAAGTGGACGAAGTGTGATATGGGCCGTGAGTTGTGTATGATATTGAAACTTTTGAATGGGCCGTGTATTAGTGGTGTTTTAACAATCTTGGATTTGTGATAAATAGATCACGAACATAGATACATGGGCCTCATTGATCTCGAATGTTGATTTGGTATTATCTCAAATGTTTTGATTTTAATTAGGCCTCATTAATCACATTTGAAAATCAGTACCAAAGCATCCTTATGAAATTGTACAAAAGTCTCATTTTCATGGTGTACCGGGTCGTTCAGTGCTAAGTTGAATCGGGTCGTTTTTATGTGGAGATATGTGAAATTTGGATATATTGAGTGCATCGGGGTTAATCTTTGCAATTGAATCGGGTATGTTGTATTCGTGACTGAATGGACTTGAACTTTAGACTGAATTGAACCAGGCTTAATGGATTTTTGATCGGATGGTTATTGATGACAATGAGTTTTGATGAAAATATCTGGGTAAATGAGATTTGATTGTGAGATGTGCTGATAAGATTTAATGTGTTATGGGGCTTGACACTTTGGTGAATACATTTTCACGGAGAATATTGTGTCACAACTCTAATTATTATTGGAACTAGGTTGACTACGGGGTTGTTTGTACGGTATCTCTTATTTGGTTTTGAAGTGATGTTTTCCGGGCACGTTTACTTATTTCGTCTTCTTTTTTTTCTACCCTTCCGCGAAGATGACTTGTTTGGGCATTTATAGAATGTGATAAAGACTTGGCTATTCAGTTACTTTTGTGATGTAGGATATTGGATTTCATAAACATACTAAACCATAACCAAGATAGGCGTATACTAAAGGTTTTTAGAGAGAGAAAGAGTTAGAGGTTTGGGAACTTAGTGAGAGAAAATGAAAGTATTATTATGAGCTCCAAATCTCTACCTTGGGAGGTAGAGAGTATTTATAGTCCTTACATAAATCGCCACCTACGGGCTGTGGATCAGGCATACAGTGGGTAAAGACCCGTCCGTCCTCCACGGTGTTACTTAACTAAATACAACTTAACATTAAACAATCTACGACTACGAGCTTTCTAACGATTACATATACTTGAGGTGACCGACTCTTTAATGACTGGATTTTCTAAATCCTAACAATCTCCCCCTAAGGGAGGTCACCTCAAAAATACATTAAATACAAACAGATATTACATTAAAATTGTTCTTGGATTCTTGTTAAAGTTCTTTGCTCTGAAGCTCGTAGTAATCGATTCTTCATTATTGCATGTTTGGTTAATCCAAGTGGAGGTCTTTATCTGATCCACGTGATAATGAGTTTTGAGCCAGCTTTGAGATCATCATCAATCATAAATCTCTGACTCATCCATTGTGGTGTTGGTATTATGTGATGTTGTGACATTTGGACCGACATGCTCACATTCTGGATCATGATTTCTTCTCATCAGAGTAGCGGAAGCTTTCGTTGATTCATGATATTAGCAGCAGCGTAGCAGAAGCATGGAGTGAAAATATTAGAGTCATTGATGTACTTAATCATGATTTCTTTAGAAATGAATGTGTTGTGTGAGCACGCGGCTATGGATTGACCGCTTCATTCTGATCAGCTGCAAACGTCGGGCGTACCTGCATACAACAGTTAGCAATAAAGCGCACGAAAAGTGTCTTTGATCACTTTCGTTGAATTGAGGTACACGACCCACGGTTCCCCGTTGATCAGTACAAGTACTGCCTGTGATCAGGTATAATTCCGAAGAATTTCCTTGACAGGGTTTCGCAGCTACTCTAGCTATTCTTAAACCGGAACGTCTCAAAGAAGACAACATGGAGTGAGTGAACCAGCGAATTGAGATTCACTGATTGATGAAAAGAGATTTGAAAAACAATCGTGTATCGCTCAATAGAAATTGTTTTTGCAATACAACGAAGGTTTTAATGAAAATCAGTTATCAATCATAAACACCTTTTATTTTGAAATATGAGTACACAGTCGATGTGCTAGAGAAAAGAGTTTTTAAGTACAACGACTGGTTTTTCAAAGGCATCCGTCAATCCATAACCTGAACCAGGATTGATTCATAATTATGAATCGCTCCATTGTTTCTGTTCAGTTGTCACATGGTTGATCTATTGGATAGATCTCACATGCCACCCACCAGGAGCTTGTTTGATGTTGGCTCCAGAAGGCTTTCCATCTTCATTGTGAATATGTTTGCATATCACTCAGATGTTCTGGCAATACCACAAGGATAATGCGTAGGACTCATAAGATATAATTTCTCTTTCCACATTGTGTGAAACAGAGAGTCTTCATTGACAGTGTCTTATGGAGATTTATTTGATGATCTCGTGGCTCTAGACTCAATAGTGCACATTTGGTTCCTATGCCAGAGACTAGGGAGAGGGTCTCCTTCTTCAATATCAACAATCTCTAAGAGAAAGTCGATAGATAACGTCGGTTCCCCGTGAGACTGAAACAAGTCCTTTTAAAAGGAACTTGAGTAGTTTGGAAAGTTGTAGTGCAGTGCATCACTGGGTCCATGACGTCTTGTCTTCAATACCGATGTTACCTTGGTAACCACCAGTAGCATATGAATTGAACCTGGTTTCTGACCTAAGGTTGAATTAATGGAGGGCTATTTCTTTTCACCCTTTTCTCATTTCATTTCTTTTTCATTCTTCAACCCCTTCAGTGCTTACCAAGACTTCATAACCAGAACCTTGTTGGGTTTATTCCAGTACTAGCTCAGTCTCAGTCCGCACTCTTCCCATATCTCACTTTTCTCCTTTTTTCATCAAACCTAAGGACTTCTACACTAACTAGTGGATTGTCCCTGGGTAGATCCCTCCGGTTCTGGCGGATCATGGGAACAAATACCTAACCTTATCATCCTTATATCACCATACATAAAGTAAATTTGGTCGGTCTATTTGGTATTGTTCATCTGCCATTGGAACCAATCGAAAACCATTTGAAAATCAATCCAGATACTTGTGATATATTATCAAAGCATTTTGTACCTGAATTGTTTTGATATTTTTAGAAAAAGAGCTCCCCCTCAACATGTGCTTCATGTATAGAAATTGTTTTAGCACACGGAGGCAAGAGAAAGAATTAACTTCTTTGATTACCATTTTCTAAAAGATATCATCATCACTTCCCTGATTAAATCAAGTAGATAAAGCATATTGAGGAAGGATGAGGTTTTCATAAATTTGCTCCCCCTCAATATGTGCCTCGAGGTTTGAAAGAGTTTTGCACATATTAGAAGGAACCTGAACTTAGATACAAATTAATCACGTTTCAATTCTTTGTGGTTTAAAATAGATGCTCCCCCTCAACATGTGCATGGAAAATTTGAAATCGTTTGGCACATGTGGGGAGGAAAGCTTGCTAAACACTTATTAAACCATTTATCAAATTATCAATTTAAATCCAATTTAAATCACAAATTCTCCCCCGATCACAATTTTCAAATCATTTGAGATTTGTGATCTCTATAGATTTAAATTGATTTTGAAAGCTTTTGAGGAGAAATGTGACTTGATTATGAAAACATTTTAACTGATAAGGATCGGATTTTGAAACTTTACACTCCATTGGTTAAACATGCATGATTATCTTTTGAAAACAATTGTTTGTCGAACAACCTTTTGATTTAACTGAAATCATTCTCCCCCTCAATCAGTGAGATAAGTTGTTGATTGAGAGATAGATATTTTGACAAAAGTTAAGTCTAGATGATTTTCAAAAAATAGAGTCCGAGTTATTTTACAAAGCAATTAGTTTTCATTAGATGGTAAGTAATTGTTTATAGATTCAGAGCATGAGATTTGAAAAGCAAGATAAAGCATGGCTCTGTTCTTTCATTGAAAAATGGGTTATTGCCTGAAACGACAATAAACCATTGTTTCATTTTCTCTCAATTTTTTTTTTCTTTTTTTTTTGGAACATTCGAACAATATCTAAAGTCCCGTGTCATTCTTTGAATGACAACAAAAAGACCGTAGATATTTTCGAATTGAGAAAATCATGACAAAATGACAATATTTTTTTGAATTTTTTCAAGATTTTTTAGATTTTTATGGATTTTTCAAGGTTTTATATTTTTCTATTTTATTTTTGAAGGTTTTGAAATTTTGTATTTTGCTTTTCGAATAAGTATTTACAAGATATGGATGAAGAAAGACCTTTTACTCCTCTTCTTCCTCTTGAAGACGTTTAAGTGTTTCTGGTTGAAGACTCTTTAGACCAAGTCGTGGGAGGATAAACTCAAAACGTTCTCTAGGAAGAGCTTTGGTGAAGATGTCTGCTAACTGGTATTCAGTCCTTACAAAATAAAGTTCCACCACACCATTTTGTACTTGCTCCCTAATGAAATGATGTCGAATGTCGATGTGTTTAGCTCTTGAGTGTTGAACGTTGTTACATGAGAGAGCAATAACACTTTTATTATCACAGTACAGAGGGATTTTGTTGAATTCAAAGCCATAGTCAGATAATTGGGATCTCATCCATAGGATTTGAGCACAACAAGATGACATGGCTATGTATTCAGCCTCTGTAGAGGAAATAAAAGTACTCATTTGCTTCTTTGAAGACCAGCTTACAAGCTTATCACCCAGAAACTGAGCACCTCCAGACGTACTTCGACGTGTATCTTGACATCCTGCATGATCAGCATCTGCATAGGCTGTTAGTGACATACCAGTGTCCTTCGGGTACCAAAGTCCCATATTGATGGTTCCTTGGAGATACCGAAAGACCCGTTTAACCGCTTCAAGGTGCTTTTTGGTAGGCTTAGCCTGATATCTAGCACACATGCAAACAGCGAACAGAATGTCTGGTCTACTGGCTGTGAGGTACATCAGGGATCCAATCATACTATGATATTTCGTTTGGTCTACCATGATCCCTGAGTGGTCCTCATCCAGTTTAGTACGCTCAATCATGGGAGTGTCAACAGGGTCGCTAGAATCAAATCCAAATTTCTTTAAGATCTCATTTGCATATTTAGATTGATTTATAAAAATGCCTCCTGGGACTTTGTGAAATTTGTAATCCCAAGAAAAATGACATTTGTCCCATCATTGACATTTGAAATTTGGAACCCATTTCATTTGAAAAACGATCAAATTCATTGGGGTTGGTCGAGGCAAAAATAATATCATCAACATATATTTGAACGTGAATTAAATGTTTGCTTGACTTTCTAGTGAACAATGTCGGATCAACTGCTCCTTTGCTGAATCCAGTGGATAGAAGAAACTTTGATAGTGTATCATACCATGCCCTTGGAGCTTGCTTCAAACCGTAAAGAGCTTTCTTCAAACGATAGACGTGAGTAGGATGCTCTGGATTCACAAAGCCTTCAGGTTGGCTGACGTAAACGACTTCTTTCAGATCTCCGTTAAGAAAAGCCGTCTTTACATCCATTTGATAGACTACCATGTTCTTACTTGCAGCATTAGCCAAAAATATTTTGATTGCCTCGATACGAGCAACAGGAGCAAATGATTCTTCAAAGTCAATACCCTCCTCTTGACGGTATCCTTTTGCAACTAATCGAGCCTTATTCTTTAAAACATCACCATGCTCATCAAGTTTTACTTTGAAGATCCACTTTAGAGCAATGATCATGGCACAGTCAGGAGCAGGTACTAATTCCCATACATCTAGTCGATCAAACTCATGAATTTCTTCTTGCATGGCATTGAACCAGCTGTCTTCATTCATAGCAGTTTTGACGTCTTTTGGTTCGATCTTAGAGAGTACGGAGTTGAATAAGCACCATAAGGCATCGGTTGCAAGTTGTCAACGAGTGGATACTGAACGAGAAGGGTTTCCAATGATGTTGTCCAATGGGTGATCATGTGTCCACTTTCTAAGGTGTTCATGTGGTTGTTGTTGAGGAACAGAAGTAGCAGAGTCGATTTCTCCTGATGAATATGGTTATGATGATGATTCAGGAGCAAATATGTTTTCAAAAGGTTCATCTTCTGGAGTAGCAAAAGGATTTTCATCATCTGTGACAGCAGCAACATTTCCATTGTGTACACTTGATGATTGAGGCATTGATGATGATACCGAGTGATCAGCAGAAGGCGCTTCTTGACTTAGTGACATGGAAACTGAAGGGTTAACTTCATTGACAGAGATAGGAGCAACCTTTGTTGATGGAATTGACAGATCATTAGCCCTTGGCTCATAGTGTTCATCAAACATAGGATCAAATAATTTCTTCAAATCATCTTCTGAAGGAGGTACATAATGAGTTACTGGTGAGGGATTTGAAACGAGAGTAGAACTGATGGGACTGCTTGAAGATGCGGGTCCAGAACTGGGTTGTCGTAGAGCCATTGGACCGGTCAGCTCATCGAACGTAATGTGAATTGTTTCATTAATATTTCGGGTTCTTTTGTTGTAGATTCGGTATCCCTTTTTGTTTGGTGCATATCCTACAAAAACTCCAATGTCCGCCTTAGCTCTTAATTTACCTAAATCTTGATCGTCATTCATTGGGTAGCACAAAGCACCAAACACACGAAGGTAGGAGAGATCAGGTTTTCATTTATGGACAAGTTCATATGGAGTTTTTCCATGAGCAGTGTGAATTAGGGATCGATTTTGAGTGTAGCATGCAGTGGCAATGGCTTCAGCCCAGAGAAACATTGGAACCTTTGAGTAAATCAGCATTGTTCTTGCGGCTTCCACAAGAGTTCGATTTCGTCTTTCAACTACACCGTTCTGTTGAGGAGTTCGTGGAACACTTCTTTGATGACTGATTCCAACACTTTCATAAAACTCACTGAGTTGTTTATTAACAAACTCAGTTCCATTGTCTGTTCGGATGATTCTGACAGTTTTGTTAAGTCGAACCTGCAGCTATTTGATAAGTTTGATGATGATATCTGGAGTTTCATCCTTTGTCCTTAAGAACTTAACCCAGGTGAATCGAGAGTAATCATCAACCACAACTAACACATATTTCTTCCCAAAGATATTCTGCACTCTCATGGGTCCACATAAATCCATGTGAATTGTATGAAGAACTTCTGTAACTGAGTTTGCAGGTTTGGGTTTGTGGGCATACTTCTTGCTTTTTCCCAATTGGCATGCGGAACAAAGATGATCCTTTTCATACTTTAGTCTAGGTAAACCTACAACTAAGTCCTTTCTGGAGAGATCATTGATGGTGCCGAAGTTCAAGTGATTGAGACGACGATGCCATAACCAAGACTTTGTTTTTGAAGCCTTTGACAACAAGCAAATTGGAGAATACTTCATCATATCTTTGATAGAGATGGTGTATAGATTTGAACCATGTGTTCCTCTTAAAAGTTCTTTACCATCAAGTTCTCTAACGAAACAAGTATGTTTTCTGAAGGCCACTTCTAGATCAGAATCACAGAATTGACCGATAGAGAATAAGTTATGACCAAGTCCTTCTACGTAATATACCTTGGAGATAACACTATCACCGACAACATAATCTCCATAACCCATAATTGCACCAAAATGATCGTTCCCAAATCTAACAGTCCCGATGAATTTACTCACGAAGTTCATGAGCCGCGACCGGTCTCCAGTCATATGCTTGGAACAGCCTGAGTCCAAGTACCACAGAACGATTTGAACGATCTGCAGTTGAACACAGACAAGAATGGATAACTGGATAATTGGGATCCCCATGCAAGAATGGGTTCCACTTGGTTAGTAACAGTGATTGGAACACCCACATCAGAGATAGAAACAATGGACTCATTAGAAATAGATGCAGTGCTAATGTCCGTATTTGACCTATTCAAAGTATGTTCGCTTCTTAAGGGAATAGTTCTACCAGTAGGCATCCATTTTCTAGTTGGCATTGATTTAGCAACTTTAGGGCAACGCTCATTAATCTTACGGCCAGTAGGTATCCATTGATAACCTATATTACTAAATTTCCTTCCTGTGGGTTTCCACTATTTTCTAACTTTCTTTCGCCTTTGCCTTTTAGCCTTCTTGTCTTGAGCATTAACATTAACAGTTTTATCAGGGCATTTGACAGCATTAGACAAAACATTCACACCACATTCATGATTAGTAACAGAAATCAAGCAGTCATCATTACATGGTTTGCAAATAGTAGCAGAATTCGAATTAATTACAGTACGCTTATAGCTAATACTAGAATCAACACGATTCGTTTTATTCAACACAAACTTAATATTCCTAGGGTGATCTTCTACTCTCTTCCAATGCACATTCTTAGCTTGCGAGGTCCTATCATGCTTGGTATTGCCTGGAGGCTTTGACCCGCTTGCTTTAATGTCACTGATTACTCCTGTAGAGGGAATTATGGGAACATTAGTTGGTTGATCTACTTTTTGCATTCCTGAACTAGATGTGCAGGGATCTGAACTACTTGAAGGCACATTAGTGTTCACTTTCTTAAAACTGGGCATAGAATGATTTGAATGCTTGGAACTAGGCATAGAACAAGGCATCACAGCTTTTCCTTTCGCACCTAAGGATTTAGGACATGTTACAATTAAACATTCTAGCAGCTCCTGAGATCGTTTGGCCTGAATGCAAGCAAACCTAATTTCTCTATCAAGAGGTTTATTAATGAAATCCTCTTCCACAATCTCACAGAGACATTCTAGGCTATCCTTAAGGTGAGCACAATAGTTATGAAACACAGGTTAATTATTCCTAAGATGAGGAGGAATATATTTAACATTCATAGTATATTTGCATTCTGAAGATGACTTAGATGCAACATTCTCATTAAAAATAAGTGGCAGTTTCCCTTTTTCCTGGCTCCTAAGATTCTCAATTTCTTTTTGTAAAGACGTTATTTTTTCATTATTTTTGTCACGAGTGACTTTCGTTGAATCATATAACTCTTTAAAGCGTCGTTTAACTTTTTCATTTTCTTCTAGAAAACTCTCGTTTTCCTTTTGTAAAGCATTAACCAAGTTTTGAAGATGAAAAGTTTGAGAATACTGAGAATCTAATGGAGGAGGCATTTGGGAGCCAGTCACATTGTTCTTTTCACCCTTTAATTGAGAGAGTTGGGCTTTCAACTTTCTGATCGTGTTGCAATGAGCTCGAATCTGTTCATCACGTTTGCTAATTTCAAAAACTGCATCAAATTCAAGAGCATCCAAGGATGTTTTGATATTTGAGGTTTTAACATTTTCTTTTAGATGTTGATATTTTAATTGCAAAGCAAGATGCTCAACTTCCAATTTAGAAAACTGTTTCACCAGGTTATCATGATCATCCTGTTCAACTTTATCATGCAGTTTAGAGTTCGTTTTTTCAATCTCAATGACGCGATCATGGGAGACTTTCAGAGCAACATATAATTCATGAAATTGAGAAGCATTAATGGAACAATTCCTAGCAGTTTAAAACACATCTTGAGTAATACATTCAGAAATAAGATTCTCATTCAATGTATGCAAGTTCTTCCTCTCAATCTCATTATATTTTAATTCTCGCTCATAGTCACTAACCTCAACTATCATTGCATCAAATTCCTTTTCCATTTCTTTAATATCTGAATCCATCCCCTTTTTAAGACTCTCAAATTGATCTTTTAGTTGTTTAAAGAAAGGCATGACCTCAGTTAAATAGCATTCTTTAGTTTGCTCAAAACCTCTTTCCCCTTCAGTTATCCCAGTGGGTGTGATCCTTTTCTTACAAGTTTTCTCAAAATCAACAAATAATTGAAAAATAACATATTGACTGATTAAGGTCTTGCTTTTAGTGGCAATAGTTCTAGGAACTAAATGCATTGGTGTGTTCGGAGGATACACAGTCGCTGAAGGCATTTTCCTAAAGGGAGGGTTTGATACAACAAAATTCTCTGTTTTTTGCTTATCTAAATCCTTTTTCCAGAACACTTGTTCGGGTGTTAACAACGTTTGAGGCTTAAACTTGTTCAAGGAAATCCAATTTTCCTTTTTGTAATCATGGGGTTTGATCGTTATGTTATTCTCTTTACATTCAGGATCTTCTAGCTTCTTATTCATTTTCTCCCTAGATGCATCATCTAATTTTCTATCTTCCTCAGTGCACTCAACGCAACTAGGTTTCTGTCTAGGTTTAAGAATCTCATTACCATCATAGATTACATTATGAGCAGCTCTAGCCTTTTTAACAACCTCAGGATTAGGTTCCACAACAAGGGGAATGCTATGCTTATCGCTTAAAACTCTATGCTTAGTGATCAAGTGAGCAGTCTGAATGGTATTCCCTTGTACGTACAACTTATTTTCAAGCTTGTTTTTTAAAGTTTTTAGATTGGAAAAATCATTCAAAAGTTTTAATTCCTTAGCATTGAATTCTTGCAAAAGCATTTTAACATTTTCTTGAAGTTCCTGTTTTTGCTTAGCAGTTTTAGAAAACTTTTCTTGTAAGGAGTTTAACTCTTGTTTTAATACTTCTTCTCTAAAATTACTTTTTCTAATAATTGTACGCATTTGGTCATCCATTTCCTGCTCACGAGTGGTTAACTCAAACTTAGCACGTTGTTCATAAATAGCAACTTGTTCTTTATAGGCATTTAGTTCAGAGGTAACAGAATCCTCAGGGGCACATGCAGTGTATTCATAAAAAATATAGTCATCATTGACTACGGAAGATGCATTACTTGTTACAACCTCACTTTCACTTTGCTTCACATATTGATCATATGGGACAATATTGCTATTACCCTCATCATCAATATCTGAATCATAAGTTTCAAGATTTTGTACTTTATTATGCATCTTTTGCCCATCAACATCATCATATAGTTTTAATACCTCAGAAATGATTTTGTCTTTGGATGGACCAGCATGTTGTGGTGGTGAGACCTTTGGAGAGACCATAGGTGAGATGCTAGCCATGAATATTGTTTGGGCAGTAGGTTCATCATCGACATCAGAGTCAAATGCATCACAGTCAGCTACTTGAAATGCATTTTGATGATTATGACCTATCTCCTGAATTGGCTGTTCATCAACATCAACATCATAGGTTCGGGCATTTCCCTCAGCAAGGAACAACAACTCCTCTTCATCCAAAGCTGCTCCATTATCCTGAGCTTGCACAAGCAGCATCTTGTCTCTGAAGTATTCTGCATTCTGTGGACGTTTTGGAGATGTGCAGTTCCTAGCAATATGTCCCTCACCACCACAGTTGTAGCACTTAATTGGCTTTGCTTGACCTTGATTCCATTCCTTCCCCTATTCTGATTTACCCCATATCCTCTACCAACTTTTCCTCTTCCCTGTTCATACTGCCTTTCTTGAACTGGTTGCACCATAACCTTCCCATCTCTGACAGTTGCTTGATTGTATGGATTGGATGCTGTTCTGAGGTTATTGTTGGTGTGTGGAAGAGAGTTCATGTTTTGACTGACCATGAGAGATAGTTGATTGATGAAGTTTTCCATGAATGTGTTTAGGTCTGGAGGCTTATATGCTGGATCAGGGATGAGTTTGTAATTACCATCACCCATGGGAATGACTTGAGAAGCTTTGGTAGTAATACCAACATTTGTGTAAAAGGCTGTTGAGTCATTTGAGGAACTTGTTTCTCCCTGGTTGGTTTTGAACTGTTCAAGAATCCTTTTCTCAAACATAGCATGTCTCTCATTCTGGAGAAGGAAGGCATATAGTTGCTCATAGTTGGTGTTCTTCAATCCTTTGGTAAGCTTCACAGAGGTGACAAACTTGTGCCATTCGAGATTCATGTTGTTCACAAACTTTGAGTTCAGCTGAATGTTTGGCATGGTCATTTTGATGTTCCTCATGTCATTCACAAGCTTATGGAATCTCACGTAGTACTCATAGACACTCTCATCTGGTTTCATCTTGAAGAGCTCAAACTCATCATACAGTTGTGATTCTCTGTCTTCCTTGGTCAATTCAGAACCTGAGAGAAGCATCTTGACATTATCCCAAACTGCCTTGGCTTCAGTGTTGTGATTGATCAGCTTGTAGATGTCTTTTGGAAGACCCTGTAGTATGATGTTTGAGGCCCTGATATCAGCATCGAATCTCTTTTTCTCCTTATCACTGAGCTCATCATACGTCTTTGGTCTGTCCAATCCAAAGATCATGGTTCCATCTGCAGCAGTATCAATTATGTCTCTTGTAGACTAAATCTGATACGGTCCTTCATCAATGGATTTGAGAATGTTGACCTCATTTTCCTTTCCAAGACAGTACAATCTGATTTGTTGAGCCCAAGAGTCGTAGTCAGTTCTGTCAAGCATGGGTGGACGAGTATCAGAACCAGCTGCTTGAACATCCTCAACAACAGTGGAGATGATTGTAGATACTTTGGTAGTCATGTTAACAGATTACACGGGATTTTATAACTCTATGATTAAACCGGGAAATAGATTCTTTCACAGGATTTTACTAAATCAAGAGAAAACAGTATTACAAGCAGAAATCAACCAAGTCGCTAATAGTTATTGAACCAAGTCGCTTAGACCAAGTTGCTAGATACAAGTCGCTAGAGCACCAAGTCGCTACACAGTCAAGTCGCTAAAGAGCAACTCACTAAGGTCCAAGTCGCTAAGAATTATTACATTAAGTCGCTAAGCACCAAGTCGCTAGACACAGTTAAGTTGCTAAATAACAACTCGCTAAGATCCAAGTCGCTAGTATCAAGTCGCTAACAATTTGCACTACAACTCGGTAACAATTCCTGAAGCAAGTTGCTACCCTCACCAAGTCGCTAACCGTAGTGGAGAATCTACTAACTTGTACTATTTTTCGGCTTGTCTCAATAGACAAGTCGCTAGGCTCAAGTCGCTAACAACTAACACTATAACTCGCTAACTTTTACTGAAGCAAGTCGCTACGATGAAAATCACAACGAGAACCAAGTCGCTAGCAAGAAAAAACTTCAAAACACACTTTTCAATCCAAAACAAGCTCAATCACAGTGATTCAAGCTTACCAAATCAAAACCCAAGCACTTACAATGATTCTAAACACAAAAGTACAGCCAAAATTCAAACTTTAACACTAGAAATGATCCAAATGATGCAAAAACCACTAAACTTTTTCAAACTCAAAAACCACCTAAAACCACTAGAAATCCAAGGATATGTAAGAGAGATGATCAAACCATGGCTCTTGATACCAATTGTAGGATATTGGATTTCATAAACACACTAAACCATAACCAAGATAGGCGTATACTAAAGGTTTTTAGAGAGAGAAAGAGTTAGAGGTTTGGGAACTTAGTGAGAGAAAATGAAAGTATTATTATGAGCTCCAACTCTCTACCTTGGGAGGTAGAGAGTATTTATAGTCCTTACATAAATCGCCACCTACAGGCTTTGGATCAGGCATACAGTGGGTAAATACCCGTCCGTCTTCCACGGTGTTACTTAATTAAATAGAACTTAACATTAAACAATCTACGACTACGATCTTTCTAACGATTACATATACTTGAGGTGACCGACTCTTTAATGACTGGATTTTCTAAATCCTAACATGTGATTCTTTCTCGCTTAACCCACAACGTAACTATCACTTCGGTGTCTCACGCAGTTGAGAATACGTCAAGAGGTTTTGTACATTGGGTACACCATCTCTTTTTCATGAGGATTAGTACAAGTTTAAGTAACAAATCTGGGGAATTTTACTTCATGATCAAGTTTGGCATATCGGGTTTACTTCACCATATGGTCACCATAACAGTTGACAGAATTCATGAATGGTGTGTCTACCAAAGTGTTTAATGGTTGTTGATGTTGGTGAAAGAATCGTTGATGAACCACTGCATGTTCCCCTAAAACAGATATTCACCGAAACCAAAGTTTTCATTATACGTTCAAACTAACATTGTTTACGGTTTAGTGTTGATTTTGTAAAATCCCGCGAAAGAATCTATTTCTCGGTTTAAATCATAGACTTGTAAAATCCCGTGACAATGAAAACATCCCGGTTAAAGTAATGTGCATTTCCGGATCTATCTTACGGTTTATTCTTGGTTTTGTAAAATCTCATGAAAGAAACTATTTCTCGGTTTAAACCACAGCGTTGTAAAATCCCGTAATGTTGGAACCATCCTGGAGAAAGGAAAGTGTATTTTTGGGATCTTATTTGATGCTGGTGCTACAGTTTCTACTTCGAAGAAGGGATAAAAGGGTGTACTTCAAGAATTGGGTGTTTGTTTGGATTGTGCTCATATCATTTGTCTATTACATGGTTTTACGGGGTTACGTGCTTTTAACCATGGTCGGGATGAAACCATTATCAATGTTCACTTTTAGGGACAAAGGAGGATAGATTTGAGCGTTTAACCAAGAAGATGTGACAACGGAGTTAATTCACTATTATTTGTTTGAGGTTGAAGTGAAATATCATGGGCTATTGTACTTAGTATCTGAAGGTATCGGGGATGGTTGGATGAAGATTCTTCGAGATCCTTGTTCGAGCTTTTTCCAAAAAAACAAAGACTTGGAAATCTAGTTATTTTTGAGAGTCTTTTCCTTTTCTTTTACCACTTGGGGGAACTGGGCTCTTTTTGCCACAAAAATAACTTTCACTTTACGGAGTTACGTTGTAGTGCTCAGTGTCACATTCAATTGTGGATTTTCAAGAGGTGATGTACGTCTTATACTTGATGGTTGGTTGGATGAAGAGTATAGAGTACTTAGAGATTCAATGGACGATGAAGCCTAGGCACCGCTCTTTGTTACATATGTGCAAGTTTAAGTCATGAGTTCAGGTTAGCTTACTTCAGGGTCAAATTCATCATGTTGGGTTTTTTCCATCAGTTGTCACAACAAAGAGCCTATTGAATGATAATGGGGTGATTACATGTTTTGCCAAGAGATGATGTAAAGAGAGAGATTATGACGTATGAACACAACAGTTCATGCCTAGTACTCTAAAGAAAAGAAAAGTGTACGTTTCAGTGCACTTTATCTTCAAAAGAAGAGAAATCTTCTTATGACGTATGAACACATCAGTTCATGCCTCGTACTCTAAAGAAAAGAAATGTGTACGTTTCAGTGCGCATTATCTTCTGAAGAAGAGAAATCTTCTTATTTATGACCATTCTCATCAACATGCTTCATGCTTTCTCCATGCGCTTCAGTCATCAAGTGAACCGGGCTACTGATGATTGTTATCTTATTCAACTTGCTCTTTTATAATGACGATGGCGACATCATATGCTAATTTTGCGGGGGAGAAGTGTGAATAGACTACATTTGGATGATTTCACTTATTAAATCAAGAATGGCAACTCCGTATGCAATTCTTGAGGGGGAGAAGAAGTGTGAATTTACTGCATGGTTGATTGATATCTGAGAATAAATGGTCAAACGGCTCCAAACTCATGTAAGAACCGAGCTTCTTCTTATCGGGTCATCTCTACATGGAGTTTCTTTTAAGAGCCGTTGGTTGACATCTTCTTATGGACTGATGAGTTTAACGACAAAGTGCTTCCAGTTGCGGGGTTGATTTCCTTAATGAACATCTTTATGTTCTTGTTTGATTGGGAGGGATTTGATTTAAGGAGATTTGCTATATACAAGTTAACGGGAATGCATGCGGTGAGAAGAAGATGTTAACTTTCTATTCCCCATTCGGACAATCTTGAAGAAGGTCGAGTCTACAGTCGGTTCTACATTTTCTGCTATATGTTAGAAGACTAAAGACGAGTTGCATTTGATTATCCAAAGACTTCTTCTTAATCTGGGCATTTATCAAACAGATTGTCGGTTTAGGGGAGAGCACTAATTGGGGGAGGGTGAATTGTCTGATTTAATCCCCAATTAGACTTGCTCATATTCTTCAGCAAGTTGATTCTCACAAAGACTTCTAAGGTTCTTCTCAAATGATTTCGAGTATATGGGCTTACAATGTGTTGCTGATTCTGAAGTATCAAAACCAGCAAGGGGGAAGGAGACACGTATCTAAACGCGAGTAAACTTGATGAACTTAATACTTCTAAGTGATTGAAGATATCCCGGGAAGACAAATGTCATTACCGCAGAGAAACTCAAGGTTTGACTCATGGCGTTTAGTGTTCTTATTCCAACTATGTGGGGGAAGAGATGGAAGAGTTAGTTTCTGGTGATAAAAGAGGTACACAAGTGTGTGATGATTTCGATGCTATCGCAATCATCAGGGGAGAGAGATTGTGTACATTGGGGACGCTCAGTTGTTTCACTTGAGTGCTTAATCAGTGATTCAGAGATATAATCACTTATTCCGGAGTTGAAATCCGCAGAGATAGTCCTCCGCAGAGATAATCAGTGATTCGGAATGCTTCTTCAATGTTATCGGTTATTCTCTCTTTGGGCATTCGGGTACTTCGGGTTCTTGAGCTTCATACACTATCATCAGGGGAGAGAAAAGTATACATCGGGGTTATTCTTTGGCTATCGGACTTAATCTGCTACTTCGATGGTATAAGTTTCTCTATTCGGGTATATGTGTATTCGGGTTCGTGAGCTCTAGTCTAAGAGACTGACTGCATCAATTCATCTACTTGGGGGAAGTGGTCTCTTGACACCTTTTGGGGATGCATCGCTTCAGACTTCAGTGGTTATGAAATTTGAGAAGATTATTTATGAGTGGGATGATACGTTGCTGTTCTTGTTGATGATATAACCCCGAACGAAGAATCTCAACTATCGTTCTTAAAAGGAGCAGCGGGATTTATGATAATGGTGTGCTTCTCTGTGCACCTGGCTAAGGCAAGCTTGAAATAGAGCTTCGAATCTGCTCATCTAATGGATCTTCGGTTTGGGGGGAAGCTGCCAAAGTCTCTTTTTCTCAAAGGCTCATGTTCTATCTTCTATTCTGGAGCCTCGGAAGCTTTGGTGGTGGAAGTTTAAGAGATGACGAATTCTATCTTCTACGACGTGCTGCTCGATATCCTTATCTCGGTACTCGTATCATCATCCTCTTAAACTATATCATCTTAACTATCATTGTAAATATTTATAAAAAACAAAATACAAAATTTATAAAACCTACAAAAAGAAAATAGAAAAGTATAAAATCAACAAAAACCCATAAAAATCAAAAAATTTGAAAAATACCAAAAATATGTTTTTCTAAGACATGTCTTCTGGTATCGATAACATCTACGGTCTTAGAAATGTCATTCAATAATGGCATGGGACCATAGATGAAGTTCGAGCAGAATGTGTAAATATTCTTTTCCAAAACATGTCTCAAAATATGGCTTACAGTTACTTTAGACTATAACCCGTGCTTAAACAATGACTTGCTATTATTTCCGATAGCAACCCGCTCTTCAAGAAAGGAAAGTGCTGCGCTAAATCAATTTTCATACATTTCGAGCACTTATCCTAAAAACAAAATGAGGAAAGTATGTCGAAGGACTGCTGTTCCTACTCAAATATTTTTCCGTCTAAAATTCTTCAGAAAAATATTTGTTTTAACTTAATGGTGGTAAATGAGTTGCTTGAAAATCAATCAGTTTCAGAGTCTTCGAAAATATTGAAAACTCAATCAATGACTTAAGCGCTTTTAAACTTTTCATAAAATGAGTCATTGATTGAGGGGGAGAATGTTTACAAATTTACATCATCTAACGGGCTTTCTTAATTATCCTACTTGCTTAATTAAAAATGATATTTGCCTATGTCGAAGGACTAGGAATTTAGGATATGATTGTTAGGATTAGATGATTAGAGTTTGATGAACACATAATCCCATGCTTTATATGATCTGATTGATATGTTGAATTGACTGTTATTAGTCGATTGTTGTTTGGGTGATGTCAACCACCATATATCTGTATGTGTGTTCACTAACGAATGCAGGTATATTGGTATATAAGAGTGTTCCCGATCCGGATCCCACAATTGAAGATGATTGGATGCCGCAAGGAAAGGGTAAACGATATCTTGGGTTGACAAATGAAGAAACGGAGCTTAATTGGACTTCTATGGAGAGTTGGCATGGAAAAATGCAACGTAAGAGGTCTCACTGCACCAACAGATGGTTTTCTTCATCAGCAAATGAAGAAACGGAGCTTAATTTGACCTCAGTTGGCACTAAAATGCAACGTAAAGAAGTCTCACTACATCAGCAGACGGTTTTTCTTCCAAGCCCTACAGCAACAACATAAGCTTCTCAACCACCGAACGTATCTTTGTGCAGGATACCATTTTTAAACAATTTTGAAAAAATTTGATTAAATTGTTTTGAAAATGGAAAATATTGTTTTGAAAATTAATTGGACTTAATTTTGAAAATCACCGGATTTCAATTTATCAAAACTTAAGTCACTCAATCATCGACTACGGTCATCGATTGAGGGGGAGAGTGATTTAAAATAAAATATTTTCAAACGATATTTCATCTATCAAGTCCGTTTGTACGAAATAAAGTGGTGATCTAAAGATTTAATGTTATGTCATGGTATGATTTTTATTTTGAATCAAGGTCTTTCAAAATGAAATTTTTCCTGTTCTTGTTTGATTGTGAAATTGTTTTATTTTACTTAAAGATCTCTTAATACTATCATACCTGACAATAACAATCTTTAATGTCTTAAAATGGTCCTTATCTGTCATTTTTCAAAAAATGAATCTTGCCACGTCTTTCCCTAAAACTTTCTACATTATTTAAATCAATCGGGATCCAAAATCTCAATTGGTTTGAAATTTTTGATCGGGGGAGAGATCGTGATTTAAATCTCAAATCTATTTTAGTCCTTTAAAGGCACTCCTGCCTCCATGTGCCAAATGATTTCAAATACACGATGCACATGTTGAGGAGGAGCATTTATCCAAAAACAAGATGAGTATTTAAACAAGGCACATTTTCTCCCATGTTTTCTAAACCTTATTAAATCACTAGGGATCCAAAATCTCAATGGGTTTTGATAACGCTACACGCGTCGTTCGGGGTCAAAGGAACTTCCTTTTCTTCGAGCAAGTTTTAAAACACCCTAGACAGTGAACCTAATCGTTGTAGTGTAGTATTAGGGTAAGCCACGGGTATTGATATCGTTCTCTAGGGAATAGGAATTCTAGTGAGAAGTTACTACGCTAAGGTTGGGGTTGAGGAAGATTATTTTGTATCTTTTTATGTTTTTTAGAAATTAGAAAGGTACGAATCTTGGGGTTTGGATTTAGGGGTTGGTATTTCTACCGATTACTCTACTTGTCTACTTATCTAATCTAAGGTGAGGGTAGTCTATGTCTAATTAATGTGTGCTCGTATGATAGTTTAAGAATGTGTTTACTTAGGTTTTATTACTCCTTAATTATCTACTATTGATGGTTGAATTGTCACGTCCTTATTCTTAATCGCGTTGGTCCCTAACTCTTTGAAACTACCAAAGGGTCTCGTCTAAAAAATCTCTAGGAATTATAGACTCTAACTCTAAGGTACTCTTTGGATGGTTTAGCCTACAATTACTCTAGGTGTTATAGTCTAAGGTTCACAAAGATTAATCAAGCATTAACTACACAACGAATGACCTATCGCATTACTAGATCATTAACAATTAAGATAAGAGACAACCAATCAATATTCAATAATTAAGTTTCATATTCCCTAAGCAAACACACAAGTAAATTAGCCGGACCTGGAGAACATGCAAGCATACACACAAATAATTGAAGACATAATTGAATTAATGAAGTAAAACACTTATCTTGATGTAAGATAGGGTTTGGAACCCTAAAATACTATACAAGACAGCCTTGGTTCGGTTTAGGTTTTTTACTCCAAAACACTACACACTGAAAACTAAAAAATTCATATTCTATATATAAGATTACAATCGCGAGGGCGTCACCTTATGAATTCTCACGCCGTCGGGTAGCCGTCATTAGGGTTTCGTCTCGGCCACGTTAGTCTTGCGACGGCGTCACCTTATGCTTGTGACGCCGTCCCCTTTAGTCTCTGACGCCGTCTGGATCAAATCTAGGCCGTCTGAGTTGCGACAACCTACTCTTTTAAAGCCTGACACCGTCACTTGAAAATAAGCAATTTGGCTACTGAGCCGTCACAAAAGTGATGCGACGGCGTCACAGATAACACCTGACGCCGTCCCATTGTATTTCAGCAGCTTGAATGTCTCGATTCTTGACTTTGGCCATTTTCTTCGTATATCCGCTCCTTTTCGTCCAAATAAGTGTCATTCCAGCAATTTGCCTTCAAGAGACCTAAAAAGTTAAAAGGAACGATATTAAGTAATAACGGATACAAATGTGATCAAATAAGGGCTTAAACGTCCCCTCAAAAAGGTACATTTTAAAACCTTATCAAATATCCCTACACTTGGTATTTGCTTGTCCTCAAGCAAATGTGCTTTTAGCCAATTAATTTATAAGTTAGGGGTCATTAAGCATTAGTTTGAAACAATCCACAACACATATAAGCCCCGAAAAAGTCATAACAAGCACGGAAATTACATACTAGCACCTCACATGGGGTGTTTGGATACTCACATCTCTCGGGTGTATATGAAATATAACAAGTTGGAAATGGAAGATAAACACTCATTAACCGGTCCTAGTACATAGATTACCATAGGCTTGAGAATAGATCAAACCTCCATCGCTTTGGCGTAAGCACCTAGGAAAGACTATCAAAGAGGTCTTTAAAGGGTTGTAATCTTAGGCTTACGGTAGGGAAACAAAGGGTTTGGTGGGATAGGGTATTTAGTGGTGGTAAGTCAAAAATCTTTATGTTACAAGCATACGAAGAATGACGTTGCTAAGCCAAGACTCGACACTCTAGACTCTAGATAACTGAAATAAATAAACATGAATTTAAAGATAGATGTAGGATGGTAGCCCGTATGTGTTTTTTTTTTTTTTCAACACTCTATTTTTTTCTTTTTCTCTTTTTCTATTTTTTTTTCGATTTTTTTTTCATACACTTTTACTCTACCATCCTCTACGGTAACATCAAAATGATAGGTATTTATAGGCACATCCCTACACTTGAGTTTTTATTACTCTAACACTAATTTGACCCGAATTGAAAAGATCAAAACACTTGGAGTACATTATTACGCAAACAAAGGGAATTTGAATTTAACTTTCCCTTCCTGTAATTTCATAAACTTTAAATTTTCCCAATCGTCCCAATCGTCCCAAAACTGTGTACAAAGGATATGACTCGACTTAGCAACTTATGCAAGCAACTAGATAATTGAACTAAGGGTTTAGTGTGATAACGATAATGCACTAAAAGTGAGTGCATACAAGGTAGGCTAAGGCGATTTGGGTGTACATTTGGGGGTGGGGTGTAAACAATGCTCTTCATTGATATTCCGGAAAAACCGAAATATCACGAGAACCGCGAAAAGGATAGGCTCTGAGGGGTTAACTAGGGATATCGTGTACTAAAGATGAGTACAACGCAAGGGTGTGGGGGAATTACTCAACCGAGGTGGAAGAAGTAATTATATTACAGGTACCAAACAAGGGTTATCCTAATGCCTCTTATCATTTAGTTATTCCTAACTACACTAGTGTAGTCTTACTAGCGATCTCGGGATGCATCACAAAACAAGTTCTAGAATCTAATATACTACCGGTTCACACTCTAAGCATTAAAGACGAATGCTTTAATTCCTACTAATCTAAGGGCGATCCTCACATTTTGGGTGGAATTTAAGTGGTAAAGGGTTTTTGTGCTAGTCATATAACTTCCTATCCGTGAGACGCTTTTGCTAAGACTAATGGCCCACTCCTATATGTCATGAAAAATTAAAAATTTGGTGCCAAAATTACCCTAACCGACATTTTCTCATGGTTTATTACACAAATACAATTGGACAAAGCAAATAATCAAGGATAAGCATAGTTTCAAAGTTCCCGTTTTATTTTCCCTCCCTACACTTAAACTGAACATTGTCCCCAATGTTCCCCGAAAGTATCAAAGTAATGATAATGGAAGGTAATTAAAAACGAAAGAAACTAATACTCCCCTGATTAGCTCGGTAGGATCCGTGTAAAGTAGTGGTTAAATCCTTTCCAAGAAGAATGTATGCGTGAAAAGCTCCTTCCAATCTTATGTATCTTCTTCTTTGTAAATTAAACCTGCACACTTGAAGAAAACAAACGAAACCTTCGCGTAAAATCGGCGGTAATAATATATATAAGACTCTATTAAACTAGGATATAATGCTTGTGGAATGGATGTTTACAGAATTTCTGGAAAATTAAGACCTGGAAAATTCCAAAAATTTATAAGTAGCTCAGAAAACGAGAAAAAGTAATCTGTTGTTTTTACTCCTTCCTGACGCCGTCAGGTTATCCAGACAAAAACTGGTCTGCGATTTTCTGGAAAAAATTCTGGAAAATTTACATCTTTAGAATCTGGAAAAATTTCTGCAAAACATCCATTATGACTCGATACAAGCATTTGACTCGAACAAACACACATATATATCTTTTACTTAATTGAAATTCTCATGTTTACGTCTCTTTTGAAAACGTGTGTAATCCTCCCTACACTTATCCTTTATGTAAAATACCTTTATATTTAATTAAGACGAGGTTAAAAACAAAATAAAGCATTTTTACAAATTTAAACATGAGAATAAAAAATCAATAAAAGATATATGACACTAACAAGCAAACAATTAAGCATGGGTTGCCTCCCACGAAGCGCTTTTCTTTATTTACGAGTCTTGTTGCTAGACTAGTAGTCGTGCTCCTACGTGACTTCATTACCGTCACCTTCTTCCTTATGACGGTGTCCATTGGGGGGTTCCATGTTGAAAAAGTGCCCTATAGTGCACCTTTCTAAGAGGTCGTCCTCTCCCCAATTGGTCCTATATTTTGGTCCTAAGTTCAAGCAATCCTTATAGAAACCTATAATCTTGGCCATAACATAATCTACTCCCTTCTCCTTATCTTCCTCATTCCTATAGTAGACCGATAGTTTAAGTTTGTTTTCATCATTGGAGAGTGATGATAACTTCTCAATCTTAAACGGCATTTGGTAAGCTACATCATCGGTCTCATCCTTGAATCGCACTATTCCTAATGAGGGATCATAAGTCATCCCGGTGTTTTCTATGAAAGGTTTTCCTAGAATAACGTGGGACAAGCTAGGATCTATGGCCGTACTAATATCATTTACCACTATGAAATCCGTAGGAAACATGAAACTACCTACATGAACGGGCAATCCCTTAAGTCTACCAAGAAAATTGCAACTCTCCCTAGGATTATCGGGGTCTTGCCTAGTTGGGATAGGCTTCTTCATTACCCAATTGTAGTAGGTGCTAGTCATTATATTGATTGGGGACTTGCGATCAATGTAGGCCTTTGCCACGAAAAGGTGTCCTATGCAACATGGTATGTTAAGATTCCAAGGGTTCCCAAACTTGATCCTAGGGCTTTTCCAAACGTACATGTGACGGAGGTCACGCACTAAGTGAGGGTGGTGAGATAGCTCTTCTTCCGTAGGAAATTTATTGAAATAGTCATTGTCTACTTCATTTACTTCCTCGGTTGTTTCATTCGTCGGTGTTTCCTTAACCTCAAGTATCATCTCATGGTTCACTTCGTCATTTGTTCTATTAGGTTTCACTAAGGCGATGGTATTGAGGAATTGAACGTGCTTAGCTAACTTACTTGGGTCCTTAATCTCTACACCAGAAGGTTCCAGAGTTGAGATAGAATTAACCTTCCTATCACTATTAGTCATGGCTTTCAAGAGGTTATCTATCTTCCTTTCCATATCGGCTTGTTGTTGGTTAAAACGATCAGAGAGCTTAGCAATTTGAGCTTCTTGGGATGCGAATACGTGTTGCAACATCCCCTCAATGTTTTGTTGGGTAGGGCCATGAGATGGGGGCCATGAGAAATCATTGGAAGTGAATTCTTTGGTTTGTCCCCAATATAATTCGGGCTTGCCCTTCCATGCTTCTCGGACGTCATTAAAAGTCCTAGGTCCGGGTGTTGTAGGGAATCTTCCTCCCGTTCCATTAATACGAGAGGATGCGTAGTCAATGGAAGCTTGTTCGGGGAATCGGGTGCAAGTGCGCGTGTTATGAGGATCACTACACGGCTCACACGAGGAAGAAACTTTGTTCACATGGCGTGAAGACTTAGGATTTTCGTAGGAACTCATTAGGAATTTAACTTGATCTTCAAGTTTGAGCATTCTACGGTCGGAAGGTTGTGAGTCAATGGGAGGCAAGGAGATTGCCTTAACGGTTTTGGGCAACTCGCGGGGGTCATTCCAACTTTCGTTGTCATAGAGAGCAAGGTCCTCTATTATACCCCATGATTCTTTCGCGGTGAGATCACTAAGTTTTCCACCGGCCGCTTGGTCAATGGATCGCTTGGTGGGGAAGTTGACACGATCATAGAAAAGTTGGACTTGGAGCCAAAGATCAACGCCATGATGAGGGAATTTATGAAGTAAGTCCTTGAATCGAGTCCATGCTTCGTAGAGAGATTCACCTTGACGTTGTTGGAACATCAAGATGTCATTCCTAAGCTTAGTGGTTCTCCCCGGTGGGAAAAATTGAGCAAGTAAGCGAGAGGTGAGATCATCCCAACTTGAGATGGAGCCGGCGGGAAGTCGCTCAAGCCAATTACTAGCTTGGTCCCGTAGAGAGAATTGGAAGAGACGCAGACACGTGGTCTCCCGAGTGGTAGCATCAAGGTCGATGGAATCAAAAATTTTAAGGAAATCCTTAAGATGCTGATTAGGATCTTTGGAACGAAGTCCATGGAATGCACATCCGTTTTGCACCAACCGGAAGGTGTCGGATCGCAGGGCCGTAGTTTGGGCTTGATCGGGAAGCTCAATGGTGTTCCTATAGCCTAGGTGGCTTGGTCTTGAGTATTCACCAAGAGTACGTCTCTTGGAGAGTCATTTGGTGGTAGGTTGTTGAATGGTGGTTGGTTATCACCTTCCATGATGAAAAGTGATGGGGTTACAAAAAAAGGTCACGAAGAAGGGGGATAGACTACGAGAAAGCTAAAAATGAGAAAAAATTTACTTGATAGGAATCAAGCAAAGAAACCTAAACGAGGTGGACTACTAACTAGCTATTCTATTCCCCCGGCAGCGGGCAAAACTTGATAACGCTACACGCGTCGTTCGGGGTCAAAGGAACTTCCTTTTCTTCGAGCAAGTTTGATAACACCCTAGGCAGTCAACCTAATCGTTGTAGTGTAGTATTAGGGTAAGCCACGGGTATTGATATCGTTCTCTAGGGGAATAGGAATGCTAGTGAGAAGTTACTACGCTAAGGTTGGGGTTGAGGAAGATTATTTTTTATCTTTTTATGTTTTTTAGAAATTAGAAAGGTACGAATCTCGGGGTTTGGATTTGGGGGTTGGTATTTCTACCGATTACTCTACTTGTCTACTTATCTAATCTAAGGTGAGGGTAGTCTATGTCTAATAAATGTGTGCTCGTATGATAGTTTAAGAATGTGTTTACTTAGGTTTTATTACTCTTTAATTATCTCCTATTAATGGTTGAATTATCACGTCCTTATTCTTAATCGCGTTGTGTGTCTAAAGTCGTAGGGTATGCGTTTGTCCCTAACTCTTTAAAACTACCAAAGGGTCTCGTCAACAAAATATCTAGGAATTATAGACTCTAACTCTAAGGTACTCTTTGGATGGTTTAGCCTACAACTACTCTAGGTGTTATAGTCTAAGGTTCACAAAGATTAATCAAGCATTAACTACACAACGAATGACCTATCGCATTACTAGATCATTAACAATTAAGATAAGAGACAACCAATCAATATTCAATAATTAAGTTTCATATTCCCTAAGCAAACACACAAGTAAATTAGCCGGACATGGAGAACATGCAAGCATACACACAAATAATTGAAGAGATAATTGGAACCCTAAAATACCGTACAAGACAGCATTGGTTCGGTTTAGGTTTTTTACTCCAACAGACTACACACTGAAAACTAAAAAATTCAGATTCTATATATAAGATTACAATCGCGACGGCGTCACCTTATGAATTGTGACGCCCGTCGGGTCGCCGTCATTAGGGTTTCGTCTTGGCCACGTTTGTCTTGCGACGACGTCACCTTATGCTTGTGATGCCGTCCCCTTCAGTCTCTGACGCCGGCTGGATCAAATCTAGGCCGTCTGAGTTGCGACGACCTACTCTTTTAAAGCCTGACACCGCCACTTGTAAATAAGCAATTTGGCTCTAATGAGCCGTCACAAAAGTGATACGAAGGCCATCACAGATAACACCTGACGTCGTCCCCTTGTATTTCACTGCACTTGAGTGTCTCGATTCTTGACTTTGGCCATTTTCTTCGTATATCCGCGCCTTTTAGTCCAAATAAGTGCCATTCCAGCAATTTGCCTTCAAGAGACCTAAAAAGTGAAAAGGAACGATATTAAGTAATAACGGATACAAAAGTGATCAAATAAGGGCTTAAACGACCCCTCAAAAAGGTACATTTTAAAACCTTATCTGGTTTGATATTTTTGATCGGGGGAGAATTTGTGATTTAAGAATGAAATCTGATAAATGATGATCGACTTGATTCAAAAGTGCATGCTGCTCTCCCATATGTGCTAAACACTTTAGAATCTCGAAGCATATATTGAGGGGGAGCATTTCAAAAGAAAATATACTATCAAGGTACAAAGATTTCTATGTTTCATCATAAAGTACCTTGATTGATTTTCTAATGGTTTTCTGTATGGCAATGCAATCGTGTAAGTACTTCAAAAACCTCTTGCCTCTATGTGATAAAATGATTTCAAATATCCTATGCATATATTGAGGGGGAGAATTTACCAAGAAAATCAAATGGCTTTTTCTATGAAAATTGTGATCAAAGAAAATATTTCAAAGTCCTCTTGCCTCCATGTGCTAAACAATTTCTAAATCATATGCACATGATGAGGGGGAGGTTTTCTAAATGATCAAAACAATTATGGTACAAAATGCTTTGATTTTATATCACAAGTACCTTGATTGATTTTTCCAAATGATTCTTCAATTGGTTTCAAAAAGGAATGAACTGTGCCAAAAGACCGACCATTTTACTTTAAGTATGGAGTTATAAGGATGGTGAGGTTAGGTATTAGTTCCCACGATCCGCCAGAACCAGAGGGATCTACCTAGGGACAATCCACTAGATTGTGTAGAGTCCTTAGGTATGATGAAAAAAGGAGAAAAATGAGAATATTGGAAGAGTGCGGACTGAGTGAGCTAGTCTGGAATAAACCCAACAAGGTTCTAGTTATGAAGTCTCGGTAAGCACTGAAGGGGTTGAAGAATGAAAAAAAATGAATATGAAAAGGGTGAAAAGAAATAGCCCTCCAATAATTCAACCTTAGGGCAGAAACCGGGATCAATACATATGCTACTGGTGGTTACTAAGGTAACACTGGTATTGAAGACAAGACGTCATGGACCCAGTGACGCACTGCACTAAACTTCCCAAGCTACTCAAGTTCCTCTTAAAAGGACTTGTTTCATTCTCACGGGGAACCTGCATAATCTATCGACTTTCTCTTAGAGATTGTTGATATTGAAGAAGGAGACCCTCTCCCTAGTCTCTGGCATAGGAAACAAAAATGCACAATTGAGTCTAGAGCCAAGAGATTATCCAGAATATCTCATTAGGACACAATACTTGAAGACTTGCTGTTTCATACTATGTGGAAAGTAAGTATATATTTAGAGTCCTACGCATTATCCTTGTGGTATTGCTAGAACATCCGAGTGATATGAAAATATTCTCGATGAAGATGGAAATCCTTCTAGAGCCAACATCAAACAAGCTCTTGGTGGGTGACATGTGAAACCTTGCAAAAGATCAAGCTTGTGACAACTGGATAGAAACGATGGGGCGATTCACTCGTGAATCAACCTTGGTCCAGGAAATCAATTGACGAATACTTTTGGAAAAACCGTTCGATGTGCAAATCTTCTTTTCTCTAGCGCATCGAATGTGTATTCATATTTCAAACTCAAAAAGTATCTCTGATTGAAAAAAAATGCTTTTGAAAAAACCGTTCGATGTGCAAATTTCTTCGTTTCTCTAGCACATCGAATGTGTACTATTTTCAAATACAAAAAGTATTTATGATTGAAAATTGATCTTTCTCATAAAACCTTCGTCGTATTGCAAAACTCCTTCTTCTAAGCAATACGCGATTGTTTTCAAATCAATTTTTCATCAATCAGTGAATCTCAATTCGCTGGTTCACTCACTCTGTGTTGTCTTCTTGGAGATGTTCTGGTTTAAGAATAGCTAGAATAGCTGCGAAACCCTGTCAAGGAGATTCTTCGGAATTATACCTAATCACATGCAGTACTTGTACTGATCAACGGGGAACCGTGGGCCGTGTACCTCAATTCAACGAAAGTGATCAAAGACACTTTTATGTGCTTTATTGCTAAGCTGTCGTATGCGGTACACCCGACGAGTGCACGTGTTGATCAGAATGAGAGTCAATCCAAAGCCGCATGCTCACAGCATCCACACTTAATTGAAGAAATCATGACTTGTGCATATCTACAGAACCTGGCTCTGATATTTTTATACTATGTTTCCGTTACGCTACTGCAAATATCATGAGCCAGTAAAGTTTCTGCTACTCTGATGAAAAGATGTCATGATCCAGAAAGTGTGAGCATGTCGGTCCAAAAGTCACAACATCACATGAAGGCAACACAACTATGGATGATCCAGAGAGATTTACTGTGGCTGATGATCTCAATGAAAGCTCAAAGATAATCAAAGATGTGGATCAGTTAAAGGCCTCCACTAAAAGTACAAAATTATGCGGACTTTGAAGAATCGCTACACAAGCACAAAGAATGCGGAATTTGAAGAATTGATGTCTACGAGCTTGGAACAAAAGAAAAAGATAGAAAGCTAGGATGCAAAATGTATTTCATGGGGTGACCTCCCTTAGGGGGAGATTGTTAGGAATTGGAAATTCTATATTAAAGTGTCGGTCACCCCAATTAAGGTCTAGCATATTTTAGCTCGTAGACTTGTAGTTATTTACGTAATTTAGTAGTTTATTAGTTAGTTTGTAGCGTAGATTAGTTTAGTGTATCACCGTGGAGGAAGGACGGGTCTTTACCCACTGTATACCTGATCCACAGGCCGTCAGGAGGTCGTTTCATTTGTAACTATAAATACCCTTCCATCCTTGGAAGGGGTGGTGCTTCTAATCTAACCTTTCATTTTTATTAAACCAAGTCTCTAACTAGAACACCCATCTCTTTACTTTCTCTCTCAAATGGCTATCATGTATTTCCATCATCCAAGACCACCCGAATCATCAAACACAATAATATTAAGATCCTAACACTATCTTACATCAAGATAAGTGTTTTACTTCATTAATTTAATTATGTCTTCAATTGATTGTGTGTATGCTTGCATGTTCCCCATGTCCGGCTAATTTACTTGTGTGTTTGCTTAGGTAATATGAAACTTAGTTATTAAATATTGATTGGTTGTCTCTTATCTTAATTGTGATTGACCTGGTATTGCGATAGGTCATTCGTTGTGTTGTTAATGCTTGATTAATCTTTGTTGAACCTTAGTTTATAATCACCTAGTGTAATTGTAGGCTATACATCCAAAGAATACCTTAGAGTTAAAGTTTATAAATCCTAGAGATTTTGTAGTCATTAACCTTTGGTAGCTTCAAAGAGTTAGGGAATAATGCATACCCAACGACCTTAGGGACACAACGCGATTAAGAATAAGGACGTGACAATTCAACCATCAATAGGAGATAACTAGGGAGTAATAAAGCCAAAGCAAATACATTTTTAATCATCATACGAGCACACAACAATAGACATAGACTCACCTTAGTTAATTAGATAATTAGATAGGTAGAAGTAATCGGTAGAAATACCAACCCCCAAATCCAAACCCCAATATTCGTACCTTTCAATTTCCTAAAAAAACATAAAAAGATAAAAAAAATAATCTTCCTCAACCCCAACCTTAGCGTAGTAACTTCTCACTAGCATTCCTATTCCCCTAGAGAATGATATCAATTCTCGTGGCTTACCCTAATACTACACTACAACGATTAGGTTCACTGCCTAGGGTGTTGAAAAACTTGCTCGACGAAAAGGAAGTTCATTTGACCCCGAACGCGCTGTGTAAGCGTATCAAGTTTTTGGCGCCGCTGCCGGGGAATAGAATAGCTAGTTAAGAGTCCACCTCATTTAGGTTCTCTTGCTTGATTCCTATGAAGTAAGCTTTTTTCCATTTTTAGCTTCCTCGTAGTCTATCCCCCTTCTTTGTGAACTTTGTTCGTAACCCCATCACTTTTCATCATGGAAGGCGATAACCAACCACCACTCATCAACCCACCACCAAATAACCCGCCAAGAGGCCGTACTCTTGGTGAATACTCGAGACCAAGCCACCTAGGCTATAGGAACACCATTGAGCTTCCCGACCAAGCCCAAACTACGGCCCTGCGATCCAACACCATCTAGTTGGTGCAAAACGGATGTGCATTCCATGGACTTCGTTCCGAAGATCCTAATCAGCATCTTAAGGATTTAATTAAAATTGTCGATTCCATCGACCTCGATGCTACTACTCGGGAGACCACGCACTTGCGTCTCTTCTAATTCTCTCTACGGGACCAAGCTAGTAATTGGCTTGAGCGACTTCCTGCCGGCTCCATCTCAAGTTGGGATGATCTCACCTCTCGTTTCCTTGCTTAATTTTTCCCACCGGGGAGAACTACTAAGCTTAGGAATGCTATCTTGATGTTCCAACAACGTCAAGGTGAATCTCTTTACGAAGCATGGACTCGATTCAAGGACTTACACCATAGACTCCCTCATCATGGCATTGATCTTTGGCTTCAAGTCCAAATCTTCTACGATCATGTCAATTTCCCCACTAAGCGATCCATTGACCAAGCGGCCTGTGGAAAACTTAGTGATCTCACCACGGAAGAATCGTGGGGTATAATAGAGGACCTTGCTCTCTATGACAACGAAAGTTGGAATGACCCTCGTGAGCTGCCCAAAACCATAAAGGCAATCTCCTTGCCTTCCCTTGACTCACAACCTTCCGACCGTAGGATGCTCGAGCTTGAAGATCAAGTTAAATTTCTAATGAGCTCCTACGAAAATCCTAAGTCTTCACAACAAGTGAACAAAATCACTCTACCTTGTGAATTGTGTAGTGGTTCCCATGACACTCGAGATTGCACAAGACTCCCTGAACAAGCTTTTGTGGACTACGCCTCCACGCGTATCGACGGAGCGGGAGAGAAGTAGTACACTTTCAAGCCCGAACAAAACAACTTAGGAAATTCTTACAACCCCTCATGGAGAATCACCTAACCTTAAGTGGAACCAAAATTCAAGCACACCCCAAAGCTCATCTAGTCCACCCAATAGGTTCAACCCTCTAAACACCGGGAACCTCACTAGTCTTGCGGGAATTGCATCTAGGTTCATGTCATCTCAAGAAACTCGATTGACTAAGCTTGAAGCCGATTTTAAGCGACGACAAGGCGAGATGACAAACAAAGTTGATGCCCTCTTAAAAGCCTTTAATGACCAGGAAATTGGAGCACTCCCAAGTGATACTATAAAGAACCCAAAAGTGAGTTCGATTTCATCGACTTCATGTTCATCCATGCCCCTCACACCCAATGGTTCACTCGGTAAACGCTATCAACAAGGGTTTCAAGCAATCCAAAATGAGGTACCAAGGCCCCACACCATTGGTAGAACCTACTCTTGAGAAACCAGTCAACCATGAACCCAAACCTAATCTAGAGGAGGAGTACAAGGAACTCCATCAAGAAAAATTGGTTCTTGAAGTCTTAGCTAATGCACCTTATTATAATGCTTTAAAAGAAAAATATGAGCTAGAAATTAAACTTGGAAAACATGGGTCCGCTTTTGTACGAAATAATTTACCTAAGAAGTTAGACGATCCCGGGCTATTCACTCTTTCGTGTAGGCTTGGAACTTCCAAACCTCTCGATGCTCTAGCCGACTTAGGATCATGCATCAATATTTTTCCGTTGTCCCTCCATAGAAGCCTTAAATTAGTTAAGATAGAACCAACGGAAACCATCTTAGGTCTAGCGGACGGTAGTATTGCATATCCGGTAGGGATAATAAAAGACATGGTAGTACACGTGGGAGAATTGACTCTTTTGGCGGATTTCCATGTGCTAGACATGAATAAGGACCCGACATGCCCATTGCTAGTAGGAAGAGGATTCTTAGCTACCGCTAGTGCTATCATTGATTGTAAGATGTCCAAAATAGTGGTAGGAGAAGGGAGTGCTAGGTCAATTTACGATGTCAAAAGCATACTTACTACAAAGAAGAGGAAATCCCACATGAGATTAGGTTGGATAGAGCGCCATCTAGATACGGACCTTGGATTGAGAACTTCATTGGTCCCCAATGACCTTTTTACCTAGATGAAGCCTTTGCTAGTAAAGCAACTTTCCATGCAAAAGAAATGGCTAGGGACATGGAAGTGAACCCGTTCGAGGATGCCTTAGTATTTAGGAAGATGACCAAGTTCCTAGGAAGCTTGCCCGTCAACCTTGTCATGAATAAGTGGAAAGTTGAGAGCGATAAGCCTAAACATAAGTGGGATTGGGATAGACCGCCTAGTGATGGTAATGGAGAGTGGCACCTTAGGATAACGATCTATGGCCCCGATGGAGAGAAATTTGAAAAGGCATATCGAACCAAATGTACTACTAGGAACTTAAATGATAAGTTTGATCCTTATGACATTCTAGAGGATAGGCTTACTTATATCGGTACGTAGGGACACGACTTCGAGTCTAGCTACAAGACTCAAAAATAAAGAAAAGCACTTCGTGGGAGGCAACCCATGCTTAACTGTTTGCTTGTTTGTGTGTCGTGTATCTTTTATTGATTGTTTATTCTCATGTTTAAATTTGTAAAAATACTTTATTTTATCTTTAACCTCGTCTTAATTGCATATAAAGGTATTTTACATAAGGGATAAGTGTAGGGAGGATTACACACGTTTTCAAAAGAACCGTGAACATGAGAATTACAATTATTTAAAAGATATACATGTGTGTTTGTTCGAGTCAAATGCTTGTATCGAGTCATAATGGATGTTATGCAGGAAATTTTTCCAGATTCTAAAGATGTAAATTTTCCGAATTTTTCCAGAAAATCAGCACCGGTTTACTGTCAGGATAACCTGCGGCGTCCGGATCACAACGGACGGCGTCAGAAGGAGCAGAAACAACTTATGACTTTTTCTCGTTTTCTGAGCTACTTATAAATTTTTGGAATTTTCCAGGTCTTAATTTTCCAGAAAATCCATAAACATTCATTCCACAAGCATTATATCCTAGTTTAGTAGAGTCTTATATATATTGTTACCGCCGATTTTACGCGAAGGTTCATTTGTTTTCTTCAAGTGTGCATGTTTAATTTACCAAGAAGAAGATACATAAGATGAGAAGGAGCTTTTAACGCAAACGTTCTTCTTGAAGAAAGATGTAACCACCACTTTACACGGATCCTACCGAGCTAATCAGGGGAGTATTAGTTTCTTTCGTCTTTTATTACCTTCCATTATCATAACTTTGATACTTTCGGGGAACATTGGGGATAATGTTCAGTTTAAGTGTAGGGAGGGAAAATAAAACGGGAACTTTGAAACTATGCTTATCCTTGACTATTTGCTTTGTCCAATTTCATTTGTGCAATAAACCATGAGAAATATCAGTTAGGGTAATTTTGGCAGCAAATTTAAATTTTTTTTATGACATATAGGAGTGGGCCATTAGTCTTAATAAAGCATCTCATGGATAGGAAATTATATGACTAGCACAAAAACCCTTTACCACTTAAATTCCACGCAAAATGTGAGGATCGCCCTTAGATTTGTAGGAATTAAAGAATTCATCTTTAATGCTTAGAGTGTGAACCGGTAGTATAGTAGATTCTAAAACTTGTTTTGTGATGCATTCCGAGATCGCTAGTAAGACTACACTTGTGTAGTTAGGAATAACTAAATGATAAGAGGCATTAGGATAACCCTTGTTTGATACCCGTAATATAATTACTTCTTCCACATCGGTTGAGTAATTCCCCCACAACTTTGCGTTGTACTCATCTTTAGTACACGATACCCTAGTTAACCCTGAGCCTATCCTTTCGCTTGTTCTCGTGATGTTTCGGTTTTCCGGAATATTAATGAAGAGCATTGTTTACAATCCACCCCTAAATGTACACAGAAATCGCCTTAGCCTACCTTGTATGCACTCACTTTTAGTGCATTATTGTTATTACACCAAACCCTTAGTTCAATTATCTTGTTGCTTGCATGAGTTGCTGAGTCGAGTCATATCCTTTGTACCCAGTTTTGGGATGATTGGGACTCATGGGAAAAGTTAAATTTTATGAAATGACGGGAAGGGAACGTTAAAATCAAATTCCCTTTTTATTGCGTAATAATGTACTCCAAGTGTTTTGATCTTTTCAATTCGGGTCAAATTAGTGTTAGAGTAATAAAAACTCAAGTGTAGGGATTTGCCTATAAATCCCTATCATTTTGATGTATCGTAGAGGATGGTAGAGTAAAAGTGTATGAAATAAATAAATAAATAAAAAATATAGTGTTAAAAAAAATAAAAAAAAAATGGGCTACCATCCTTCATCTATCTTTAAATTTATGTTTGTTTATTTCAGTTATCTAGAGTTTAGAGTGTCGAGTCTTGGCTTAGGAACGCCATTCTTCGCATGCTTGTAACATAAAGATTTTTGACTTACCACTACTAAATCGCCTATCCCATCAAACCCTTTGTTTCCCTACCGTAAGCCTAACGTTACAACCCTTTAAAAGACCTCTTGGATAGTCTTTCCTAGGTGCTTACGCCAAAGCGATGGAGGTTTGATCTAGTCTCAAGCCTATGGTAATCTATGTACTAGGACCGGTTAATTAGTGTTTATCTTCCATTTCCAATTTGTTATATTTCATATACACCCGAGAGATGTGAGTATCCAAACACCCCATGTGAGGTGCTAGTATGTAATTTTCGTTATGACTTTTCGGGGATATATGTGTTGTGGATCGTTCTAAACTAATGCTTCATGACCCCCAATTTATAAATCAATTGGCTAAAAGCACATTTGCTTGAGGACAAGCAAATACCAAGTGTAGGGATATTTGATAAGGTTTTCAAATGTACCTTTTTGAGGGGTCGTTTAAGCCCTTATTTGATCACTTTTGTATCCGTTATTACTTAATATCGTTCCTTTTCACTTTTTAGGTCTCTTGAAGGCAAATTGCTGGAATGACACTTTTTCGGACGAAAAGGCGCGAATATACGAAGAAAATGGACAAAGTCAAGAATCGAGACACTCAAGTTGCTGAAACTGAAGGGGAAGGCGTCAGGTTATACTTGTGACGCCGTCGGAACAAGTTTTGTGATGATACAGTAGCCAACTTGCTTATTTTCAAGTGACGGCATCAGGTTTTAAAAGAGTAGGGCGTCACAGCTCAGATGACCTAGATTTGATCCAGACGGCGTCAGAGACTCATGGCGATGGCGTCATGGACATAAGGTGAATCCATCACAATGATAAAGTGGCCAAGACGAAAACCTAATGACGGCGACCCGACGGCATCACAGATTAAAGGGTGGCGCCGTCGCAGTTGTAACCTTATATATAGAATCCAAATTTTTTAGTTTCAGTGTGTAGTTTTGTGGAGTAAAAACCTAAACCGAACCAAGGCTGTCTTGTACAGTATTTTAGGGTTCCATACCCTATCTTACATCAAGATAAGTGTTTTACTTCACTAATTTAATTATGTCTTCAATTGATTTTGTGTATGCTTGCATGTTCCCTATGTTCGGCTAATTTACTTGTGTGTTTGCTTAGGTAATATGAAACTTAGTTATTGAATATTGATTGGTTGTCTCTTATCTTAATTGTGATTGACCTAGTATTGCGATAGGTCATTCGTTGTGTTTTTAATGCTTTATTAATCTTTGTTGAACCTTAGTTTATAATCACCTAGAGTAATTGTAGGTGTTGGGAATTCTACAAAGTAGAGATTCTGCTGAAATTATTGCCGAATGGATTCTGCTGAAGAGTAAGAATTCTGCTGAAGAAGGAATTCTACTGAAGTTATATTTTAGTTATTTGGTTTCTGCGGATATAGATTGATGAGTGTGTAAATACTCATCATTTTTAGTCAAATCTGAACTGCAAAACGTCTAAAAATGCTCAGAAATGCATCAAAATACTGAAAATATTCCAAAATTTCATTTTATATGTTTCAGATGCACAATGTTTAAAATCAGATGAAAAATGAGCAAAGTTTGCATAATTGGCGTTTATCCCCAAGTTTCTAAAGTTGTCAAAAAGCAGTCCTGAGCACATAATTTCAAAAGTAAAATCACCAAAGGTCCTTTTAAATCATAACTTGTCAAAATTAGTCCTTTGATGAAAAATATAAAAAGTTTGAGAAAATTACAAGATTGGTCCTCCAAGTTTCAAAATTGGCAAAAATGGCCCCTGGAAAATTGAAAATGTCAAGTTTGGTACTTGCATTATTGAACATTGTCACTTTTAGTCCTTGGAACAACTTTGTGAAAATGGCAGCCTAGGTCCTTGTAATTTCAGAATTTGCAAAAGAGGTCCTTGTCATTAATACTCTTAATACCCCTTTGGACTTGTCAATACCATATGGACCCTGCCATTACCCTTTGGACCCTTACCATTTTGGACCCCCACTTTAATATTAAAACCCAAGTCAAACACACCCTACGCGCTTCTTCTTCCCCAACATCAGCAGTTAACACCATGCCCCCCACTCACTTTTCCACCTTATCCCTTCCATGTCCCCCCACCTCCACACAACTCCAAAGTGCATTAAATGCATCTTCAACCCTTTACTCAACCTCCCTCTGCCAAATACCTATTTCCCGCCAAAATGGATTCAATGGCCAAGATAGCTTTAAGTGATCCAATGGCCACAAAAAGAGGTGGGATTATCTCAGACCAAGAGAGAGAAGCTAGTGGAACTATAAAAGAGAAGGAAGAGAGAAGAAATGAAAGTAGTTAGTTTTATAAAAATTTCTTTATGTCGTTTTTTTTTTAATCAATGTCTTAGTTAGTTAAAATGTTGTAATCTCAGTTCCTTTGTATAACATTCAAGTTAAAACATCATTGTAGGGTGCTTTTGGATATCAATTTAAAGTTTTTATATAAGTTTATATTTGCAAGTTTCTTTATCACAGTTTTCAGTTTCAAATTCTATGGTCCAAGTTGTTATTGGCTCATTTGAAGCCTTACTAAGTTTGTTTAAGCTCTTTATAAGCTTTCTATAAGATCACAATTAAGTTTGGACATTTTGTATCTTGGTCAACAGAAAGTCAAACTGGGTCAATATGGTTATGAAATGGATAATGGGTTGATGCAGATGTTGATTTGGGTTAGAAATGGTTTAGTATAGTGGTTATGGGGTTTGGTTTAGCCTGCAACAACATTTGGATACATGTAAGTGAGTATTTTATTTTTCACTTTTCAAGCATTTTGCATTTTGCATATTGTGATTGTATATGTATCTGTGGTCACCAATGATTGAGGGGTCTTTTAATTGGTTGTTTTAGGTCGGTAAGCTTAATTTGATCGATATCTTAAGTTGGTTCAGTAGCTATCTCAGTTTTAGTTGCAATTTAGTTGTTCAAAGAGGTGTTTGGATTGACTGTCAATTCTATCTTAGAGACCTATGCAGTGGTTAGAACTTATGGTATTATGTTTGTTTAGCTAAAAGTATACTCATCTCTGTCTCATCTTGTGCCTGTTAGGCTCATAAGTCAAAATTCCCTTTCAATTGATCTAGCAGCTTATCTGTTAGGATTTTTACAAATCAAAAGTTAGTTTTGTGTTTAGAATTCATAAACAAAGGTTGCTTTAGCTTCATTTCATTCATTAACATCTAGTTTAGTCCAAAAATTGGCTTCAAAATTCATTTTAGTCAACTTTCCACTTTTCATCAAAGTCAAAATTTGCAAAACAGTTTTAGCTCAACTAGAGGGAATTTTAGTGGACTCATTTCTGAGTCAAATTTAATGAAACTTGTAGCTTTTAAAAGTTCAGCTGGTCCCCTTTCTTATTGTCATTTTAGTTGAATTTTATCAAATTTTTAGAAGTATCAATAAGCCTTGTCAATGAGGGCTTATGTGCCATGTGCAGGGCAACTGTTACTGAGGGCTTGATGCAGGTTTTGCAGACCTTGCACAAGTCTCATTTGAGCTTGTCTAGGTCTGTAATTTGGTTTATAAGCTCTCACCCAGGTCTAGTGTTAGTTACAAGTTTTGGTTTTTGGTTTCCAGCTTATTTGAGTGCTTATTTCTTTGTCCAAAGTAACCTCCTAAATCTGTTTTTGCACCATAATCTCATTTCATCAAATCTTAGCAACTTGCAAATCCAGAAGTTATGGGTTGTTGTTTTTAGTTGATTTAGAGTTTTTTTAGCTTATTGTAGCTTGTGTATCAGTGTGGTAGCCTTTGGATTCCATTTGCTTATTCAAGTGCTTATTTCAATAAGCACTTCCACATCAGTTCCATTTTTCTACACACAAGCCCCTGTTTTTCCATTTTTCTTATATTCCTAATATTATTTTAGACTTTTCCTGCAATTTTCAAATTTTTCCAAGCTTGTTTGCTATTTTTCTTAATTTAAACTAGTTTTTAAGCATTTTTAATTAGCTTTTATTGCAATTAATTAAGAAAAGTCTCAAAAAAATAATTTTTCATTTTTCTTAAGTTAAGATAAATATAAAAAGACAAAAAAATATTTTTCCATATTTTTCTTAGTTAAATTTGTATTTTTTAGTAATTTAAGTAGTTTTAAATAGTTTTTAATTCCTAGAAAATAGAAAAATAATCAGAAAAATACAAAAATAGTTTTGAAAATTCTATTTTGATATTTTAGAATTTTCTAAGTCTTAATTTTATTTTTCTAGCTTTATTTCACATTTTCTTGTATTTTAGGTAATTATTAAATAGTTAAAAATAGTTTTTAATTTATAATAATTAGGTAACTGGTTATATAAATAATTTTCCTTTTCTATAAATTTTCTTTTATCATTAGGTTTGTAAAAATGTCATTTTCATATTTTTAGGCCTTTTATTTCTTAGATATCACTTTTTATTTTGTACGTCTACGTAATTTTATTTTAAACGTAAGTTTTAAGTTTTAAGTTTTAAACGTTCATCAATTTTAAAATAGTGATAGCGTTTATTTAATATTTTTTATCTTTTTAACTTTCTTTAATTTACATTTTAGCCCTTGTAATTTATGTCCTTTCTTCTGTAGTTATAATAATTCACAAATCTCCTTTTTCCGTTCAAATCTCGCGATCACTATACGTTTGATAATCCATTGCATAGCTCGCTGGGACATAACGACCCGGGTAAACACTATACTCCTCAGATCTTCATTGCATTCGTGCTTAGGAGTTTTAAGTTGTTACGGTCGCCATTCACAAGTGGCGTGCTTGAGTGATTTAGCTTGACTGTTTGGCACGCGATCAAATTCTTCGCGCCACGGAAGCTGTTTGATTATCTTCGCTTAGCAGATTAGTGATTTGGATATTCACTCTTTGTTCATACCATCCATCTGTATATGTTTATATTTTCTTACCCAAAAATACAAAAATACTCTTCTCATTCCTCTTATCCGTATGATTCTATTTCTCTTACCCCTCGTACCATTTGATTCTACTCTTCTTTAACCTCAAAACTGTTTAATTCTATTTCTTTAACCCTCTACATGTTTAATTCTCATGGCAACATTAGATTATCTTCGTTGTTTCCACTGCAAAAGCCGTATGGAAGAGGATCATTTCTCGTTGTCAGAATCCGGATTGTTTATGCAAGCAATGTGGAAGGATGGGTGCAAGAAAATATTGTTATTGGTGCGAATTATCTGATAACTCTCTCGATGATTCTCCAAGTTTTTCTGACCATCCGCCACAACCCGATGAACCCATTCAAGAACCGGAGACCATAACGGAAGTGGTGGAAATTGCTAGCTCTCAGAGCACACCACTTGTCCCACCACCGGATTTTTCAGAATGTTCTTCGAGACTTGATAGTCATTCGGATCACCATGTTGGTTTTGTTGATTCTTTGAATAAACCGATTCCTTCTCATGACTTTCAAATACAATCGTTTATTCCTTGTGTCGGTTGTGGTGAGCCTCTCTTTGGTTCACCTGGTCGTTGGTACGTGTGTACAATGTGGTAATGATATTCATAACGGAGTTGTTTGTTTTGTGGTTCGAGGAATTCATTTGATTATGATCCTAATCCGAACTCATTTAACGACCCTTCAAACTTTTCTAATTACCCACCACAGGCCCTTATCTTCATATAATCAACATTCGCATGTTGTGAATATTGTGGAGGTCCTCACCAAGGATTTGAGTGTCAATCCGAAAACACGTTTGTCTATGAACAGATTTCCGGTGATGCTCGAAACTTTGGTTATAACCAAAATCCATGATTCACCACCGGACTCAACAGTTTTCTGTTGTGAGTACTGTGGTGGTTCACACTACAGATTCGATTGTCAATCGGGAAACACGCTTGTCTATGGGTGTGTTCACGATAACAATTATGACTCAAAGACATACGACTCACGCCACATCAGTTTTCTTTGTTGAGAATTGTGGAGGTCCTCACGATAATTTTCAATGTCAACCATGGAATCAAAATTGCTATACTCCGGTTTTGACAATTTCCAACCTCCACAGCACCATACGGTTCAAACTCCTCCTGAACCGTTGCCTAAAGAAAATTCCCAAGATTTGGAAACCACAATGAAAAAACTTGTTGATATAATTCAAAACCTTAAGAATCAAGTGAGTGGTGAGAAAACCATTGGAGAATTGCTAGCCGAAGAGCGAGAGGCCCGCCAATCCAAGGAAGAATTATTAGCCCTAGAGCATGCAGCTCTAAGGCGTTCCCAATTTCTTAAGGCAACTCTATATGATGATGACGAGGAGGGTTTTTATCCTTTTAGAAATAATATTTCTCAACCTCCTCAGTCAGTTGATATCCCAGCAGTTGAGATTGCATCTCAAACAACTGCTATCACACTTGATATTCCCACTCACCTCTCGAACATGGGGACGAGCATCTTGACACTGTTCTTGAAAAGGAATCGGACGACTTCATAAAGTCTAGTGTTGAGAACCTTGTCCCAATCCCGAGAGAGTCACAGGGAACTTATGATCATATGTGTGATTCTCTTTCCCCTCTTGAGTGTTCCAATGATCATTTGGAAACTTGCTCCGATTTTAGCAACGATTGTGCTTCCTTTGGAAACATCGAGTACGTTGAGGCATCACTTCCACAACTGATGTGATCACATCCCCTTCGAGGAGTTCTCCGTGAACTCACTCACATCAATCTACTCTTTGATTTTGAAGCCGATCTAGGAGAGACTGAAAATCTCACTGACAATGATCGTTCACTCACTTCTTATCCCAACAGTCCAATAGAGAATGTTGATCACTTTGTTCCCGAAACATTCAAAGCTACTTTCACCAATCCTCTATTTGAATTCGACTCTGAATTCACTTTAATTTCTGAGAATCCACTCTTTGATACTCAGATTGAGGATAGTGATGAGTCCACAATGGAACAAGAGTTCACAAATTCGCATCATGTGAATGATTCTCTTCATGAGGAGTTCGCCGATGAAATCACTCATATCATGACTCCGCCGGAGTATGATCGCTTGGATGGCAAAAATCATGATCGGGGGGAAAAGTTCTCAATCATGAGAGTTTGTATTTCTATGACAAATTTTCCAACCCTCCCTTCCGAGATGCTTTCCAAACCAAAGATCTCAACCGTTAAAATCCAAACGAGTGCAACTGCACTTGATCTTGAGGAAGAAGATCTTATCATGATCGTCATCATGATTTTCCTTCTTTTCTTCACCTACCTGGTGACTTCCTCTCTTCTTCACTCGGTCGGGAGTGAGGACACTATCTTTGACCCCGGCATTTTCATTTATCATTTTTGAGCCGGTTCTATGTATATCTCATCGGTGTGGAACTTTCACGTGCTTCAAATGTTTGTCCAAACATCTTGAATGAAAGTCCGATGGAGATTGTCTCTTCCACTTACTTCCCCATGAACAAATTAATTCGGGTTCGAGTCAAGCTAGCGACTCTGGAATCAAAAAATACGATAGATGCCATATGGGTATTCACCCATATTTCTGACTTCTTTCTATTTTCTACCACCCTAGTGTGGGGGGGATGCCCCACATGTTGTGTATATATGCAGATTTTGAAAAAAAAAAATTCTTTCAAATAATGGCCATAATATTTCCCTTTTTCGTTCTTTGTTTCGGCATAACCGCCGGTACTTTGAATATTGAGGGCAATATTCATTTCTAAGTGTGGGGGGGAATTCTCACGAATTTTATCATGAAATTATACCACCTAATTCCCCCGTTTTTGGCCAAAATTTTTTTTTGGAGTAAGTGTTTTACACTTACTCAATTGGTTATCAGTCCGCCATGTCTAATAAACAAAAGGATTGGCTAATCCAAGAGCAAACGGCTCTTGGTAAAGATATCTCAAATCCGTTAACGGCTTGCAATTTGCCCAAAATTGTATGGTATTCAACTCACCATATCCTAAAAGTGAAGAGTTGGCTAGCCCGCAAGTTTATGGCTTGTGGTAAAGTCAGTGGAAAATCCATAATTGGTAATCACTCACCAAAGATAATATTGATAATTTATCTAAGAGTTGGCTAGTCCAGAGCAAACGGCTTCTGGTAAAGACAAAATCAAATCCGTTGAAAGGTGGTGGTTTGCTCAAAATCACATGGTTATCGGTGTACCATGGTTCTTACTTGAACTGAAACATTTGGCTACTCCCGAAGTAATGGCTTTTGGTAAAGAGATTCAAATCCATTAAGTTTTCTCAAAAGATTGCTAGGGACTAGCAATAGTTTAGTGTGGGGATTGATGAGTGTGTAAATACTCATCATTTTTAGTCAAATCAACGCAAAACGTCTAAAATGCTCGAAATGCATGAAAATACTGAAAATATTCCAAAATTTTATTTTATATGTTTCAGATGCAAAATGTTTAAAATCAGATGAAAAATGAGCAAATTTTGCATAATTGGCAGTTTCAATCCCCCAAGTTTCTAAAGTTGTCAAAAACAGTCCCTGAGCACATAATTTCAAAAGTAAAATCACCAAAGGTCCTTTTTAAATCATAACTTGTCAAAATTAGTCCTTTGGTGAAAAATATAAAAAGTTTGAGAAAATTACAGATTGGTCCTCCAAGTTTCAAAATTGGCAAAAATGGCCCTGGAAAATTGAAAATGTCAAGTTTGGTACTTGCATTATTGAACATTGTCACTTTTAGTCCTTGGAACAACTTTGTGAAAATGGCAGCCTAGGTCCTTGTAATTTCAGAATTTGCAAAAGAGGTCCTTGTCATTAATACTCTTAATACCCCTTTGGACTTGTCAATACCATATGGACCCTGCCATTACCCTTTGGACCCTTACCATTTTGGACCCCCACTTTAATATTAAAATCCAAGTCAAACACACACCCTACGCCTTTTCTCGTCTTCCCCAACATCTAGCCTGTAACACCATCCCCCACCACACCTTTTCCACCTTATCCCTTCCATGTCCCCACACCTCCACACAACTCCAAAGTGCATTAAATGCATCTTCAACCCTTTACTCAACCTCCCTCTGCCAAATACCTATTTCCCGCCAAAATGGATTCAATGGCCAAGATAGCTTTAAGTGATCTAATGGCCACAAAAAGAGGTGGGATTATCTCGCACCAAGAGAGAAGCTAATGGAACTATAAAAGAGAAGGAAGAGAGAAGAAATGAAAGTAGTTAGTTTTATAAAAATTTCTTTATGTCGTTTTTTTTTAATCAATGTCTTAGTTAGTTAAAATGTTGTAATCTCAGTTCCTTTGTATAACATTCAAGTTAAAACATCATTGTAGGGTGCTTTTGGATATCAATTTAAAGTTTTTATATAAGTTTATATTTGCAAGTTTATTACATGTTTTCAGTTTCAAATTCTATGGTCCAAGTTGTTATTGGCTCATTTGAAGCCTTACTAAGTTTGTTTAAGCTCTTTATAAGCTTTCTATTAGATCACAATTAAGTTTCAAACATTTTGTATCTTGGTCACAAGAAAGTCAAACCGGGTCAATATGGTTATGAATTGGATAATGGGTTGATGCAGATGTTGATTTGGGTTAGAAATGGTTTAGTATAGTGGTTATGGGGTTTGGTTTAGCCTGCAACAACATTTGGATACATGTAAGTGAGTATTTTATTTTTCACTTTTCAAGCATTTTGCATATTGTGATTGTATATGTATCTGTGGTCACCAATGATTGAGGTCTGTTTAATTGGTTGTTTTAGGTCGGTAAGCTTAATTTGATCAATATCTTAAGTTGGTTCAGTAGCTATCTCAGTTTTAGTTGCAATTTAGTTGTTCAAAGAGGTGTTTGGATTGACTGTCAATTCTATCTTAGAGACCTATGCAGTGGTTAGAACTTATGGTATTATGTTTGTTTAGCTAAAATTATACTCATCTCTGTCTCATCTTGTGCCTGTTAGGCTCATAAGTCAAAATTCCCTTTCAATTGATCTAGCATCTTATCTGTTAGGATTTTTACAAATCAAAAGTTAGTTTTGTGTTTAGAATTCATAAACCAAGGTTGCTTTAGCTTCATTTCATTCATTAACATCTAGTTTATTCCAAAAATTGGCTTCAAAATTCATTTTAGTCAACTTTCCACTTTTTCATCAAAAGTCAAAATTTGCAAAACCAGTTTTTAGCTCAACTAGAGGGAATTTTAGTGGACTCATTTCTGAGTCAAATTTAATGAAACTTGTAGCTTTTAAAAGTTCAGATGGTCCCCTTTCTTATTGTCATTTTAGTTGAATTTTATCAAATTTTTAGAAGTATCAATAAGCCTTGTCAATGAGGGCTTATGTGCCCTGTGCAGGCACGTTGACTGCATTGTGGCTTGAGAGGTTTTGCAGACCTTGCACAAGTCTCATTTGAGCTTTTCTAGGTCTGTAATTTGGTTTATAAGCTCTCACCCAGGTCTAGTGTTAGTTACAAGTTTTGGTTTTTGGTTTCCAGCTTATTTGAGTGCTTATTTCTTTGTCCAAAGTAACCTCCTAAATCTGTTTTTGCACCATAATATCATTTCATCAAATCTTAGCAACTTGCAAATCCAGAAGTTATGGGTTGTTGTTTTTAGTTGATTTAGAGTTGTTTTAGCTTATTGTAGCTTGTGTATCAGTGTGGTAGCCTTTGGATTCCATTTGCTTATTCAAGTGCTTATTTCAATAAGCACTTCCACATCAGTTCCATTTTTCTACACACAAGCCCATGTTTTTCCATTTTTCTTATATTCCTAATATTATTTTAGACTTTTCCTGCAATTTTCAAATTTTTCCAAGCTTGTTTGCTATTTTTCTTAATTTAAACTAGTTTTTAAGCATTTTTAATTAGCTTTTATTGCGATTAATTAAGAAAAGTCTCAAAAAAATAATTTTTCATTTTTCTTAAGTTAAGATAAATATAAAAAGACAAAAAAATATTTTTCCATATTTTTCTTAGTTAAATTTGTATTTTTAGTAATTTAAGTAGTTTTAAATAGATTTTAATTCCTAGAAAATAGAAAATAATCAAAAATACAAAAATAGTTTTGAAAATTCTCTTTTGATATTTTAGATTTTTCTAAGTCTTAATTTTATTTTTCTAGCTTTATTTCACATTTTCTTGTATTTTAGGTAATTATTAAATAGTTAAAAATAGTTTTTAATTTATAATAATTAGGTAACTAGTTATAAAAATAATTTTCCTTTTCTATAAATTTTCTTTTATCATTAGGTTTGTAAAAATGTATTTTTCATATTTTTAGGCCTTTTATTTCTTAGATATCACTTTTTATTTTGTACGTCTACGTAATTTTATTTTAAACGTAAGTTTTAAGTTTTAAGTTTTAAATGTTCATCAACTTTAAAAATAGTGATAGCATTTATTTAATATTTTTTTTATCTTTTTAACTTTCTTTAATTTACATTTTAGCCCTTGTAATTTATGTCCTTTTTCTGTAGTTGTAATAATTCACAATCTCCTTTTTCCGTTCAAATCTCGCGATCACTATACGTTTGATAATCCATTGCATAGCTCGCTGGGACATAACGACCCGGGGAAACACTATACTCCCCAGATCTTCATTGCATTCGTGCTTAGGCAGTTTTAAGCTGGTTACGGTCTGCCATTCACAAGTGGCAGGCTTGAGTGATTTAGCTTGACTGTTTGGCACGCATCAAATTCTTGGCATATTCCGTATATTTTAGATTTAGTTAGGATATGCATGAGCTTTATTAGGAAGTGATAATGTATATCATATTTAGTTTTATGTTTATTCGTTTCTTGGGAAACGGGTTAGGGTTCCTTGTCTATAAAAGGAACAAAATAGTATGATTTATGTAAGTTGAAAAACAAAGTTTTAGTATTATTAAAAGATCCATAGAGGATCAAAGTGTTCTTAGTTATTTGTATTTGTTCTTGTGTTTAAATTTCGCTTGAATACAAGTTATAGAGACTGTCTATTAGAGTGTTTGTGATTACATAGACATTCTAACGATCTGCGAGTGCTTTAAGATCTATCAAGGTCTTGGTATCAGAGCCTCGAGAGAGTATCTACGATACTAAGAACAAATATTTTCTGCACACCCTTACAACCTAAACAACATTCAACATGCCTGGTTCAGACGTTGATATTGAGGTCACCAACAACAATAACAACACATCTCTGCAACAGCTTAGTCTTTCAAACAGCAATGCAAAATTTCCTTACCTAAAGAAGGAGGAATATGATTTGTAGGCGATGAAGATGCAAAACTAGATCTCCAACATTGATTGGAATCTCTGGGAAATTATGAAAAAGAGGAACAATTTGAAGAGAATCACATGATCCCGATGGTAATGTTACCATTGTTCCTCCCAAATCTGATGAGATTTGGCGGTTCAAAGAGAGCACAAAGTGAGAACCATTCTTCAAGGCTATACTGAGGATCACTTGGGTGATTTTCACTACATGCAGGATGCTAATGAAATATGGCTGGCAATTAAAGCTAGGTTTGGTGGGAATGAAGAGTCTAGGAGAATGAGGAAGTCAATGTTGAAACAACAGTTTCAAGAGTTCCAAATTTCTAAAGATGAAGGTATCCACAAGGGGTACGACAGGTTTCATAAGATATTAAGTCAATTGAATCACCAAGGCAAATCCAGATAATGATGACTGCAACTCAAAGTTCTTAAGATCTTTACCCACATCTTGTTTGCAAGTCAGCATTGCCCTCAAGGCTAAAGGTGGGCTGGATATGGTCACTTTTGATGAATTGTACAACAGACTTAAATCTCTTGAGCCTGATGTGAGAAGTCCTTATCGCTCATCCACTCCTAGTCAAACAAAGATTTGTAGGGGCATCCTCAAACAGGGTGACTCATGCTCCAAGCCCTGTTTCATTAGTATCATCATCCTACACTACCACTTCATCAAGCTATCAGCCTAAGTCTAGCAGTGTGTTGGAAGATGTGATCCACTCTTTTGTTGCTAATTATGATGTTCAGCAGCAACTAGCCTATGAAGATCTTTAACAGGTGGACCCATTGGAGATGGAAGAGATGAATTTGAGGTGGCAACTGGCCATGCTCTCATTAAACATCAAAAAGATTGAGAGTAAGTCTGGAAGGAAGTTTGGTTTCCAGGGAAAGGATCCAGCAAGATTTACCAAAAGTAAGGTCAAGTGCTTTACTTGTGGACAGATGGGTCACTTCTCTAGAGAGTGCAAAGATAGGAAGGTTGGTGATGAGATGAGATATTCTTCCTATCAGCAGATTCAAAAAGAAGCTGGAACTTCAAAGGGTGGAGCCTCCACTGCTCTCGTCACTGTGGATGACCATGTTGATTGGAAGCTGCATGAGCAAGATGAAGGTTCTACTTCAGACAATATTGGATTGCTGGCAAGTTGTACTTCAGAGGATAGGCGTGATAAAGTCATCTTGATGGGCATCTCTCAGGTACATAAGTGTATTTTTGGTTGTAGTGAAAATTATAATGAACTTAAAGAAGCCTATGATGCATTGAAACCTAAATATAATGAATGTTATGTTGAAGTTGAAGCTTATAAACAGGCTTTAAAAATATTAGAAAGACAAAAGATTTAGTTTCAAAAGAATCAATTGGCTTATGATGAAAAGATCAGGGTGTTACAAAGTGATTTAGACTGTACTAAAATTGATTTAAAACGCACTGAAAAAGAAAAAGCTGATATAGTTTCTGAAAACAAAGTGTTAAAAGAGAAACTAGATGAGGAAGTAGCTAGACATAAAGAATGGTTAATATCAGGTAACAATCTAGCTAGACATATCTATGGTAGTCAATCTCAGACCTCTGGTATAGGTTTAGGTTTTAAGAAGTATGTAGGGCCAGAAACTAAGGAAGACCTACGTAAATCTACTTTAGTAGGATTAGCTAATTATGTTAAAGAAGGAACATTACATGTTGTCCCTGGACCTATTAGAGGTGAACATATGCCCATTGACCTTTCCATCACTGTTGACTTTGATGGATCACACCATCTGTATGGCAAAAAGTTAAGAGACTTGCCAGACTCGATTCTTCATCTACTGACTTTGTCTCTTGTTGTGACAGTGACAAGTCCTCTGACCAAGGGTCTACTTGAACTACCAGGTGTGATTCAAATGAAAAGTCAGACCCTCCCAAGACCTTTCCTAAGCCTACACCCAAGACTGCTTAGAAGCCTTTTAGAGTTGCTGCTGAGGAATCAACTTCCAAGACAGTTTCTCCTGAAGACTTGTCTTTTAGTACTTTGCACAATAATTCTTTTAAGTTTGTTAAAAACAATTCTGTTATTTGTTTGAATGCTTCTACATGTAATAGAACATCTTTTGGTTTGAATAAATCTTCTAAAAAGAAGACATGTTTTGTTTGTGGAAGTAAATTTCATTTAATTAAGGATTGTGATTTTCATGAGCAAAGAATGGGTGCAGGTGCTGGTCAAAAGAAACCTAGACCAATGTGGACAAATGTTAATGATATACCATCTTTTATTCCACAAGCAACTAACCCTTCTCCATTTCCTTGGAGAAGATCTATTGCTAGACCTTATGTGAAATCAACAAGTTCCTATTTTCAAAATGGTTATTGGCCTGGTTGTGTTGACTCTATGAATAATGGGAAGGGATATCGGGATACTGCTGTGAAGCCCTCAGTAGGTTGTTCTTGGAATCAAAAGGGACCTAAATTTCAGTGGAAACACAAGAACAATGGTGGATCTTATACATCTGCATGGCATTACTCTAATGATCCACAAGGCAGGTTCAAGTCAGTAATGACTTGAGCCTCTATAGTGTACTAATATTTTGTATATATTTTTGTTGTTGTTGTAGGATCATCCTCTTAAGCACAAGGAAGTTGGCATTGTTGATAGTGGTTGTTCCAGAAGCATGTCAGGAAACAGAGATATGATGCATAACTTCATACCCATAGAAGGAGGAGGCAGTGTGACTTTTGTTGGCAGTGATGGTAGAATCACTGGGAAAGGCACCATCAAAACACCTTTACTGGATTTTGAGAATGTGTTCTATGTCAAGGAACTGCAACACTTCAACTTGTTCTTAGTTTCACAAATATGTGACACCAAGAACAAAGTATTCTTCTCTGAGGATGAATGTCTTGTGCTATCTAAAGACTTCAAACTACCAGAAGATACATCAATTCTGCTGAGAGTTCCTAGAAATCACAATCTATACACATTCAACTTAAATGATGTTCAACCAGAAGGTGATCTAACTTGTTTGGTGGCTAAAGCATCCCTGGATGAGTCTACGAAATGGCATAGAAGGATGGCTCATGTAAACTTCAAGACCATCAACAAACTTTCTAAACTTGGTCTAGTTGAAGGACTTCCTTCCAAAGTGTTCACCAATGAACATAACTGTGTTGCATGCAACAAAGGAAAGCAACACAGAGCCTCATACAAAGCTATTACAGCCGTGAGCTTGATTACAGAACCTCTTCAGTTGCTACACATGGATCTCTTTGGTACAACCCAAGTCATAAGTATTGATCACGAGTATTTTTGTTTGGTAATCACTGATGACTTCAGCAGGTTTTGTTGGGTATTCTTTCTGAGGACTAAAGATGAAACATCTCCAGTGTTGAAAGAGTACATTACCCTTGTTGAAAACCAGTTGACCAAAAAGGTTAAAGGTAGTAGGTGTGATAATGAGACAGAGTTCAAGAATGAAATTTTAATAGAACTCTGCAAGTCTAAAGGGATAAAGTGGGACTATAGCACTCCAAGAACCCCACAACAAAATTGGGTAGCTAAAAGAAAGAATAGGACCCTAATAGAGGCAGCAAGATCTATGCTTGCAGACTCTAAATTACCTACCATGTTTTGGACTGAAGCAGTTGGCACAACTTGTTATGTACTGAACATGGTATCCATTACTAGACCTCATTTCAAGACACCTTATGAACTTATCACTGGGAAAGTTCCTGCTATACATTACCTCAAACCATTTGGGTGTCAACTGACCATTTTGAACATAAGTGATCCATTGGGTAAATTTGGTGAAAGATGAGGGGTATATTGTGGGTTATTCGCTCATAGTAAGGCTTGGGGTATATAATTTGAATGCTAGAAAGATTGTGGAGACACTTAACCTGAGGTATCTAGAAGATAAGCCCAATGTGCAAGGTCAAGGACATGCTTGGTCTTTTGACTTGGATTACTTAACTGATTACTTGGATTATTCTAGACATGTGGCTAACCAAAATGCAGGTACACCAGAGTCTCCAAACGACAATGCAGTTACCATGGATGTTGACTCAGATAGTGAGTTTGAGGATGATGAACAACCTATTATTGTACCTTCCTTCTCCCCTAACCAGTTTGCAGGTGATACTTCTAAAGTTACTTCTGATGAGTGTGAAGATGAGTCTCACTATGCAGAGGATCTTGCTAAGCTTCAGAATCAAGAGTATGAAGCTAACTTGATGCTGAAAGGCTTGGTGAAGAGGTTGCTAAACAAACTGTCAGTGGAAATCATGATTCTCCTGAAGGGTCTTCTGTTTCTCCTGAAGAGTCTCCAATTCCCACTCATGTGTCCACAGACTTTGGAGAACCCTATACACGATTTCCAAGTCGTTTAGATCTTGGTAACCATCAACCCAAAGCTGGAATCTTCACCTCACCTTCTTATGATAGTGATTTTGAGCCCACTGTGACTAATCTTGATACATCTATTGATGTCAACACCATGCGCTACAAAGAGGATCAACATTGCTCATCCTCAATCCAATGTTATTGGTGATCCTCTAGCATCTGTTAGAACTAGGAGGACTGTTACAAGTTCTACATATGGACATGTTGCCTTTCTATCCTATGTCTCAAACCAAAGAAAGGGACAATCACACAGACTTTAAGCATTGCCTGTTTGCTTGTTTTCTTTCTCAAGTGGAACCAACCAGTGTTACTCAAGCTCTTGAAGATTCAAGTTGGCTTGAAGCAATGCAAGAAGAGATGCAACAATTCAAAAATCAGCAACTTTGGATTTTGGTACCACTACCTGATGGTAAGTATGCCATTGGGACAAAATGGATTTTGAAGAACAAGAGAGATGCAAGGGGTGTTGTGATTAAAAATAAAGCAAGATTGGTGGCTCAAGGGTACAGGCAAGAGGAAGGAATTGATTATGATGAAGTGTTTGCACCTGTTGCTAGAGTTGAGGCCATTCACATTTTCTTGGCATATGCATCTTACATGGGATTCATGGTATATCAAATGGATGTCAAAGGTGCTTTTCTGTATGGTGAAATAGAAGAGGAAGTTTATGTCACTCAACCCAAAGGATTTGAAGACCCAGATCATCCTAAACATGTTTACAAGGTTGTTAAAGCTCTCTATGGACTACATCAGGCACCAAGAGCATGGTATGCTAGGCTTTCATCATTTCTGCTGAAGCACGGTTATCGAAGAGGTACCATTGACAAAACACTTTTCCTGAAGAACAATTCCACATACATCATTATTGTGCAAGTGTATGTGGATGACATTATCTTTGGCTCCACAAAAAAAGCTTGGTGCAGGGAGTTTGAGGAGCTGATGAAGGGAGAGTTTCAGATGAGTGCTATGGGAGAGCTTACTTTCTTTTTGGGTTTACAAGTTCAGCAGAAACCTGATGGTATCTTTATACATCAGGAAAAATATGTGAGAGACATTTTGAAGAAGTTTGATATGGAGAATGTCAGAACTACCACTACACCTTATGAAGCTCCAAAACCAAACAACAATCTTGAACCAGATCCAGCAGTGAATGTTCACTTATACAGATCTATGATTGGTTCATTGATGTATTTAACAGCTTCTAGGCCTGACATTACCTTTGCTGTGAGTGCTTGTTCTAGACATCAAGTCACTCCACTTGCTTCCCATCTGAATGCAGTCAAAAAGATCTTTAAGTATCTCAAAGGCCAACCTCATTTAGGTATTTGGTACCCTAAAGAGTCTCCTTTTAAGTTGGAAGCATATAGTGATAGTGATTATGCTGGTGCAAATCTGGATAGAAGATCCACAACTGGAGGTTGCCAATTCCTTCGAAAAAGATTGATTTCTTGGCAGTGCAAGAAACAAACTATTGTTGCTACCTCATCTACTGAAGCAGAGTATCTTGTCGCCAATTGTTGTGGTCGTACTGGATACAAAATCAATTGTTGGATTATGGGTTTAACTTCATGAACACAACAATTTTTATTGATAATCAAAGTACCATATGCATTGTTAAAAATCCAGTTTTCCACAGTAGAACTAAGCATATTGAAATCAGGCACCATTTTATAAGAGATGCATATGAAAAATATTTGATAAAAGTGGTTAAGATTCACACTGATGATAATGTGGCAGATTTATTGACAAAGGCCTTTGATGGACCAAGGTTTTTACACCTAGTGGTCAATATTGGGATGCTTAACCCTTAACTGCAAAGTTTAAGGGGAGGCATAGGCCTCAGGGGAGGCATATGCCTCAGGGGAGGATTATTGTTGTAAACTTTGTATATTTTTGTTTGCTAACACTAACCTGCTAACATTCTTTGAGTTTTGTTTGTTTGGTTTGGTTTGTGTGTCTCTCTGTGTCTGTTTTACAGAATGCATAAATAAGATAAAGTTCATCAAGTTTGGTTAAGTGGAATATGGTCAAGTAAGCTACAAGCGTGTTTCTACTGAAGACAAGTACTGAAGTAATCTACTGAAGAAAAGTACTGAAGTTAAATTGTTCATTCATTCATTCAAGAAACAGTTTACAGCTTACAGCTTACAATCAACTTCAAATGATAATACAAGACCATTCCTATACAAGATCTACTAAACCTATACTAGCTTCTATCATCTATTCCAAACGCTGGATATGCATGACCAATACAATGAAGAAGCTAAGGATCAAAATGGGAAGGAAGGATTGATGAAAACGAAGATGATGAAGATGAATACAGCAGATGGATTTGTGATATGAAAATCTTTAGTTGTTCCATGTACTCGTTCCACCATTAAGCCATCACTCCATCTTTCTTTTGCCCTTTCTCTTACCGATATGAGAAGAAGCAGGAAGTGCTACCACCACAGTACTTGGCTCTAGACAACCTGAGGAGTCATCAGAATCACTAGAAGATTCACTTGGATCTACTACATTATCATCTTCAGAAGAAGAGAGAAAGGGGGACCTCAAAGGTAGAGGTTTAGATTGATAAGAAGATCATAAAAACTGGCGAAAATCATCACTGGATGATGATGATGATGATGAGGATGATGGAGAGGAGGTTGGATCAATAACCTCTGGTTTAGTAGACATGATTTTTGATGATGATTGTGGTATTTTTGGAGAAATTAGGGTTTTGAGAAGATAATTGGGGGTAAATGATTTGTGGTAAGTATGCATTGGGATTGTTTTATAGACAGATTCAAGGCGTTATGACAATTAATGTTGGTTGGTGTCACAGTAAAAAGATATTTACTAGAGGATTCTTAGCCTTTTGAGATATTTCTGCTGATGAACCAACTTCAGCAGTTTGACTCTTATTTCTGCTGAAGTGTTGAGTTTGAAATTGGTTGAAGTTGTTTTCCACGTAAGATATGGTCAACATTAATATATTTGACCATCAATTGGGGAAACTTCTATAATCAACCCATTCACATATCTTCGCCCAAATTAACTGATTCCCTCTTCTATTTAAACATACTCTCAGTTGCGTGAATCATAACCCACTCTCATAAATTCTCTAACGGCGCTTCTAATTAAGAAGGATCATAACAAAGTTGCTTATCTGGGAAAAGCAAAAGGTCATGAAATTTATGAACCAATGGTGGAGTTCTTGAAGCGATCAAAGATTCATTATGCTTTAACGTATTCTCCAGAAGTTGTTTATGAATAATTGGTTACACAATTTTAGGCTTCTGCTGTGAAAAGGAGTGATACAAAGATTGTAGCTACGATTGATAGTACAGAGTATGTTATTACGGAGGATTTGATAAGGAGGCAACTAAGGTTGGAAGATGCCAATGGGGTTTATCATGCTAATTCTGTGGAGATTCTTGAAGGACTAAGAGCTGTGGGATATCAGGGTACGAGAACTGATATGTGGCAGAAGAATAAGCTTTGCCCTACATGGAGGTTTTTGGTACATACTTTACTACAGTGTATTAGAAATAAGTCAGGGGGTGGGATCAATTTTCTGCACAATTGGGGTGTGGGATTGTATGTCTATCACCGGGGGTAACTTATAATTTTTCTAAATATATTTTTGATAATATGGTTGAAAATGTTCAAAGAAAAAAGCATAAGTTTTTAATGTACCCTAGATTTTTGCAAATGATTTTAGACATAACAACCCAGGTCCTAGCTTTTTGTCCCATAGGATCTTTGTCTTCTAAACTGTTTGCTTCTATGAAAACTCATTATGAGGGGGAACATCATCCTTTACTAACAGCTATGTTGCCTTAAGGCAATGAGGTTGCTGATAAGGGAAATGTTGTTGGTTCTCCACCCTCTAATACTGTTGCTGCTGATGGCAATCCATCAGTTGCTATGGATGAGGGTCCCTCTGCTACTGCTGAAGCTACACGTGTTTCTCCTGACCAACCACCATCTACACCTTTGTCCATGCCTATATCTAGTCCACCACCTACTCAGGTTGCTCCTGATGAGTTTGAGACTGACTTTGTTAGAATGCCTACACCCAGTCCTATTAGAGAGCCTGTTGTTGAAAGCTCTCCTATATTTGAGCAAGACCATATTTCTACTGAAAGGTCCAATGAAGCTCCCATCACCACAGAGGAATCTGCTGGTGGAGCTGAGGATCCTATTACTCTTACTTCTGTCTATGATTTGCTCAACAGGACTGTCCAAGAGGTTGCAGTTCTAAAAAGGGAGCTTGCTGAAACTAGATCTACACTTGGTGGTGAGATTGTGGACTTAAAGAGAAAAGTTCAGGATTTGGAAGAACAACTTAGGCATAATAGCAAAAGGAGATTTGTTGTTTCTTCTGATGAGGAGCAAATGGATGCTAATTTGGATTCACTTGATATTTTGGCTAATGTGGCTCAACAATCTCATGCTTCTACTCCAATGGCTGCTGAATCAGTAAAGCAAAAGGAGCCAATTTTGTTTTCTAGAAGGAGGAGAAGGCAATATTTGAGCAAGGATACGTTGCAAAGTGTGGATGTTGCAACTACTAAAGAGCATGTTGTTGCTGATACTCCTATGATGGATATTGCTCCTGAAGAATGTCAAGCTTCATATGTGCAGGCACAACTTGTTTCTACACCTTCAGCAGATCCTAATGATGTGTTTTTTGCTGGAAGAAATTTTAATTTGGACCCTCATGCAAATGTTACTACTGAAGACACTCCTCAACATGTTACTGCTGATACTTCCATGGGTGTTTCATCTGAAGTTCCTATTGTAAGTGTTGATTCTACTCATCAGCCTCCTGACAAAGGAAAAGGAGCAATGATTGATGAGGAGCTTGGGTCTAATCTAGTCAGTGATGTGAAATGCAAGCACAAGAAAGATTGCTAGCTGAGTGTGAGGATATTAAGAAGAGTCAAGCATTGGCTCAAATGCTTGAAGCTCAGTTTGCTACCGACTTACCTCCTGAGAGACAAAGAGAAATTAATGAAATGTCTATTCAGTTCACTGATGAGCAATGGGATGCTTATACTCATCAAGCTGCATCCAATCCTTCTCTAGCACAAAGTATTTTAGGTGCAGACTTTAATAGTGAAACCTTTGCTGCACAAATGGTGGCTCTTGGACGACAAAGGAAGCAAGCTGAAGCTGCACAAAGAAGAGCTATTGCTGCACAAAAGGTTCTAGCTAAGAAACAGAAACCACAAACTGAAGCTCAGAAAAGAGCTTATATGAGAAATGTGGTGTATAATCAAAGTGTTGCTATTTATCAGACTCCTTTAACAAGGAAGCAGGTTTGGGCTTTTGATGATGATGTGTTGAATAGCATGTATCAGAGGATTATGAAACAGATTGGACCACCTTCTACTTTGAAGAGGAATGCTGGTAGTGTAGATGCTCCAAAGGCAAAGAGACCCAAACAGGTTGAGATTATGGACTCCTTTGCTGCTGTTCCACCTAAGAGTTCTGCTGAAGCATCTACTGAAGCTATACCTTCAGTTTAACTTTTTGAAGGAAATTTTTCATATGGTCGATAGGCAGGATTTGAATACATTGTATGGCCTTGTCGCTAATTATTATGCTGATCATTCACCACAGGGTTCTGGTTTATATTTGTTAGGTGATCTTCAAGTTTTGTTTGATTCTCAATCTTCGGATGGTAAAGGGTATTCTGTTTGGAAGAATTCACATAAGTGGAAGGTTGAGACTTGGAGATTTTATCCTATGCCTTGTGTGCATATGGTGGAGACAAAGAATGGAATGACTGTTTGTATGTTTTCTGATAAGATCTATCCTTTGTCTTTGAACTTGATGTGAGGTATGCTTAAAAAGAAGCTAGAGGTTCCTCCTGATCCAGTTGGGAATGATAGGTTACATGCTGAACAACTGATTGGATTGATTAAGACTCAACTTCAATAACATCTATCATCTTCTTAAGTCTGGTATCTTGTTGTATTATGTATTATTTGTTTGTTTCATTCTTAGTTAAAAAAAAAACTATGTATATTCTTTGTTTGACTAACTTTTCTTGCAGATTTGTTGTACATTTCTATGGTTATTAACTCACCAGATATACCTTGTGTATGTCCAAGAGTTGGCTAGTCCAAAGGGTACAGCTTTGGTAAAGACGCATCAAATCTGTTGATAGCTGTAATGGTTTGCTCAAAATCATAGGGTATGGAACCACCCATGCTTAATTGCTGAGGGTTGTATAGTCATCAATTCACCATGATATATTCCTTTTTGGAATCCAAGAATTGGCTAGCCCATAAGTATATGGCTTGTGGTAAAGGCAGTGGCATACCATATTTGGTGCTCAATTCACCAAGGGGATTCTTTCTACCTAAGACTTGACTAGTCCTGAGCAAACGGCTACAGGTAAAGACATGTCAAATCCGTTCATAGTTGTTGATTTGCTAATAAATCGATGGTTATAGTGTACCATAGTTTTCGAACTCCAACATATGGCTACTCCAGTAGTAATGGCTATTGGTAAAGAGACATCAAATCCATTATTTTCAATGATTCACCTCTCACAGGAGTTAACACACCTGGATGTGATGAGAATAGTATGAAACTCATATGTTTTGATGTACATGATGTCATTTGTTGCTGCAAAGAACTGGAGATTCAGAATTTTATCATCATCGAGATGTTCTTATTTTGGTTTCTTTGTTGCTGCTGTTCGAATACAATCCTCTAGTGCTGAAATGTTAAAGATCTATCAAGAAACTAGAACTTAACCTAGTCAAATTCCAGTTTAGGAGAGGATTGTTGGAAATTCTACAAAGTAGAGATTCTGCTGAAATTATTGCTGAATGGATTCTGCTGAAGAGTAAGAATTCTGCTGAAGAAGGAATTCTACTGAAGTTATATTTTAGTTATTTGGTTTCTGCGGATATAGATATTCCGTATATTTTAAATTTAGTTAGGATATGTATGAGCTTTATTAGGAAGTGATAATGTATATCATATTTAGTTTTATGTTTATTTGTTTCTTGGGAAACGGGTTAGGGTTCCTTGTCTATGAAAGGAACACAATAGTATGATTTATGTACGAGTTGAAAAACAAAGTTTTAGTATTATTAAAATATCCATAGAGGATCAAAGTGTTCTTAGTTATTTGTGTTTGTTCTTGTGTTTAAATTCCGCTTGAATACAAGTTATAGAGATTGTCTATTAGTGTGTTTGTGATTACATAGATATTCTAACGATCTGCGAGTGCTTTAAGATCTATCAAGGTCTTAGTTTCAACAAAGAGGCTATACATCCAAAGAATACCTTAGAGTTAAAGTTTATAAATACTAGAGATTTTGTAGTCATTAACCTTTGGTAGCTTCAAAGAGTTAGGGATAAACGCATACCCTACGACCTTAGAGACACAACGCGATTAAGAATAAGGACGTGACAATTCAACCATCAATAAGAGATAACTAGGGAGTAATAAAGCCTAAGCAAATATATTTTTAATCACACTACAAGAAAAGTGGCTTTTTAGGACCCCCATAAGCATCATAAAATGGTACTTTTTAGGACCTTTCATTTAATAGGACCAAGGATGAAAGCGTTTCATGTAAGGTGGTTGTAATAGGTCTAAAGCGTCCTAACCCTTATGAAACCAATTTTATGGTCGTATTATATGTCTATGAACAACACAAATAGCATCCTAATAAAACCATATTAGGACACTTTTACAATGTTCTAACATGTGGTAACCTACTTTTAATCTTTTGATACACATACAAGCGTCCTTTAATGTTAATTCTTAGGACGGTTATCACATACCATTATAGTTACTTTAACACCAAGAAAAGGGTCCTAATATCCCAAATACGATTATGAAACCAAATTTATGGTCGCATAATATGTCTATGAACAACCAAATAACGTCCTAATAACAACATATTAGGACACTTTTACAATGTTGTAAAACGTTGTTACCTAATTTTAATCTTTTGATACACATACAAGCGTACTTAAAAGATAATTGTTGGGACGCTTATCATATAACATTATAGCTATTTTAGCACCAAGAAAAGGGTTCTAATATCTCAAAAAAGATTATGAAACCAATTTTTGGTCGTGATAAAATGTCTATTAACAACCTAAATAACGTCCTAATAACAACATATTAGGACACTTTTACAATGTTAAGTTAATTGTTAGGACGGTTAATAAGTTTAATAGGACAATTTCAAAGTCCAGACAAGTCATATGATAGGACGCTATTTTCACCATGCACACTCTATTATTACGATATGAATAAAACATCAACTAAATATTAAATGAATAAAACGAAATTGTATTTCAAATTAGCAATTGTCATAACAAAATCACTAAACATAAATAAGGTAGACAGAATCTAACATAAAGTCTGTTAACATTAAACAATACATTAACGCAACAAGAAGCTTAGTCCGTGGTCATCATGCATCATCTCTCTCAATCCTCACGGACCACCTACAAATAAACACCCATGTATAAGCATTAAGCTCCATATTAGTAAAATTATTGGTATCAAAACTCAGATATACATAAGCTAGCCTTTATATGTATCATTCACGCTTCTGCAACAAAAATAAGCAAATTAGTACAAAATTCCTTCCAAGCAATTTGATAAAAAGGTTTAGTGATAATTAAGAATTAAAATCAAAAGAAATAGGTACTTGTAATGGCCACCAATAGGGTTTGATGTCGCTAAAACAGTTGTTTGAGATGATAAACTTGCTACTAGGCCTGCCTTGGCAAACGAGACACATTGTTGCTCCATAGCTTCGAGTAGAGACTGTGGTGGTTATAAATTTCAGCAGATACTTCTATATAGGATTTCTGTAATAACCTTTTTTTGGCTATGTGATATTAATTCAAGACTAACCTGGTGTTCTGCAGACATCTTATCAAATTCATCAATACAGCAAGATGTACCTTTTCTGCCAGTACCATAGCACCTGTTGAAAACACATCTCAGATCAACCATGGCCACTAGTACATGTAAGAAATAAGAGGATATTAAGAACACTTTGCCAAGAATTGAACACGCTTAAGATATAGTCTCAGAGTTATTTTTTCTCTGTAAATGGAGGACATGTCAATTTAGCCATTTTCAAAACATAAAAGAGGAAAAAGAAAACACCAATGAAAGTAAAATCATTTGATGGAATCGGGACAGCCAAGCGTGTGACCATGCTTTGCCCCACAATGGTGACAACTTTGATCACACAACCTATATTCCACGTCTATTATAACCTTAAGCTGTTTATGCTCTTTGATGAGTGACTTTGGGTGACGATTGATAGCACGCGACCTTCGCTTCATCATCACACGCGATTCCAACACACCTGAATCCTCGATCAAACCTGCAGTAATCACTAACATTTGAAAGATCTCATCTTTTTATGAACTGTATGGAAAACAAATATGTATAAGGCTTATTATCACCCTTTGAAATATAACCTGCTGATAAATCCCTATTCAGTTATTTTTAGGCGATGCACCAACCGAACCAACCCACTGAACCCACCACTAAGCCTATACACCCTTGAGCACACCCCTTTAACAGACTATTTATAGGGATGTGAAAGAAACTGGAGCACCCTTGTGCGACAAATTACTTAACAATCAAGGTAACTAACCGCTTCAAACGTGCTCAAGTTTCTTTCACTTGAAAACACATGCCTTTGTTCTGGCTTCTTATCGGCCAAACTTTGTAAAGTGAGAAATGAAGAAGCAAACCTTGTAACTCCTGGCCTCACAATATCTCTTTTCTTTGTAAATTGCCTCATCAAAGCTAATTTTTTGTGATGGGCATAAATAAAAATGGTTAGCTTTTTTGCTTGATCAAGTGTCTTCTTATACCTTGTTAGCCCACCAATAGCTTCTAGAATTGAAAAAATGAAAAAAGATAAAACTTATAAGTCCAACGAAATAAATAAATCATCTAATTTCCATAAGCAACTAATTATTCTAATGTCTAGCAAATTTAACAAAATATTAGAGTATCATTACAAAATATGCCTATGATCTCTTGATGTACATCAGTACATACTTGAATGCATCATTGCAATATTGATATATAATTGAATACATAAAAGTATAAAACTTGATGTAGATCAATACATTAATATATTGATATATTACAACTAACAAAAAATGAAACATACTAATATATACCTTTGGATCTGATGTAGATCAGTACATCATTCCATAATAACATATATTGATGTATTATAATTAATAAAATATGGAACATATTATTTATTAAGCATAAGTTTAATGGTATGTGTAGCACATGACATCCAAAAAATTGTTGGTCTTTTCGCATTCAACAACGTTGCTGCTCCCATATTGTTAGACGCATTGTCAGTCACAATTTGATTGCACTGTTGATGATTCCATGTTTAAATGTTTTGTTCACCTACAAATCTACAATTATAAAAAGAATCAAAGAATAATAAGTACATGAATATGAAGCACAAAACTTTGAGCCATATAGATATAAAATCTATCCTACTATCAAAAACTAAAGTCACACACTCACACCCATATCATCAAAAGATAAATATATTGATCGATTGAAAAAAACGCTTGTTTGTATTTATCGAGGGAAAAAAAACTAAAAAGGTGAAAAAGAAACATACCTTCTAACTTGCTACAATTGTATGATGGTTTGCCATTTTTCAATTGTGATGCCAATTTGTTTATGTCATCGAAAGCAAGTGTGTGTGAATGGAATAAATGATCTCATATGTGAATGAGGTATATGTGAACAGGCATCACAGAGATTGTGGAAGCAGCGGCGGTAGTTTTTTTTATTAGAAGAATGATAAGAGAACGGCTGACTTTTTTATGTTAGGGTTTTTGTTCGATTGAAACTCAAAAGAGGGAAAAATGAAAAGTATCTCCCGCTAAGGAATCTCAAATTTTTTTGGGAATCTCAAAATGTTTGGGGAGAACATATTATGAAGATGATGAGATCTGAGAAAAAAGATAAAGATGGGTAGAGGGGCAATTTGAATTTGGGCAAAAATTTAGGCGGGCTTGTGAAAAGTTGAGTGGGAAATTTATTTTGGGAAAAACCATGTATGGAACATGTAAAATATTACATATAAATTTAACACATAAAATATCTTAATTTTTGTTTTATTAGGGCGAAATGAGCCGAGCCGCTCGTGAAAAGCTCATGATCATATCAATAAAAGCTTGAATGAGCTGAGCTTAAACGAGCGTAAATGAAACTATGATATTATACATATTAAACATATATAAAATTTTATGTACTTGTTTTATAGGTGAACTTGTTGACAAGCTCAATAACAAGCTTATTAGCAAGCTCAAAATAGATATATTACGAGCCAAGATCGAGCCAAGCTTTAAATTTTTATTTTCAAACGAGCCGAGCTTGAGCCAAATAGAGTTCGTTCGAGCTGATTCTTATCGAGCTTTGAGCTCAAGCTCAAGCCTATAAAAAAACATCTTTACATATAAATCGAGCTTTTCGAGTCAAGCTCAAGCCGAGTTCAAACTTTCTCTTAGTGTCTATGACAAACGGTATACACCTACCAAGCCTGTGCAACCCATGCATTACCGCCTTTAATAACTTCCAATACAATTCATATAACCTTCACACTATAACTATACACCTACCAAGCCGGTGCAACCCATGCATGACCGGTGATAATGGCTAATTCACATGGGTCATAGGTCATGTGCATTAGGTCATCACTGGTCACATTCATTAATGGGTATTTGACATCATGTGGGTCATATGCATTGGGTTATAGTTGCTTAGAGTGTCATGTTATGACACATCCATGATTGTTGACAATGGGTAATTAACATGGGTAATGGGTCATGTGCATTGGGTTGTAGTGGCTATAATGTCGTGTTATGACCAATACATGACTGGTGATCGACAATGGGTAATTAACATGGGTCATGGGTCATGTGCATTGGGTTTTGTAAACTAAGACAAATACTATACAACATTTTTTTATATGTTTTGTATTTTTTTTTACGTTTTTTATCCGTTTGTAACGTTTTTCGTCCCCTTTTGACAGTTGACACTAGACAAAAACGGTCCCAGACGTACAAAAATGGTCGAAATCAAGAAAAAAAATGAACGAAAACGGTTTAAACCGTTATGATATTTTACCCTTTAAACCAAAAAAATGAACTGATGTTTTATGACTCAAATAAAGGAGTGTTCTATTATGGCGTAGGATAATAAAACCACAACAAATAAGCGTACTATAAAGGTTAATGTTAAAAGACACAGTTGTCAAGGGTCCTGTTAATGTTTTTTCAAATAAAACTTTTGCAATTAAGCGTTCTATAAAACTGAATAAGCGTTATAAAAAGAGGATGTTTTACGACTCTAAAAAGATGTGCCATATTGTGGTGTATCATAAACAAACCATTATGAATAAGCGTTCTATAAAGGTTAACGTTATAAGACGCTATTGTCAAGGGTCCTATTAACTTTTCTTATAAAAACGCGAATAAGTGTTCCATAAAACCGATGTTTTATGACTCAAATATCAAGTGTCTTATGATGGTGTATCAATCTATGGGACTCAAGTGTCAACTGTCATATTAAGTTATGCTTTGATAATACGTTTGCGAATAAGCGTTTTAAATAATTAATGTTTTATGACATATATATCAAGTGTCCTATTATGGTGTATTGTAATAAAACCATAATTAATATGCATCCTTTAAGGGTCCTATTAAGTTTTGTTATAATAAAACTTTTGCAAATAATCGTTTTAAAAAAATGATGTTATAAAACCATTGTACATAAGCGTCCTATAAAGGTTAACGTTATAATACCCACGTGTCAAAGGTCCTATTAAATTTTGCTATAATAAAACTTTTTGTGAATAAGCGTTTTAACTAACTGATGTCTTATGACTCAAAACTCAAGTGTCCTATTATGGTTTATTATAATACAACCATAATGAATAAACGTCTTATAAAGGTAATTTATTAGGATCCATATTTTAAGTGTCATTTTAAGTTATATGATAATAGGACCCTAAATCATCGACCATCCTATTATATACCTTTTTAGGACATCGCCTAAGTAGCAAATATTTAAAAAGGACCTTAAACGCTCATATGTCCTATTAAACTGTTTTTTAGGACTCCATTATCATACCGTCCCACACAAAGGGTCCTAAAAAGCCACTTTTGTTGTAGTGTCATCATACGAGCACACAACAATATACATAGACTCACCTTAGTTAATTAGATAATTAGATAAGTAGAAGTAATCGGTAGAAATACCAACCCCCAAATCCAAACCCCGAGATTTGCACCTTTCAATTTCCTTAAAAAACATAAAAAGATAAAAAAAATAATCTTCCTCAACCCCAACCTTAGCGTAGTAACTTCTCATTAGCATTCCTATTCCCCTAGAGAACGATATCAATTCCCGTGGTTTACCCTAATACTACACTACAACGATTAGGTTCACTGCCTAGGGTGTTGAAAAATTTGCTCGATGAAAAGGAAGTTCCTTTGACCCCAAACGCGCTGTGTAAGCGTATCAGATTCATCATTATTCCTACTTGGTTTCACTAGGGTAATGGCATTGACGAAGTGAACGTGCTTTGATGAAGACGGTTCCCTAGTTCCATTGACTAATTGCGAGTGAGCGAAGTACTTGCTTGGGTCCCTAATCTTTACAAGAGGAGCTTTTTCATAGGAGTGAGTCGAGTTGAAATTAACCTTTTCAGTTGTCGTCCTATCATGATTGTTGATGGCTTTCAAGAGGTTATGTATCTTGGCTTGTTGTTGATTAAAGCTATCCGAAAGCTTAGCTATTTGGGCTTCTTGGGATGTCGCGAAGTTTCACATCATCGCTTCCAAGTTATGTTGACTAGGGGTATGAGGACTTGAACTGTGTTGTTGGGGCCGTGGGTAGTCGTTAGGGGTGAATTCTTTGGTTTGACTCCAATAATATTCGGGTTTACCCTTCCATGCCTCTTGGGCTTCGTTGTTAATCCTAGGTCTGTGGGTTATGGGGAATCTTCCTCCCGCTCTGTTGGTACGCGAGGATGCGTAATCCACGGAAGCTTGTTCGGGGAGGCTCGTGCAATTACGAGTGTCATGGGGACCACTACATAACTCGCACAAGGAAGAGACTTTGTTCACTTGGCGTGAAGGTTTAGGAGTTTCGTAGGAACTCATTAGGAATTTGACTTGATCTTCAATTTCGAGCATCCAACGATTGGAAGGTTGTAAGTCAATGGGAGGCAAGGATATTGCCTTTACGGTTTTGGGCAACTCACGGGGGTCATTCCAATATTCGTTGTCATAGAGGGCAAGGTCCTCTATTGTACCCCACGACTCTACCGCAGTAAGTTCACTAAGCTTACCACCGGCCGCTTGGTCGATGGTTTACCTTGTGGAAAGAATGATCTGATCATAAAAGATTTGGACTTGAAGCCAAATATCAATGCCATGATGAGGGAATTTGTGGAGTAAGTCCTTGAATCAAGTCCACGCCTCATAAAGGGTTTCGCCTTGACATTGTTGGAACATCAAGATATCATTCCTTAGCTTGGTGGTTCTCCCCGGTGGGAAAAATTAGGCGAGGAAATGGGTGGTGAGATTATCCAACTTGAGATGGATCATGCGGGAAGTCGCTCAAGCTAATTACTAGCTTGGTCTCGTGGAGAGAATTGGAAGAGACGCAATCGCGTGGTCTCCCGAGTGGTAGCATCAAGGTCAATGGAGTTAATGATTTTAAGGAAATCCTTGAGATGCTGACTAGGATCTTCGGAACGATTTCCATGGAATGCACATTTGTTTTGCACCAACCGGATGGTGTCGGATCACAGGGTCGTAGTTTGAGCTAGAAGTGGGATCTCAATGGTGTTCTTATAGCCTTGATGGCTCGGTCTAGAGTATTCACCAAGAGTACGGCCTCTTGGCGGGCTGAGTGGTGGTAATGGATGATGTGGTGGTGGATTGTTGTTGGGTGGATTGTCACCTTTCATGACGAAAAAGTGACGAGGTTACGAACAAAATCACAAAGAAAAAGATAGACTACAAGAAAGCTAAGAAAAAGAAAAGCAAAAAAGCTCACTTGATAGGAATCAAGCGAGTAGACCTAAACGAGATAGAAATCTAACTAGCTATTCTATTTCCCAGCAGCAGCGCCAAAAACTTAATGCGTGGGTTCGGGGTCGAAAGACTTCATTTTCTACGAGTAAGATTTACAACCCTCTAGGCAGTGAACCTAATCGTTGTAGTGTAGTATGGGTATGCCCAGGGGGTTGATCGTTGTTGATCCCAGTTGAGCAATTGATCAAGTTGATTAAGTTAGATAAGTCTAACACAATCAATATAGCAAGCTGTCTTGAAACTAAGATTAAACAATATGCGGAAACTAATGTTTAACGATTAAGAGAATATTTTGACACAACTTGTTTCTTACAAAACACCTCAATATAATAATATATGAATACTCAAAAGTATTAGGGTTACAAGAACCTTGAAATGATCGACTCTAGAATAATACGTATTCTAAATCTAACATAGGACCTCCTTTTATAGGCTAAGGAGTCCTTCTAGGGTTACAATAACTTAATACACAAGAAACATATTATTGAAACAATTCTATAATTATCTAACTGCCTATGCTAATCTCATAAGCAGTACTAGCTAATCATACTAGCAGTTTGTACTGCTAGTTATATTCTACACAATCCAAAACCAAAGCTAACAGTACTAACTATTAAGCCTGGCAGTACAAACTATCTTTGCTAAATTCCGAACAATCCTCCCCTAAACTTGTAATTTCATTTACAAATCAACAAGTTTCTTGAATACTTCTTTGTCTTCATATTGCTGAGGAATTCTGCAAACACTTACTCTGCTGGTTTGCTTGGTCTTTATGCTTGAAAGAAGATCTTGGTTACTAAGCCTTTGGCCATCTCATTATCTTCTTCTGTCTTAAGTCTTGAAGATAACATTGAATTCAGTGTCTTCTTTCTAAGTGGATATTCCTTCTCTACCAACATAAATCAGTCATATATACCTGTGTAGACATGATGTACACCAGATGACCCATACAAAATCCAAGTAGTTCCTGGAACTGCAGTATCTTGACTCTACAAGCTGTCATAAGGATCAGGCTCAAATAACTATTCCAATTCTACCCATAACTCCTGCTCCTTTTCATCTTCACATTCTTTATGATTGAGTCTGATGCAAGTTTTACTGACCAAGTTTTAATATTTATAATGTCTCGTTATACCTATGGTCTACCCTAATGCACTAACGGACAGTGTACCCGATCGTGTTTAGTGGTAAAACCGAGGTTCTCCCAAGATCTATGTGAGCAGATTCTAATTAAGTCTAGGTGTCACAGATTTTAATAGGTTTTAAGGTTGAAATGATTAATTAACTACTAAAGATAAGAAAATAAAAGGAGAGGGTTGTGATCAATAGAGGAGAAGTGTGCTAACCTAGTTAGACATCCTATCATGTTAAGTTCAGGTTTAATTACTTCCAATTGCTTCAGGTGGGGGTAAAAGTCACTAGGACAACATTTGGTCAGTTCGTCCTAACCTATCAGCAGAGGCCTTCCACCGGAGATCAAACTACTACCCTTGAAAGTCCAGTTTTTTCTAGTCCCCTAAGCTGAGTCATTGAGTTCTGCTACATGCAAGATTCATAACAATGAGTGCCCGGGCGCTAGCATCTTAAACACTCATCCCTAACTTCTTAAGTTCATCCAAACGGTAGGTGATCAGTTGGTCAAATCGCACAAGCGAAAAAAGGGTCGTCAGTTGGTCAATTCTTACCCTTCCCACTCAGTCTACCTACTTATGGTCAGTTGGTCATATCTCCTAAGTAACTAGTCACTACTGCCATTCAAAAATACCGAAACAAGGGTAGCTACCAAAAAACTATGCATGCGTACACTAGAAACAATTGAACGGAAGCAATGTAAAAATAAACAAAACAATCAAGGAATCATAACTAGGCTAGCACCAGAGGTGCTTAGCCTCTCATATTAACTAAAACAATCGATTCAATGTTTAACATATCGAAATACATGAATTGAAAGTAAATAAATAATAAATTGCTAAAGGTTATTGTTAGGGAGTGATTTATCCCTTGGAGATGGCTTCGTATGCTCCTTGAGACCTGCCTTCAGCCTCCTATCCACGTTCTCTCCTTTTGTGTGTGGAGTGAATGAATAGAAATACATAATTTTAGGTTGTATTTATTGGCCAGATCTGGTTACGGCGTAACTTAAGTTGAGAGTTACACCAAAACATCTATTTCTTCGTATTTTGTTCTGGAAAAGCTGGTTACGGCGTAACATCTGGAATGAGTTACGCCGTATCTTCAATAAATCATGGTTATGCCATATTTATGGAACGAGTTACGGCGTAGCTTGCAGCGGCGCGTAACATCATTTGACCTAATTAGTTACGGCGTAATCCTAGGAGGGAGTTACGCCGTGATCTTCAGTTTAGTTGGTTTTCTGAGCCACGCTCTAGTTACGGCGTAATGTGAGAGGAGAGTTACGCCGTAACTACTTTAGAATAAGCATACTATCATATATCTTCAATAAACTCTCCAAATCCGCGTCTCATTAGCTCCAATGCTCGTAATTTACCTGAAAGTGAAATATAGAGGAAAACAAGCGTAAATCCATATAAATGATATAAAATACGAGCATTATCGGGGGAAATTGACATTTAATATTTAGGACTATTTGATGTTATCAAATATCCCCCCACTTGAACTCTACTTGCCCTAAAGTAGACCTTATTAGATATATTCCTAAAAAGATATCTCCCATTACCTGGAAAATATAAGTTTACAAATCCCTTATGCTAGAAAAAAACAAAGCCGAACACCTCATGAAATGGGAACTAAACACTCAAATCTCTCAACTATTCTAAATGTCAATTTCGGGGTGATCACTCAACGCACAGTCATAGCATGTATTCTATCATAAGCTTGACGGTTACACCAATCTCCACCACTAGACTTAAGGACTAAAAAATTCTTGAAGGCAATATGGGTAGACACGACAAAGGTTAAGGTTGAGTCATCATTACTAACATGTCACGGCGAAGTGGACAAAATCAATCATGCATGACCAAATCCATGGCCAAGACACCAATGATTGCTCGCTGCATTACCTAGACACGCTTCATGACAAAAGGGTAGGATAAGACATGGGTTAAAATTGGTGTAAAATAAAATCAAGCAAATAGTATAAATCTATAACCAAGTCATCACCACTTACCATTCATCCAAAGTTCAAGTTTCAAAGTTAAGAAACCCGATCATGATAATACCAGGTAGATGTGCCATTAGAGGACGTCATGATGGGCACATTACCAACTCCATTCTTCAAATGTGACCGAGGAGGCCTCCTCGATACTAAATCTATAATAAGCTCATAACATAGTGCTTATAACTTCGCACTTTATAAATAAATAACTATAACTATTTTTTTTTGAATCACCTTATCATGTTTTCTTATTTTTTATTTTTTTCACATAACAACTAAACATAATATCCCCCTACTTGAGATGAACAATATGAGAATTTGGGGGGTCTTCAATGATCTTTAAGAATATGTCGTCGACGAAAGCGTGATTCCCGAATCTTTCCACTTGAACCTTAAACTTAGGCAAACAATGACTTCCCAATTACAAATAAAGACTACAGGGTAGGCTAAGGTGCATGGGTGTAACGAAACAATATGATGGGTGAAAAAAATGAAATGAATGGCTCAGATGGGTGTATCTAGGGCATCTTTCACTAAAGATGAGGGCAACAAATGATTTAACATGGGGTTCGAGAAGTCGAGGTGACTAATCGAAAGACACACAATGATAGGCTATTTGGGTGATAATCCTATAATACTGCCTTCTTTAACTAAAAAGTCCAAATACATCGAGCTAACTTAACATACCTCGTCTATGGTCTCGAAATGATGTAAAGGTCAAGTTCTAAAGTTTACAAGCTAACGGCACACTCATAATTTGGTAGATTTGGGGTAAAAATTTGAAAACGATAAGGCTAATTTCACCATATAATATCAAGGGTTATAATGTGCTCGGCTAAGGTCTAATCTAGTTAGGTTAAGAAAAACATGTCAAAATTTTAAAAATGGCATAATTTTTCAAAATAAACTAGAAAAACGAGGGCAAAATAAAGTTCAAAAGATAATTCTACTCCCGTCCCCGCACTTGAAATGTACAAAGTCCCTTTTGTACTAATCGTTAAATAAAGATGAAGAGAAAAGTAGAATTAGACCGAGAACTTCCCTGAAATTTGCTCCAAAAATAAAGAAGGCTCACGAAAAGAAGCGTGCCTTCGCATAAGCATCCACGAGCAAACTTCAATCCCTAAAATCACACTACCAACAAGCATAATTCTAAAAAAAGAAAAAGAAAAATGAAAAGAAACCTAACTCACTTTCGTAGGAATCACGGTTGCATTTAGCGTATGCAACAAGCCTTTTAAACCACTTGGTGTCCCAAGTGGACGAGTGTAGTCTCGTGAGGGCTTACAGGGAACATAACCACAAAGTTCATTTAAAAACTAATACAAGGTTATTGTGTTTTAAAAAGAAAGAAGTGTTACAGAGGATAGTTACGTCGTAACTCTTATTATGAGTTACGCCGTAATTAGTTCAAAACCTGGCAGACACTACAGGAGTGTAGCTACGGCGTAACCATTGCATGGAATTACGCCGTAATTGGTAATGCTATGAGAAACTACTACAAAAAGTATGTTACGATGTAACCATAAGAATGAGTTACGCCGTAATTGTGGATGGATCAGGTCCCCGTTCAGCATGCTGCAGCAACTTTCTCCGTTTTCCTGCAAAAATGGTTAAAAACACCAAACCCAACAGAAATGGAAATAAAACAAATGAAAGGGATAATTCGGGTTGTCTCCTGAAAGAGCACTTTTCTTTATTTACGAGTCTTTAAGTTAGACTCAAATCCATGGGGCTTTATGGTGGCCTTTGGACTTGGCCAACTTCCTCCTTAGCTGCTTTTTGGTTAGAGGATGGCAGGTCCCAAACACATGGAGGAATAATTGGAGTCAAGGAGTATCGATTTTCTTGTAAAAAATTAGCTTTCGCCCATTCGTAGCGAAATTTAGACTTGACTTTCCATTTTAGCTTGACAACTCCAAACTTCACTTTAACCCAATTTTCAAATAAAATTCCCTTGTATGTGACTTTCATTCTCCTTTCTTCGTTAAAACACGCCCATTCCTTGTGTTTGAGCCAGTTAGGATCGGGGAATTCTCCTCCATTGCAAATCTTCCAGTTTGGATCGCACGTAGGCCACGCTTGAGTGAATTCATCAGAAATTATAGCCAGTTCACAAAAATGAAGAGTCCAATCAACCTCAGCGAACCAATCGGTCATAATATCGTGTCCTCGAAACCAATGCTCCTTGATCAGTTTTTCGACTTCCCAACACCACCAAACTTTTGCTTCCTCTTTTATCCTTCTAATGAAAAAATGTCCTCCTCCATTGCATCATTTGAGAAATAGAGAAAATGTTGGCAATGTTAATTTCGAACCGTTAATCACAGAAATTTCAGGAGCACAACAATGAAGTTTTCCTAAAACAACAATATCAGGCACGGAAGGTCGGACTTCTTCTTATTTGCTGCTGTCTTCATCACTAGACTCAGTTTTCTGGAAATGGCCAAAATAAGAAGGAGGAAAATTATCGGAACAATCAACTTGTACCTCCTTGGAAACTTTATTTGTAACAACTTCATCTGGTTCGTGGCACAAAGTATCGTCCATTCTAAATACTACTCTCTCATCATAATATCCCAATGAGAGCTCCTTTTCCAAAACCTTGATCCGGGCTTGTGATGAGGCAAGGAAAGGTCTACCAAGAATTAAGTGTTCCCTCGGGGTTTTATCCATGTCGATAACCATAAACTCGGATGCAAATACGAGCCTATCTACCTTGACAAAAACACCACCCGTGATCCCAAAAGGGGTTGCTTTGGTTATGTTAGCCATATCGATAACCATGTCTGTTTTCCAAAGATGGATTAATCTAAGATTCAAATATATTGAGAGTGGCATTATGTTTATGCTAGACCCAAGATCTACTAATCCCAAGAGATCATGATCCCCCACAGAACATGGAATGACGAACCCGTTTGTGCAAACATCTTTAATTGAAAGTAACTCTGTTTCTAACCTATTCTCGTCATCTGGTTCCTGGTTACGCCGTAACTCATTAGGATAGTTATGGCATAACTGCAAACTGTTGCCAACAGTCGCAGCATTTGAATTAGGAGAATGGAAATCTTCACTAACAATCTTTGAATCATCAGCAAAAACGGCCTTACACCCCACCGTAGGTTTAACTCCCTTATATTCAATGTCGTTCTTCTCTATCTCTGCCCTAAGTTTCTCCACCATAGCTTCTAGGTTTTTTGGGGTTGTGTCGTGATTGGAGAGGCTTCTATTTGTGTTTTCCTGGAAATCTTTGAGCCATTATCCTGTTCTTTTTGCTTTTGGGCTGAGGTTTCCAGGAATTGGTTAATAGTTTCTTCAATGCTGGGCATTATTTCTTCATAAGGCCCGCGGTTGTAATTTCCAGGAGGTCCTCCACGATAACCATTACTATTACGATTATCCCCATAAAACGATCGATTTTCTCCATATTTAGATTCTTGAACTGTGCTATCTTTGTCAATGTGAGGACAATTTTTGGTGAGATGTCCTCCTCCACAGCTTTCGCAAACTACTTGGATGGCATGAACACATTCTCTGAGCTTGAGCATATCCCAACCAAGATTTTCAATTTTGCTAGTGATGGCGGTAATTCCATCAAGATTTCCGCCAAGGTTTTTCTTGCTTCCTCCATCATGCCACTTTTGGGAATGATCGGCCATTTTTTGGATGACTTCAATGGCAAGAATATGGGTCATGCTCGGAATTGGTCCTTGGTAGTCCATCATCTGTCTTGTAGTTACCTTGATACCTTTGTAAAAGATGTTGACCTTTTGCTGGCTATTCAGGTCATGAGTTGGACATTTGTAGAAGAGATCGTTGTGTCTATCCCAGGCTTGATACAATGTTTCATCGTCATCTTGCTTGACATTATGGATCTCCATGAGCTGATTAGATATCTTCGACGGAGGACAATATCTTTGGATAAAATGTTTTTTTAGCAGAGCCCATGTATCAACTGCCCCGACGGGCAATCTTTCGATCCATCTTCTTGCTCCCCCAGTAAGAGTCATGGGGAACACAAGGAGCATTACAGCGTCATGAAAATCACCAAGGATGTTGAAAAGGCTTGTGATGTACAAGACATTCTCAACATGTTCATATGCATCTTCGTCTCTGTTTCCTGAGAAATTGTTAGCACGAAGCTCCCTCATAAATTGATCTTTAATCACGAAATGGACATTAGCTCTGATTGCGGGTCTTACGAGCCCCAGCCCTTGTTCTTCTCTTGTCAACGTTAAATATTCCTCAAGAGTGAAGTCATCAATGTTAACAACTTTCATGGTACCTGAAACTTGAAAAGAAATCGTAAGAAATAGAGAAAAATTAAAACAAAACAGAAATGAAAGACTTAACAAAAATCCTAATATAACTTGCTGGAAGTGGCGCCAAAAACTTGATGCAGGTTTTACTAACCAGGTTTTAATATTTATAATGTCTCGTTATACCTATGGTCTACCCTAATGCACTAACGGGCAGTGTACCCGATCGTGTGTAGTGTAGTATTCGATAAAACCGTGGTCGTCCCAAGAGCTATGTGAGCATATTCTAATAAATCTAGGTGTCACATATTTTAATAGGTTTTAAGGTTGAAATGATTAATTAACTACTAAAGACAAGAAAATAAGAAAAGCAAGTAAATGCGAGGGTTGTGATCAATAGAGGAGAAGTATGCTAACCTAGTTAGTCATCCTATCATGTTAAGTTCACGTTTAATTACTTCCAATTGCTTCAGGTAGGGGTAAAAGTCGCTAGGATAGCATTTGGTCAGTTCGTCCTAACCTATCAGCAAAGGCCATCCACCAGAGATCAAGCTACTACCCTTGAAAGTCCAGTTGTTTTTAGTCCCCTAAGCTGAGTCATTAAGTTCTGCTACATGCAAGATTCATAACAATGAGTGCCCAGGCGCTAGCATCTTAAACACTCATCCCTAACTTCTTAAGTTCATCCAAATGGTAGGTGATCAGTTGGTCAAATCGCACAAGCAAAGAAGGGTCATCCGTTGGTCAATTTTTACCCTTCCCACTCAGTCTACCTACTTAGGGTCAGTTGGTTATATCTCCTAAGTAAGTAGCCACTACCGCCATTTAAAACTACCGAAATAACGGTAGCTACCAACAAACTATGCATGCATACACTAGAAACAATTATACGGAAGCAATGTAAACATAAACAAAAAAATCAAGGAATCATAACTAGGCTAGCACCAGAGGTGCTTAGCCACTCATATTAACTAAAAAAATCGATTCAATGTTTAACATATCGAAATACATGAATTGAATGTAAATAAATGATAAATTGCTAAAGCTTATCGTTAGGGAGTGATTTCTCCCTTGGAGATGGCTCCGTATGCTCCTAGAGATCTGCCTTCAGCCTCCTACCCACTTTCTCTGCTTTTGTGTGTGGAGTGAATGAATAGAAATGCAGAATTTTGGGCGGTATTTATAGGCCAGATCTGGTTACGGCGTAACTTAAGTTGAGAGTTACGCCGTAACATCCATTTCTTCATATTTTGCTCTGGAAAAGCTAGTTACGGCTTAACATCAAGAATGATTTACGCCGTATCTTCAATAAATCATGGTTACGCCGTATTTGTGGAACGAGTTACGGCGTAGCTTGCAGCAGCGTGGAACATCATTTGACCTAATTAGTTACGGCGTAATCCTAGGAGGGAGTTACGCCGTAATCTTCAGTTTAGTTGGTTTTCTAAGCCACGCTTCTGTTACGGCGTAATGTGAGAGGAGAGTGCCGTAACTACTTCAAAGTAAACATACTATCATATATCTTCAATAAACTCTCCAAATCCGCATCTCATTAGCTCCAATGCTCGTAATTTACCTGAAATATAGAGGAAAACAAGCGTAAATCCATATAAATGATATAAAATACGAGCATTATCGGGGGAAATTGACACTTAATATTCAGGACTATTTGATGTTATCAGAGTCTTTCCTGAACCAGCTCCCATAACTTGATTAAGTCATCTCTGACAAATGATTATCACATATCTGCAAATGTCTTGTACATCTCCACAATATTACCAACTCTGATGATTCTCCAAGCATTTCCAAATCTGTCAGCATGTATCTCCCAGTCAATGATAGGATGCTTGGACTTCAAAGCTTCTACATGTATTCCTTCATCAGGTTGTATTTCCATTAATTCCTTCAAAACATTATCTTCCAGATGTTCCTTTGCAGTAGATGATGTTAATACAAATAGACCGTAAAAACTTTTATTTATATTTTACGATCTTCAAATGTTTTGTCGATAACAAATGTAAAATCATTTTAATGAAACAAATAAAGTACGTAATTGGTTTGAGCCAATAGTTTACTAACACACTTATGTTTTCACATAAAACACTAAACAAGTAAAAGTGGTTTTATGATTTAGTAATACATATGTACAACAACTAGTGTTTACATATTGGGTAGATATATACATAAGTATTTGACCCATTGACTAAATACATTGAATGTTATTGGGTAAAATCCAAAGTCCATGACCCATACCAATGGAGCATAACCCATAACCCATTACATGACATCATGCATAAGTCATATATGGATATTATCCATGACCCGTGGTCTTAACCCATGACCCATGGACTAGATGCATTGCATCTTGTAGATACATTGTATCTACTTGGATACCCACGGTCCAAAGTCTAGGACCCATGACCCATAACCCATGACCCATGACCCAAAACCCATGGGCAAAGAGAAGCGTCCCACGAATCCCCAGAATTACACTGGAAGGATCCCTTAAGCGTGGGATCCGTGGGATCCGTGGAACAGTAGCTAAAATCTCTCTATATATATTGAGCCATTTCTTCATTTTGGGTTGCCACTCCCACACATACTTTCTCCAAGTATTGTAACTTCTAACCTTAGATCCTAAGGATCTCTCTATGTAGTTTGTGTTTTTTTTATGTGATTCTCTAGGTTCCTCTTAAAGGCTAGATCACCACCTCTTGAAGTCGAGAAAGCTCAAGTCAATGAGCTGCCATGCTTCGTCATCATCAAGACTACTGAGGTTCTCTTGTTGATACTTCTTTCTTCCTCTATAGAAGTGTTGTGTCAAAGGCATTAGTGAAGGATGCCGAAAGAGTCAAGACGAAATGTAACATATTGGATTTCACAAACACATCATATCATAAACACAAGTAGGCGTACAAGATGAGGTTTTAGAGAGACAAAGAGTTAGAGGTTTGGGAACTTAGTAAGAGAAAATGAAAGTATTATTATGAGCTCCAACTCTCTACCTTGGGAGGTAGAGAGTATTTATAGTCTTACACAAAAGGCCACCTACGGGCTGTGGATCAGGCATACAGTGGGTAAAGACCCGTCCGTCCTCCACGGTGATACAAAACTAAATACTACTTAACATTAAATAACAATGACTACGAGCTTTCTAACGATTACATATACTTGAGGTGACCGACACTTTAATAACTGAATTTACTAAATCCTAACAATCTCCCCCTAAGGGAGGTCACCTCAAATTACAATGAATACAAACAGATATTACATTAGATTGTCCTTGGATTCTTGATTAAATTCTTTGCTCAGTAGCTCGTAGTCTTTGATTCTTCATGTTCCGTATGTTTGGATAAATCTTGTGGAGGTCTTTTACTGATCCACGTGATAATGAGTTTTGAGCCAGTTTTGAGATCATCAGCTATCATAAATCTCTGACTTATCCTTTGTGGTGTTGGTATTATGTGATGTTGTGACTTTTGGACCGACATGCTCACATTCTGGATCATGATTTCTTCTCATCAGAGTAGCGGAAGCTTTCGTTGATTCAAGATATTGGCAGCAGCAGAAGCATGGAGTGAGAATATCAGAGTCATTGATGCTCTAATCATGATTTCTTTTGAAATGAATGTGATGTGTGAGCATGCGGCTATGGATTGACCGCTTCATTCTGATCAGCTGCAAATGTCGAGCGTACCTGCATACAACAGTTAGCAATAAAGCGCACGAAAGTGTCTTTGATCACTTTCGTTGAATTGAGGTACATGGCCACGGTTCCCCGTTGATCAGTACAAGTACTGCCTGTGATCAGGTATAATTCCGAAGAATTTCCTTGACAGGGTTTCGCAGCTACTCTATTTGTTCTCAAACCGGAACGTCTCAAAGAAGACAACACGGAGTGAGTGAACCAGCGAATTGAGATTCACTGATTGATGAAAAGAGATTTGAAAAACAATCGAGTACCGCTCAATAGAAATTATTTTTGCAATGCAACGAAGGTTTTAAAGAAAATCAATTATCAATCATAAACACCTTTTATTTTGAAATATGAGTACACAGTCGATGTGCTAAAGAAAAGAGTTTTAACGCACAACGACCGGTTTTTCAAAGGTATCTGTCAATCCATAACCTGAACCAGGATTGAATCATAATTATGACTCGCCCCATTGTTTCTGTTCAGTTGTCACATGGTTGATCTATTGGATAGATCTCACATGCCACCCACTAGGAGCTTGTTTGATGTTGGCTCCATAAGGCTTTCCATCTTCATTGTGAATATGTTTGCATATTACTCAGATGTTCTGGCAATACCACAAGGATTGTAACACCCCAACCCGATAAGGGTAGAAGTATCACAGTATGGTGTCATATCAGAACATACATAATGAACATAAATCAAACAGCGGAAGCCTTATAATAAATCACAAGAGAATTCAAGTCAACAAGACTTATCAATACATAAATACAAAAAGAAAACTCCGAATGAAAATATAATAACAAAATCAAATGAAGTCTAAGATGACTATGCAAGGTCTCTATATCAGCTCATCTCTCAACCCCAAACAATCCCCAGCTCCTAGCTTATGTACCTACCGTAGGAAAAGAAATGCGGCTGAGCTTAAAAAGCCCAGTGAACAGATATAACGATAAAATAATAATAAAACTGAACTAAGAACAAAGTAAGGGAAGGTCAGTCAATAAATCTGGTATATCAAAGGAACAGAGTAGGGTAAATGAAACATAGGAAAAGGGGTCAGTTATCCACCACGAGCCAAAAAAACAAATCAAATCAAATCATATATCCATAGTAGCCTGTAGTAACCAATAGTAACCATAGCAGATATAACAGACATGGAGTGATCAGCTCCCAGATTGTGAAGACGCGTATTGCACACGACATCATTCACCAGATAAATCATAATATATCAGATAATAGAAAAAATCTAGGATGCATCCCGATAAGGGTAGAAGTATCACAGTATGGTGTCATATCAGAACATACATAATGAACATAAATCAAATAGCGGAAGCCTTATAATAAATCACAAGAGAATTCAAGTGAACAAGACTTATCAAAACATAAATACAAAAAGAAAACTCCGAATGAAAATATAATAACAAAATCAAATGAAGTCTAAGATGACTAGGCAAGGTCTCTATATCAGCTCATCTCTCAACCCCAAACAATCCCGAGCTCCTAGCTTATGTACCTACCGCAGGAAAAGAAATGCGGCTGAGCTTAAAAAGCCCAGTGAACAGATATAACGATACAATAATAATAAAACTGAACTAAGAACAAAGTAAGGGAAGGTCAGTCAATAAATCTGGTATATCAAAGGAACAGAGTAAGGTAAATGAAACATAGGAAAAGGGGTCAGTTATCCACCACGAGCCAACAAAACAAATCAAATCAAATCATATATCCATAGTAGCCTGTAGTAACCAATAGTAACCATAGCAGATATAACAGACATGGAGTGATTAGCTCCCAGATTGTGAAGACGCGTATTGCACACGACATCATTCACCAGACAAATCATAATATATCAGATATAACAGACATGGAGTGATCAACTCTTTAATATTATTATTATAGTTTAAGGTGTAAAGTGTTAATTTATAGAAGGTCAAGGTTTGCATATGACAAACTATTAAAGGTGAAGGTTGAAAATGAAAATATCAATTATATAGCATGTATTCATAAAACCACACGTACAGTAGCCATGGATTTTCATATCTTGACATGCTATCTTCGAGCTTGCTCGCGGTTTTTATTATGCATATCTACGACTAAGTAAACGTACCAAAAGACTAACTCCCGACTCATCTTCCCGACGCCCCATCAAAAATGTAAAACGGCTTACCCATTTGCCCCGCGATCACCCTCAAACTTACCCTCGAGACCATGTTTTTACCACCCGTTATCTTACGTGAATATTTCCATGATTTCATGTGATCTTGTTTATTATCTCATGTGATGAATCTTATTCTATTGTGAAAGTTTTAACGTGAGCATGCCTTCATGCCAACAAAATGTGCTTATCTTTTAACCATCGTATATTTGTAAATAAGATTACCATTCGTGTAACATGCGTGCATGAACAGTTGTGAAAGTTTAACATCAGATTCAATACAAGACTTTTTACTCATTCTTTACATTCGACAAGTATAAGGTTTATACATGATTTTAGGTGATATAGCTTTATTATTTATGTGACGTGGTATATAGCATACTTATCATGCGCATGAAGGAAGAACAAACAACTAGATTTATGAATAAAGAAGACGAAGGCGTAAAGATTACCTTGTAGCGTGCAGGAAGGTAAGACGAGAATTCAAGGAGAATAAAGGTCACGACAAGCCACTCTTGTGACCTAAACCCACGACAGAACCGAAACCCAAGCAGCCTCCTTCGACTTATAAATACCCACGATCAAAACCAAGATCTCGAACAAGTAACCCACGGAAAAAGCCTACTCAAGACACCCTACGAATCTTCTTTGTTGCTTTGAAATCGAATGTAAATTTGGAGACAATGGGTGTGCCGTCACTTTGCTATTTGGGATGGTGTATGAATTTTTAAAATGCGAATAGTAGGTTACAAGTGATGAAATTATATGGTGTAAATGGAAGTTATGAGGCGTTTATTTATGCCGATTTTAGGGAAGCAGTGATAGCCCAATTTAATTCTCCAACTTGAATGTGCAATGACAGTTACAACTAAGGGCCCGTTTGGTTCGGCGGAACCCTAAAGATTCTGGTGGAATTGGAATCCAATTCCATTTCTTAACGTGTTTGGTTGAAAATTTTAAAGAATTTGGAATCTGAATTCCATTCCTTACTGTGTTTGGTTGGCAAACGGAATGGAATGAAATTCCTTCAAAATCCCATATATATGGAATTCAACATTCCATGGCTATATGAGAAGGATTGTTTTCAATTCCATGGAATTCATATTATGTTTATCATTGTCATTGCTATTATTATTATTATTATTATTATTATTATTATTATTATTATTATTATTATTATTATTATTATTATTATTATTATTTATTTTATTTATTTATTTATTTTATTTTTATTTTTTATTATTATTTTTTTTATTTTTCATTTTATTTTTTATTTATTTTATTATTATTATTATTATTATTATTATCGATCATTTAATTATTATTGTTATTATTATTATTCTTTATAAACAACCATGTTATTAAGATTTAAAAATTATTATTTATTTAAAATTGAATATAAATTATTATTTATCTATAAAAAATTATTATTATTATATTTAAAAATTATTATTTTTTTAAAATTTAATATAATTTTTATTATATCTAACTTTTTTAATTTATACTTTAAAAAATACAATTGTCTTTTATATAAAAAAATTATTTATTTAATATATTAGTTTATATAATATTATTTAAAAAATTATTATTATTATTTGATAAGTAATTTATTTATTAAATAATATTTAGTTTATTAATCTTAAACTAAAATTATATTTTAAATATTTTAATATAATTGTTTTTTCTCATTTCATTCTTCCAACCAAACATGCGCTAGTATTTGCAGATTTCAATTCCGTCAGATTTTAAATCCTAAGGATTTCAATTTCTAACATTCCATTCCTTCAAATTCCAATTCCTTAAACAAATTCCAATTCCGTCAAAAACATTCTGCGAACCAAACGGGCCCTAAGGATTTCAATTTCTAACATTCCATTCCTTCACATTCCAATTCCTTAAACAAATTCCAATTCCGTCAAAAACATTCTGCGAACCAAACGAGCCCTAATGGTTTAATTTGTGGAATATTTGGTCGAATATGATGGTGTCCAAAAAAAAGAATATGGGTTTCCAACTCAAAGTATTATAGCTTGGCTTTTTATTTTATTTTATTTGCATGATCTTGTAGTTTGTATATGCATCTTCGGTCCATGCAATATATTGATGTGTACAATGTATTTTAGACGTAAGCGTTTTGGTTTCATTAGTCTTGCACATTATGTTTGGTAATGACTTAAAAGTTAGGTTAGAATTACATTTAATGAGCCTGGCGCAATTTACGTATTTTATAGACGTTGAGTTAGAGGGGTAAAATGGTCTTTTCACGCATTGTAGATTTTTAAGGTTTTACAACTCTTCCCCTCTAACAGAATATTTTCTTCCTCGAAAATTGAAGTAAACATGAATGAGAACAACAGAGATATACCAGGTTACAACGAAATGAGGGTAACAAAGATCAGACGAGAAACTTTACAGAGATGAGCGTGTGTCGAGAATTCAAACGAATCAATCGTATACAGATGAAGGTAGATCAAACGTATAAGCATAATGATCCCAAGGTCTTACTAATCTCAATCAATCTTAATCAGGTGCTAGAAATTCTAAGCTCTATGGCACTCCTCGAGACATCCTATGATCACAATGAGGGTACATCATATGATGTAAGTATTATCACGTTGGCCAAGCGTCATAATACCCGCATCATATGAGTATACCTTCATGATGACCATACTTTATCTCAAGTTGTGAAAATCATCCTATCAACCACCTAACGATCCATTCTACATCTTAGGGTTGGTCCGAAACAATCGTCACTAACGGATTCGAAATCAGAGAAGCAGAACATATAAGGAACGTAACGGAACATAGCAAGTACCATCGAACTGAGATACATCAGAAAATAGTATCAGGTCCTTCAATGCTAAAACAATCATCCAACACAGAATTTATACATAACATAGGTCATTCAAAAGAGAACAAATATTATTTAAGGAGTCTTATCCAACGAAAAGTCACATCAAAGTATCAAAGGAAATACTTGCCAAACATTAGTTTCAAGGAAAAGAAATAAAAGAACTAAAAAAAGAACTACTGACGGGTCGGCCCTTCTTCACTCCCATTTGCTTTCTTCTTAGGGCAGTCCTGAATCTTATGCCCCGTGGAACCGCACCTGTAACACGCTCCCGAGGCCTTATAACATTCGCCCGGATGGGGCTTACCACAAATTTTGCAAAGAGGAGGGGGAGGCAAAATCTCAGAAGGCCTCTTATAAGATGAAGAACCTGCAGAACAGTCATGCTGAGTACTACGAGAAGAGTGATCCCGAAACTGACGTTGACCTCCATTATCACGACCCTGACGGTCGTCCCATGACCTATCATATCTCTGCTGACCCTGCACTCGAGTGTCCTGGCGTCTCGTAACTTCTGTCCTGTCGACCCCTGGAACCACGCACTTGGTCTTGACGACCTCTAGAATCATATCCCTGGTCATGTCGACCCTGAGAATAAACCTTATCACCGTCCCTGCCCCTTTTGTTGAAACCCTGGTCTGCATGGAGCAACTCAATGTTACGTGCAGCATCCGCAACCTGAACCACCTCAGTATGCTCGGTATTAATCAACCTGTCCAGAACCCACCTTTTCAAGCCCCATTTAAAGTGTCGAGCTTGCCTTCGTGCATCTCCTGCAACAGCCCCCACGAAACCAGCTAACCTCATGAATCTCTGCATGTACTCGTGGGAAGTCTCCCTGTCCAACTGATATATGTTGTTGTAGTCCCTTTCATACCGTTGCTGCTCTGATTCTGGAAAGTACTGTTTATAGAAGATATCCCGAAAAGTGTTCCAGGTGCAAGTATCCAGAAAATTCTCTTCCTTAGATAAGAGATAGGCTTTCCACCAATTGAGGGCATCTCCCTCAAGTTTGAAAGTGGCAAGTTGAGGTTTAACTTCATCTCCACAACCCAACACACCGAACAGCTTCTCCAAGTGTGTAATCCAGTCTTCTGCTTCATTAGGTGAAGTCGTTGAGTGAAAAGGAATTGGTTTGAGTTTGTTAAAGCGCTCAATCCAAACATGCATAGGTGTAGGTGGGTCAGCACCACCACCTCCGCCGGAAGAGCTAGCGCCACTACGAATGTTGTTAGTGATAGTAGCGACAATCTTGGGCATAGCAGCAGCAAGAGCACGGGCAATCAAAGCTTCGAAGTTGGGATTACCATCCCCGTTAACCTCGCTGTTTCTTCGGGTATTCACCATCTGAACGATTATCAAACGATTAGCAAATATTAGGAAATGAGATGAAAAGCATGAACGGAAATGACGATAATGGAACCTAGAATCTACCCAAAATCTCACCAGTCAAAACTTAAGCTCTACGGGTCAATGATTAGGGTCCATATGTCACAGGTCCTGACTACAAGTCGTAAACCTGAGCTCTGATACCATAATTGTAACACCCCAACCCGATAAGGGTAGAAGTATCACAGTATGGTGTCATATCAGAACATACATAATGAACATAAATCAAACAGCGGAAGCCTTATAATAAATCACAAGAATTCAAGTCAACAAGACTTATCAATACATAAATACAAAAAGAAAACTCCGAATTAAAATATAATAACAAAATCAAATGAAGTCTAAGATGACTAGGCAAGGTCTCTATATCAGCTCATCTCTCAACCCCAAACAATCCCCAGCTCCTAGCTTATGTACCTACCGCAGGAAAAGAAATGCGGCTGAGCTTAAAAAGCCCAGTGAACAGATATAACGATACAATAATAATAAAACTGAACTAAGAACAAAGTAAGGGAAGGTCAGTCAATAAATCTGGTATATCAAAGGAACATATTAGGGTAAATGAAACATAGGAAAAGGGGTCAGTTATCCACCACGAGCCAACAAAACAAATCAAATCAAATCATATATCCATAGTAGCCTGTAGTAACCAATAGTAACCATAGCAGATATAACAGACATGGAGTGATCAGCTCCCAGATTGTGAAGACGCGTATTGCACACGACATCATTCACCAGACAAATCATAATATATCAGATAATAGAAAAAATCTAGGATGCATCCATACGCCCCTTCAGACAGATAGTGGCCATACAATATATATCGAGCTCATAATCAGATAACAGAAAGGGACGGTGTGTAACATCACTCGTACACACTAGAGTCATGCCATCGGTGCATCAATGACACGGACATGGAACCCCCATGCCTAGTGATAGCTCGGGTCTCAAACTGACAGGTCAAGGCAAGGTCATATAAAAAAGGATTCATATCAAAGGTTCAGGAGTCAAAGGTTCATATCAAAGTCCATAGCAAAAGTTCATAATCAAAGATGCATATCAAAGGTTCATAATAAGAAGGTTCATAATCAGAAGGTTCATATCAAACAGTTCACATAGGAGATTCAATCAAAGGGAGCATAGTAAAGTTATAGGGAAGCCCTAATAAGAAGGCTCAGAGCAAAGGATAACAGTTCAAAACCAATATCGAAAGATGTAAACGAATCATGAGAAACCCCTACTGAAAAGGGATAGAATATTTGTACCTTATTCGAAGCAAATCAACAATGAAAGCAAAATCAAGAAATGAGATCAACCCCGTCGCCCGTAACCTATATGAGTTAGATAACTTTCCATAAGAATCAGATTATTCGTTTTAGACGGCTTTCCACTTTTAGCAGGTTCCCACTTTTAGTAATCTTTCCATTTTAAGTAACTTTCTATTTTAGGTAACTTTCTATTTTAGGCAGGTTTTCATAATTAGTAACTTTCCATAAATGACAGGTTTCTATATGTAGTAAGTTTCCATAATTAGCAAGTTTTCGTATTTGGTAAGTTTAGCCAATTAGGATGCATTTTCAAGACATATTAGGTTAAGTGAGTATTTACACACTTTAAGGATCGTTTAAGGCAATTACGAAAGTTTAGGGTTCAAAGTGTAATTTATCAAAGTTTAGGGTTTATTGCGACAAGTACTAAATATAAGAAAACTCTTTAATAGTATTATTATAGTTTAAGGTGTAAAGTGTTAATTTATAGAAGGTCAAGGTTTGCATATGACAAACTATTAAAGGTGAAGGTTGAAAATGAAAATATCAATTATATAACATTTATTCATAAAACCACACGTACAGTAGCTATGGATTTTCATATCTTGACATGCTATCTTCGAGCTTGCTCGCGGTTTTTATTATGCATATCTACGACTAAGTAAACGTACCAAAAGACTAACTCCCGACTCATCTTCCCGACGCCCCATCAAAAATGTAAAACGGCTTACCCATTTTCCCCGCGATCACCCTCAAACTTACCCTCAAGACCATGTTTTTACCACCCGTTATCTTACGTGAATATTTCCATGATTTCATGTGATCTTGTTTATTATCTCATGTGATGAATCTTATTCTATTGTGAAAGTTTTAACGTGAGCATGCCTTCATGCCAACAAAATGTACTTATCTTTTAACCATCATATATTTGTAAATAAGATTACAATTCGTGTAACATGCGTGCATGAACAGTTGTGAAAGTTTAACATCAGATTCAATACAAGACTTTTTACTCATTCTTTACATTCGACAAGTATAAGGTTTATAAATGATTTTAGGTGATATAGCTTTATTATTTATGTGACGTGTTATATAGCATACTTATCATGCGCATGAAGGAAGAACAAACAACTAGATTTATGAAAAAAGAAGACGAGACGAAGGGCGTAAAGATTACCTTGTAGCGTGCAGGAAGGTAAGACGAGAATTCAAGGAGAATAAAGGTCACGACAAGCCACTCTTGTGACCTAAACCCACGACAGAACCGAAACCCAAGTAACCTCCTTCGACCTATAAATACCCATGATCAAAACCAAGATCTCGAACAAGTAACCCACAGAAACAGCCTACTCAAGACACCCTACGAATCTTCTTTGTTGCTTTGAAATTGAATGTAAATTTGGAGATAATGGGTGTGCCGTCACTTTGCTATTTGGGATGGTGTATGAATTTTTTGAAATGCGAATAGTAGGTTACAAGTGATGAAATTATATGGTGTAAATGGAAGTTACGAGGCGTTTATTTATGCCGAGTTTAGAGAAGCAATGATAGCCCAATTTAATTCTCCAACTTGAATGTGCAATGACAGTTACAACAACTAATGGTTTAATTGGTGGAATATTTGGTCGAATATGATGGTGTCCAAAAACAGAATATGGGTTTCCAACTCAAAGTATTATAGCTTGGCTTTTTATTTTATTTTATTTGCATGATCTTATAGTTTGTATATGCATCTTCGGTCCATGCAATATATTGATGTGTACAATGTATTTTAGACGTAAGCGTTTTGGTTTCATTAGTCTTGCACATTATGTTTGGTAATGACTTACAAGTTAGGTTAGAATTACATTTAATGAGCCTGGCGCAATTTAGGTATTTTTTAGACGTTGATTTAGAGGGGTAAAATGGTCTTTTCACGCATTGTAGATTTTTAAGGTTTTACAAGGATAATGCGTAGGACTCATAAGATATAATCTCTCTTTCCACATTGTGTGAAATAGAGAGTCTTCATTGACAGTGTCCTAAGGAGATTTAATTGATGATCTCGTAGCTCTAGACTCAATTGTGCATATTTGGTTCCTATGCCGGAGACTAGGGAGAGGGTCTCCTTCTTCAATATCAACAAACTCTAAGAGAAAGTTGATCGATTATGTAGGTTCCCCGTGAGAATGAAACAATCCCTTTTAAGAGAAACTTAAGTAGCTTGCAAAGTTGTAGTGCAGTGCGTCACTGGGTCTATGACGTCTTGTCTTCAATACCGATGTTACCTTGGTAACCAACAGTAGCATATGAATTAAACCCGGTTTCTGCCATAAGGTTGAATGAATGGAGGGCTATTTCTTTTCAACCTTTTTCATATTCAATTCTTTTTCATTCTTCAACCCCTTCAGTGCTTACCGAGACTATATAACTAGAACCTTGTTGGGTTTATTCCAGTACTAGCTCAGTCTCAGTCCGCACTCTTCCCATATCTCACTTTTCTCCTTTTTTTCATCAAACCTAAGGACTTCTACACTATCTAGTGGATTGTCACCTATCCTTATCATCCTTATATCACCATACATAAGGTAAATTTGGTCGGTCTATTTGGTATTGTTCATCTGCCATTGGAATCAATTGAAAACCATTTGAAAATCAATCCAGATACTTGTGATATATTATCAAAGCATTTTGTACCTAAATTGTTTTTGATATTTTTAGAAAGAGAGCTCTCCCTCAACATGTGCATCATGTATTTGAAATCGTTTTAGCACACGGAGGCAAGAGGAAGGATTAACTTCTTTGATTACCATTTTTTAAAAGATATCAACATCACTTCCCTGATTAAATAAAGTAGATAAAGCATATTGGGGAAGGATGAGGTTTTCAAAAGTTTGCTCCCCCTCAATATGTGCCTCGCGGTTTGAACGAGTTTTGCACAAACTAGAGGAAATCTGCACTTAGATACAAATCAATCACGTTTCAATTCTTTTTGGTTCAAAATAGATGCTCCCCCTCAACATGTGCATGGAAAATTTGAAATAGTTTGGCACATGTGGGGAGGAAAACTTGCTAAACACTTATGGAACCATTTATCAAATTATCAGTTTAAATCCAATTTAAATCACAAATTCTCCCCCGATCACAATTTTGAAAGCTTTTGAGGAGAATTGTGACTTGATTTTATTATGAAAACATTTTAACTGATAAGTATTGGACTTAGAGACTTTACACTCCATTGATTAAACATGCATGATTATCTTTTGAAAACAATTGTATGACAAATAACATTTTGATTTAATTGAAATCATTCTCCCCCTCAATCAATAACATAAGTTGTTGATTGAGAGGTAGATATTTTTTACAAACGTTAAGTCCAGATGATTTTCAAAAATAGAGTCCGAGTTATTTTACACAGCAATTAGTTTTCATTAGATAGTAAGTAATTGTTTATAAAATCAGAGCATGAGATTTGACGAACAAGATAAAGCATGGCTCTGTTCTTTCATTGAAAAACGGGTTACTGCCTGAAATGACAATAAACAGTAGTTTCACTTTCTCCCAAAAATATTTTTTGACTTTTTGATAATTTTTTTTTCGAACAATATCTAAAGTCCCGTGTCATTCTTTGAATGACAACACAAAGACCGTAGATATTTTCGAATCGAGAAAAACATGACAAAATGACAATATTTTTTTGAAATTTTTCAATATTTTTCAAATTTTTATGGATTTTTTTTTAAGTTTTATATTTTTCTATTTGCTTTTTGAAGGTTTTGAAATTTTGTATTTTGCTTTTCGAATAAATATTTACAAGATATGGATGAAGAAAGACCTTTTACTCCTCTTCTTCCTCTAGAATACGTTTAAGTGTTTCTGGTTGAAGACTCTTTAGACCAAGTCGTGGGAGGATAAACTCAAAACGTTCTCTAGGAAGAGTGTTGGTGAAGATGTCTGCACAAAATAAAGTTCCACCACACCGTTTTCTACTTGCTCCCGGATGAAATGATGTCGAATGTCGATGTGTTTTGCTCTTGAGTGTAGAACGTTGTTGCATGAGAGAGCAACAGCACTTTTATTATCACAGTACAGAGGGATTTTGTTGAATTCAAAGCCATAGTCAGATAATTGGGATCTCATCCATAGGATTTGAGCACAAAAAGATGACATGGCTCTGTATTCAACCTCTGTATCAGAAATAGAAGTACTTATTTGCTTCTTTGAAGACCAGCTCACAAGCTTGTCACCCAGAAACTGAGCACCTCCAGACGTACTTCGACGTGTATCTTGACAACCTGCATGATCGGCATCTGCATAGGCCGTTAGTGACATACCGGTGTCCTTCGGGTACCAAAGTCCCATATTGATGGTTCCTTGGAGATACCGAAAGACCCGTTTAACCGCTTCAAGGTGCTTTTTGGTAGGCTTAGCCTGATATCTAGCACACATGCAAACAGCGAATAGAATGTCCGGTCTCATGGCGTGAGGTACATCAGGGATCCGATCATAATACGATATTTTGTTTGGTCTACCATGATCCCTGAGTGGTCCTCATCCAGTTTAGTACGCTCTATCATGGGAGTGTCAACAGGGTCACTAGAATCAAATCAAAATTTCTTTAAAAACTAATTTGCATATTTAGATTGATTTATAAAAATGCCTCTGGGACTTTGTGAAATTTGTAATCCCAAGAAAAATGACATTTGTCCCATCATTGACATTTGAAATTTGGAACCCATTTCATTTGAAAAACGATCACATTCATTGGGGTTAATCGAGGCAAAAATAATATCATCAACATATATTTGAACGTGAATTAAATGCTTTCCTTTGCTGAATCCAGTAGATAGAAGAAACTTTGATAGCGTATCATACCATGCCCTTAGAGCTTGCTTCAAACCGTAAAGAGCCTTCTTCAAACGATAGACGTGTGTAGGATGCTCTGGATTCACAAACCCTTCAGGTTGGCTGACGTATATGACTTCTTTAAGATTTCCTTTAAGAAAGGCCGTCTTTACACCCATCTGATAAACTACCATGTTCTTACTTGCAGCATTAGCCAAGAAGATTTTGATTGCCTCGATACGGCAACAGAGCAAATGATTCTTCAAAGTCAATACCCTCCTCTTGACGGTATCCTTTTGCAACCAATCGAGCCTTGTTCTTTAAAACATCACCATGCTCATCAAGTTTCACTTTGAAGATCCACTTTAGAGCAATGATCATAGCACAATCTGGAGCAGGTACTAATTCCCATACATTTAGTCGATCAAACTCATGAATTTCTTATTGCATGGCATTGAACCAGCTGTCTTCATTCATGGAAGTTTTAACATCTTTTGGTTCGACCTTAGAGAGTATGGAGTTGAAGAAGCACCATAAGGCATCGGTTGCAATTTGTTTCTGTGGGGATACTGGATGAGAAGGGTTTCCAATGATGTTGTCCAATGGATGATCATGTGTCCACTTTCTAAGGTGTTCATGTGGTTGTAGTTGAGGAACTGACGTTGCAGAGTCGATATCTCCTGATGAAGATGGTTTTGATGATGATTCAGGAGCAAATATGTTTTCAAATGTAGCATCTTCGGGAGTAGCAAAAGGATTTTCATCATCTGTAACAGCAGCAACATTTCCATTGTGTACACTTGATGATTGAGGAATTGATGATGATACTGAATGATCGTAGAAGGCTTCTTGACTTAGTGACATAGAAACTAAAGGGTTAACTTCATTGGCGAGGGATAGGAGCAGCCTCGATGATGGAATTGACATGATCATTAGCCCTTGGCTCATAGTGTTCATCAAACATAGGATCAAATAATTTCTTCAAATCATCTTCAGAAGGAGGTACATAATGAGTTGCTGGTGAGGGATTTGAAACGAGAGTAGAAGCTGATAGAACTACTTGATGAAAGTTGAGATCGGGTCCAGAACTGGATTGTCCTGGAGCCATTTGCCCGGACAGCTCATCGAACATGACGTGAGTAGTTTCCATGATATCTCGAGTTCTTTTTTGGTAGATTCGGTAACCCTTCTTGTTAGATGCATAACCTAAAAAAACTCCAATGTCCGCCTTAGCTCTTAATTTACCTAAATCTTGACCGTCATTCGTTGGGTAGCACAAAGCACCAAACACACGAAGGTAGGAGGGATCAGGTTTTCGTTTATGGACAAGTTCATATGGAGTTTTTTCATGAGAGGTATGCATAAGGGAACGATTTTAGGTGTAGCAAGCAGTGGCAATGGCTTCAGCCTATAGAAACATTGGAACCTTTGAATAAATTGGCATTGTTCTTGCGGCTTCCACAAGAGTTCGATTTCGTCTTTCAACTACACCGTTCTATTGAGGAGTTCGTGGAACACTTCTTTGATGACTGATCCCAACACTTTCATAAAATTGAATTAAGTCTTTGTTAACAAACTCTGTGCCATTGTCTGTTCGAACAATTCTAACGGTATTATTGAGTCAAACCTGAAGCTGTTTGATAAGTTTGATGATGACATCTGGAGTTTCATCCTTTGTCCTTAAAAACTTTACCCAAGTAAATCGAGAGTAGTCATCAACAATGACTTGAATGTATTTCTTCCCATTTATCATTTGCACTTTCATTGGTCCGCACAGATCCATATGAAGGGTATGAGGAACTTCCATTACTGAGTTTGTGGGTTTTGGTTTGTGGGTATATTTCGTGCTTTTTCCCAATTGGCAAGCTGAGCAAAGATGATCTTTTTCATATTTTAATCTGGGTAAGCCTCTGACAAGGTCCTTTCTGGACAGGTTATTCATGGTGCCGAAGTTCAAGTGATTGAGACGACGATGCCATAACCATGACTTTGTTTTCGAAGCCTTTGACAACAAGCAGATTGGAGAGGACTTCATCATGTCTTCGAAAGAGATGGTGTATAGATTTGAACCACGGGTTCCTCTTAATAGTTCCACACCATCGAGTTCTCTAACGAAACAAGTATGTTTTCTAAATGCCACTTCTAGATCAGAATCACAGAATTAACCAACAGAAAACAAGTTATGACCAAGACCTTCAACATAATATACCCTGGAGATTACACTATTTCCAACCACGTAATCTCCATAACCCATAATAGCACCAAAATGATCATTTCTGAATCTCACAGTTTCGATGAATTTACTCACGAAGTTCATGAGCCGCGACCGGTCTCCAGTCATATGCTTGGAAGACCGAGTCCAAGTACCACGTAATGATTTGAACGATCCGCAATTGAACACAGACAAGAATGGATAAATGGATAATTGGGATCCCCATGCAAGAATGGGTTCCATTTGGTTAGTAACATGATTGGAACACCCACATCAGAGGTAGAAACAATGGACTCATTAGAAATAGATGCGGTGCTAGTGTCCGTATTTGACCTATTCAAAGTATGTTCACTTCTTAAGGGAATAGTTCTACCAATAGGCATCCATTTTCTAGTGGGCATTGACTTAGCAAATTTAGGGCAAAACTCATTAACCTTACGCCAAGAGGTATCCATTGATAACCTATATTACTAAATTTCCTTCCTGTGGGTTTCCACTATTTTCTAACTTTCTTTCACCTTTGCCTTTTAGCCTTCTTAGCTTGATTTTTGGCATTAACAATTTTAACATGAGCATTTGACAGATTAGACAAAACATTCACACTACATTTATGATTAGTAACAGAAATCAAGCAGTCATCATTACATGGTTTGCAAATAGTAGCAGAATTCGAATTAATTACAGTACGCTTATAGCTAATACTAGAATCAACACGATTCATTTTATTCAACTTAAACTTAATATTCCTAGGGTGATCTTCTACTCTCTTCCATTGCACATTCTTAGCTTGCGAGGTCCTATCATGCTTGGTATTGCCTGGAGGCTTTGACCCGCTTGCTTTAATGTCACTAATTACTCCTGTAGAGGGAATTATGGGAACATTAGTTGGTTGATCTACTTTTTGCATTCCTAAATTAGAAGTGCAGGGATCTGAACTACTTGAAGGCACATTAGTGTTTACTTTCTTAAAACTGGGCATAGAATGGTTTGTATGCTTGGCACTAGGCATAGAACAAGGCGACACAGCTTTACCTTTTGCACCTAAGGATTTAGGACATGTTGCTATTAAACATTCTAGCAGCTCCTGAGATCATTTGGCCTGAATGCAAGCAAACCTAATTTCTCTATCAAGAGGCTTATTTATGAAATCCTCTTCCACAATCTCACGGAGACATTCTAGACTATCCTTAAGATGAGCACAATAGTTATGAAACACAAGTTCATTATTCCTAAGATGAGGAGGAATGTATTTAACAGTCACAGTATATTTGTAGTCTGAGGATGACTTGGATGCAACATTCTCATTAAAGACAAGTGGCAGTTTCCCTTTTTCTTGACTCCTTAGACTCTCAATTTCTTTTTGTAAAGACGTTATTTTTTCGTTGTTTTTGTCACGAGTGACTTTCATTGAATCATATAACTCTTTAAAGTGTCGTTTAACTTTTTCATTTTTTTCTAGAAAACTCTCGTTTTCTTTTTGTAGAGCTTTAACAGAATTTTGAAGATGAAAAGTTTGAGAATACTGAGAATCTAAAGGAGGAGGCATTTGGGAGGCAGTCACATTGTTATTTTCACCCTTTAATTGAGAAATTTGGGCTTTCAACTTTTTGATCGTGTTACAATGAGCTTGAATCTGTTCGTCACGTTTGTTTATCTGAAAAACTACATCAAACTCTGGAACATCTGAGGATGTCTTGATATTTGAGGTTTTGACATTTTCTTTAAGATGTTGATATTTTAGTTGTAAATCAAAATGTTCAACTTCTAGTTTAGAAAGATGTTTTACCAAATTATCGTGATCATGCTGATCAATTTTCTCATTTAGTTCTGAGTTTTTGTTTTCAAGCTCAATGACACGATCATGGGAAACTTTCAATGCAATAGATAATTCATGAAATCGAGCAGTAGTAATAGAGTGCTTAGTAACAGTATAAAACAAATCTTGAGCAACACAACTCGAAATCAAATTCTCATTTAAGATGTGCAAGTTCTTCCTTTCAATTTCATTATATTTAAGTTCATGTTCATAATCATTGACCTCAACTATCATTGCATCAAATTCCTTTTCCATATCTTTAATATCTGAATTTTTCCTTTTTTGAAGACTCTCAAATTGACCTTTTAATTGTTTAAAGAAAGGCATGGCCTCAGTTAAATAGCATTCTTTAGTTTGCTCAAAACCCCTTTCCCCCTCAGTTATCCCAGTAGGTGTGATTCTCTTCTTACACGTTTTCTCAAAATCAACAAACAGCTGATAAACAACATACAGGCTGATTAAGGTCTTGCTATTAGTGGCAATAGATCTAGGAACTAAATGCTTTAGGGAATTTCCTACAAGGGAGATTCTTTTCAACCAGATTTTCAGCTTTTTGCATATCCATATCCTTTTTCCAAAACACTTGTTAAGGGGTCAATAGAGTCTGAGGCTTAAAATTGTTTAAGGATATCCAATTTTCCTTAGTGTAATCATGGGGTTTGATTGTTATATTATTCATTTTACACGCAGGATCTTCTAGCTTCTTATTCAATTTTTCCCTAGTGACTTCATCTGATTTCTTATCTTCCTTAGTGCACTCAGCGCAACTAGGTTACTGTCTAGGCTTAAGGATTTCATTACCATCATAAAGTACCTTATGAGCAGCTCTAGCCTTTTTAATGACCTCTGGATTTGGTTCCTCAACAAGGGGAATGCTATGCTTATCGCTTAAGAGTCTATGCTTAGTGATTAAGTGAGCAGTCTGAATGGTATTCCCTTGTACGTACAGCTTATTTTCAAGCTTGTTTTTCAAAGTTTTTAGATTAGAAATATCATTCAAAAGTTTTGATTCCTTAGCATTGAATTCTTGCTTAAGTATTTTAACATTTTCTTGAAGTTCTTGTTTTTGCTTAGCAGTTTTAGAAAGCTTTTCTTGTAAGGAGTTTAACTCTTGTTTTAATACTTCTTCTCTAAAATTACTTTTTCTAATAATTGTACGCATTTGGTCATCCATTTCCTGCTCACGGGTGGTTAACTCAAACTTAGCACGTTGTTCATAAATAGCAATTTGTTCTTTATAGGCATTCAATTCAGATGTAACAGAATCATCAGGGCACATGCGTGTATTCATCAAAACATAATCATCATTGAATGCAGAAGATGCATTACTTGGTACAATCTCACTTTCACTTTGCTTCACATATTGATCATATGGGACAATATTACTATTACCCTCATCATCAATATCTGATTCATAAGTTTCAAGATACTGTACTTTATTATGCATCTTTTGCTCATCAACATCATCATATAGTTTTAATATCTCTGAAATGATTGAATCTTTAGATGGGCCAGCCTGTTGTGGTTAAGAGATCTTTGGAGAGACCATAGGTGAGATGCTAGCCATGAAGATTGTTTAGGCATTAGGTTCATCATCGACATCAGAGTCAAATGCATCACAGTCAGCTACTTGAAAGGCATTTTGATGATTATGACCTATCTCCTAAATTGGTTGTTCATCAACATCAGCATCATAGGTTCGGGCATTTCCCTCAGCAAGAAACAACAACTCCTCTTCATCCAAAGCTGCTCCATTATCCTGAGCTTGCACAAGCAACATCTTGTCTCTGAAGTATTCTGCATTCTGTGGACATTTTGGAGATGTGCAGTTCCTAGCAATATGTCCTTCACCACCACAGTTGTAGCACTTAACTTCCTTTGCTTGACCTTGATTTCCATTCCTTCCACAATTCTGATTTGCTACATATCCTCTACCACCTCCACATCTTCCCAGTTCATACTGCCTTTCTTGAACTGGTTGCACCATAACCTTCCCATCTCTGACAGTAGCTTGATTATGTGGATTGGATGTTGTTCTGAGGTTATTGTTGGTGAGTGGGAGAGAGTACATGTTTTGACTAACCTTGAGAGAAAGTTGATTGATGAAGTGTCCCATGACTGTATCAGCATCAGCTTGTTTGAACTTTGGATCGGGAATGAGTTTGTGATTACCATTACCCGTGGGTATAACTTGAGAAGCTTTGGTGGTAATTCCAACATTTGTGTAAAAGGTTGTTGAGTAATTTGAAGAACTTGTTTCTCCTTGGTTGGTTTTGAACTGTTCAAGAATCCTTTTTTCAAACATAGCATGTCTCTCATTTTGAAGAAGAAAGGCATACAGTTGCTCATAGTTTCTATTCTTCAATCCTTTGGTTACCTTCACGGTGACAAATTTGTGCCATTCGGGATTCATGTTGTTCACAAACTTTGAGTTCAGCTGAATATTTGGCATGGTCATTTTGATGTTCCTCATATCATTCACAAGCTTATGGAATCTCACGTAGTACTCATAGACACTCTTATTAGGTTTCATCTTGAAGTGCTCAAACTCATCATACAATTGTGATTCTCTGTCTTCTTTGGTTAATTCAGAACCTGAGAGAAGCATCTTGACATTAACCCAAACTGATTTGGCTTCAGTGTTCTGATTGATAAGCTTGTAGATATCTTTTGGAAGACCCTGAAGTATAATGTTAGAAGCCCTGATATCAGCATCGAATCTATTTTTCTCCTTATCACTGAGCTCATCATACATCTTTGGTCTATCCAATCCAAAGATCATGGTTCCATCTGCAGCAGTATCAATTATATCTCTTGTTGTCTCAATCTGATAAGGTCCTTCATCAATTGATTTGAGAATGTTGACCCCATTTTCCTTTCCAAGACAATGCAATCTGATTCGTTGAGCCCAAGAGTCGTAGTCAGTTCTGTCAAGCATGGGGGACGAGTATCTGAACCACCGCTTGAACATCCTCGCAACAGTGGAGATGATTATAGGTATGTTGGTAGACATGTTAACAGATTACACAGGATTTTATAACTCTATGATTAAACCGGGAAATAGATTCTTTCAAGGGATTTTACTAAATCAAGAGAAAACCGTATTCCAAACAAACTATCAACCAAGTCACTAAGAATTCTTGAACCAAGTCGCTAAGCACCAAGTCGCTAAGATCTCAATTTCCTGTGAACCAAGTCGCTAAGTCGCTAAGACCCAAGTCGTTGGAAACAAGTCGATAAAGCACCAAGTCGCTATACAGTCAAGTTGCTAGAGAGCAACTCGCTAAGGTCCAAGTCGCTAACACCAAGTCGCTAAGAAAACTAAGTACAAGTCGCTAACAAAATTGAAAGCAAGTCGCTAACTTCACCAAGTCGCTAGCCGTAGTGGAGAATCCACTAAGTTGTACTGTTTGTCGGCTTGTCTCAATAGACAAGTCGCTAGGACCAAATCGCTAACAATTAACACTACAACTCGCTACTTTTTACCGAAGCAAGTCGCTACGATGAAAAACACTACGAGAACCAAGTCGTTAGCAAGAAAAACTTCAAAAACACACTTTTCAATCCAAAAAAAGCTCAACCACAGTGATTCAAGCTTACCAAATCAAAACCCAAGCACTTACAATGATTCTAAACATAAAAGTACACCCAAAATTCAAACTTTAACACTAGAAATGATCCAAATGATACAAAAACCGCTAAACTTTCTCAAACTCAAAAACCATCTAAAACCACTAGAAATCCAAGGATATGTAAGAGAGATGATTAAACCATGGCTCTTGATACCAATTGTAACATATTGGATTTCACAAACACATCATATCATAAACACAAGTAGGCGTACAAGATGAGGTTTTAGAGAGAGAAAGAGTTAGAGGTTTGGGAACTTAGTGAGAGAAAATGAAAGTATTATTATGAGCTCCAACTCTCTACCTTGGGAGGTAGAGAGTATTTATAGTCTTACACAAAACGCCACCTACAGGCTGTGGATCAGGCATACAGTGGGTAAAGACCCGTCCGTCCTCCACGGTGATACAAAACTAAATACTACTTAACATTAAATAACTACGGGTACGAGATTTCTAACGATTACATATACTTGAGGTGACCGACACTTTAATAACTGGATTTACTAAATCCTAAAACGAAAACACTAGTGAAAGGTGCTTAACGTCCATGTCAAAGGCATTAGTGAAGAATGCCAAATGGAGTAAAGACGAAGGCATTAGTGAAAGGTGTCAAATGTCTGTGTCAAGGACATTAGTGAAGAGTGCCTAGATGTCAAGTCAAGTGGCATTAGTGAAAGATGCCAAGGGCTTATAATCGATGAGGTGCATCGATGTACAAATAGAGATAGGTTGTATCCAAGGATATTGATATCCTTGTTAATGTTGTAATAAGGAGTTGGTCTCCTTTGGGGTTAGGTGTTGTGTAGTGTTGGGTAGTAGTTCCTCCTTTGTAATAGAACTCGGTATTTTAGCTAATACCGGATAAAGGGTAAGCAACGTTGTGATAGGTGTGGTTCTACCTTGTGGAAGAACCCCTGTGTCTAGCCTAGTACAGGAAAAAGAGTAGGTGACGTTGTGAAGGATTCTCCGCCATTAGGAGTTGGTGTCGTGTAGTGTTTACGAACTCTCGAGTAGGTGACTCAAGGAGTGGAGTAAGGCAAGGAAGGTGTCCTTGTAGCCGAACCACTATAAATACTCGTGTCGTGGATATGTGCTTTTAACTCTTTATCTTTCATTACACATTTATATATCTATCTAAGTCGATCTAAATATTTTAAAATGAAGTTTTAATTGGTAAAACTATGCAACCCCCCCCCCCCTTCTAGTTTTCCACAATTGGTATCAGAGCTTCGTTACCAAGTTTCTTAGAGTATGTTGTACTTTAAAAACTTGATACGATCCGTGTATGTTTGAAAACTACGAAGAAGGAAATCTTTTAAAACAAATTATGTCTTTCGTGTTGGATATTGATAGACTATTCTAACATTTTCTCTTCAAGAAATCTTCATGCTAGGATCCTTTCAAAGTCTTCATTTCTATTCAAAGAATAATGAAGTCAACCTTTAAGGAAGAATCTAAAAGTAATCGCTACCTACTTATTCTAAGTACAACCAATTACTTTAAAAGCTCATGAAGTATTTTCGGTTTATGGTCTCCTTAAACCATATTAAGAGCACAGAGGTATGTTTTCTTATCATTAGCTAGTTTACATTTACATGAATATGTTGATACCATTTCTTTTAGACGTTAATTATTGCTAGTCTCTAAAAAGTCTCTTTTCGCCACTTTCCCGACTTACCCATCATCGAGAATAATATTCCTCCTTGATCTAGTCAAACTAACGCTGCCATCACAAATAGATCCTTGATAATTAACTTATCAAATCCCATTGACCAAACATCCATTCAATTAGAAACCTCAAAACTATTTTTATTCCATAAGCTAGTTCATAACGTATTAAAAAAATAACGCCAAACACCCTTTTTCTATCCACAGTAGCCGGATCCCTCAAGTTGTACTAGCCGGATCCCTATTGCAAGGGATCCGAGGGAACCATGTGACAGAAACCGGCTATACGCCTTTCAAAATCAATTATGCTCTTTTTCCCTCTCCTCACAAAACACAAAAATGACCCAAGTGTTGTTTTCATCTCCATAGGACTCCATATCCTCGAGCATCCTTCTCTAGAACATCATTGTAAGTAATTACACTAATATGTTCTAATCTTCATCATCTTCATCCTAGGGTTTATGTTTTTTCAATTTTTCTTAATCAATTGATAAAATTAGGTTTTGCAAAATTGATCACTAGAAAAGGTTTTCACATAACTAAAATTACATTATGCTTACAACATTGTTAATACAAATCAAAACCATAAACCCATCTCAACAAATTTTACCTAATTGGAATATTTGTTTTCCTAAGACCAACCATGCCTAAAGCCACCCAACAAGACCACCATAATACCGTCCACTACCTCACCCAATATTATCGAAAAGAGGAGTTGTCAAAAACCAATCGTAAAGTCTTCAAAAGACGTGAAAAACGACTTATCCATGAAGGTTCGTGTGGTCAAGGAATGTTTCCTTGAAAATACCGACATTCGTCGAGTCTTCTCGGCAATCAACTTTGATTGTCTTCTTGATATTGATGAACAAATTTGTCCGGTTTTCATCTTTGAATTATACAAAAGCGTTAGGATCATTAGAAATACCGATGATAGCATTTCAATCGCTTTTATCATCAATAAACAAAACTTCACTCTACCACTCAACACATTTGCTCAAATTCTTCACATTCTTTGTGAAGGAATTTGTATGTACTCCCAAGATTGGGCAATATCCACTCAATCTTTTGCACTTGATTCCAAACCAATCTACCACACTCTTTTTGATGACCCCGCAACCGTTCGAGACACCATTTTCCAAATTAGGGCTGACCAATCTCGCTTCCACCGCAACAAATAGCTCATTCACCGTGATCCCTTTCAAATAGAAATTTTCGAAATGCACTTCATATATAGAAAATGGGAAGAAATTCTTAGGGAAAATGTCATTAGTTTGGTCAGAAACAAAGACCATCCAAATACATGTCTTGTGCAAATGATTCATTGCCTCATTCACCAAAGGCCATTTAATCTCTCCTATTACATGGTGAAGAGAATGGTCGGGGTATTCAAAGTTGCCAACATGGTACTTCCGTATGGTATGCTCCTAACACGACTCCGTGAGTATGTTAGTGCAATGCAACCATCTCCAATCAATGAAGATCATTTTCTCTCCGATCACGTCATGGTACCTCTTACCAAACAACTCTCTAAACGTTTCATGATCAATGGAATAAGACCTAAGGCTCTCCCAGACTCCTCGGATGAAGAAGAAGTAGATATCAACCCCAAATCCAACATCAACTTGGATCCCATTACCTACTTTCAACAACTTTCAACCCTTCCAAATGAGAGCACGGAATTCAAACAATTGAAGGGTATGATCCAATGCCTAACTAACTACGTCGTGAAGTTGGGAAAGAGGAAGAGAAAAGATTGAAAAAAGAGACATTAGGACTATGGTAGATTTTAGACATTTTGTTTATATATTTACAATGAATGCTTTTGTTTATGAAGCACTTTAGTTTGGTTGTTTGGATATTGTCATTACTACTATTATCTATGATATGGTTTATGAGATATCATGCTTGTTTTGCTGTTCTTTGGAGTAGAGATTAATAGAAATTAGTGTACATAGCATAGTGCATAATCTGCATCCTTTTCTGTGATGCTTTTGATCTGCAGTTGCCGGATCCCTAAGAATGTACTAGACGGATCTCTCCTTCTAGGGAACCGTGGGATCCGTGTTGACAGATATGCAATGCAGAATCCCACACACCAAAACAGCTCCCTAGATCACTTCACACTAGCTAAGCATAAAGCCTTAGGACCACTCAAGTCCTCTTCAAGCTTAGAAAGCTTCACACTCACTCATAGGCCATTTAGGATCACACTCAAAGTGTTTTTTAATTTGTCATATCACCAAAACTCTTCATCCTTCCGCTCTTATACTCACACATCATCCTTCACATGTCAACACATCTAGTTTTATAAATCTCTCAATTTTAGAAAATTGATTTTAGTCATCTCCACCACAAAATGAGTCAAAAGCTAGTTTTTCAATTCTTATAATTTTTAAGGATTTTTCAAAATTTATCCCAAGTTGCCGTCTGATCTCTAGGATCATTTAACATAACTTGACACCATTAAAATTCCTAGTGTCATCCTTAAACACCCATTGGTGTTCATAAAGTCCCATTTTCCTTCCATAAAAGGCAATCATTAGCTACCTCCACTCATTACCCTTGATCATTTAAGTCACACCTCATTTAAAACACTTAATAAGACTAAGACACTCAAGATGTATAGGTATTAGATTACCAACATCATTTTCTTCTTTTTTTTGACTGTTGATAGCCGGATCCCTAGGATTAGCCTAGACGGATCCCTCATAAGAGGGAACCGTGGGAACCGGCTGACAGATTCAGTAAATCTTCCCTAAAGCAATCATTTCAAGCCCTTTTGGCTAACTTGAACTCTCCATCCTGCCTTAAATAAACTCATAGATCAGTGCACAACTATAGTTGACCCTTGTGCATGCAAATCATCATATTTCTAAGGATTTTAGTGGCTTAAGTCTTTAATGCACTTCCTAAATCCTTCCCTTTATAAGTCATCTTGTTAGAATCTCTTAGTCATCAACCACAACATAATTCTCAGCATTTAGAAACCTCCTCCTTAGTCATTTCATCGTGAGAAAAGCTCCTAGTGCTAACTCATCCACCAAAGAACCACCCAAGAAACTTGCTCGTGTTGTACACGAAATTTCCTCAACCGAATCATCTCCTGTTAAATCCACCAATGCTAGGATTTCTCCTCCATCAACTCAACCAACCAAACCAATCCCCAAGAGGATTGTTCCCACAAAAATATCATCACCAAACTCCATAATTCCTACTAAACCAAACACACCCTTTTCCACCCAACCAACATCATTGGTGTCTAGAGCCATATCATTTACCACCTCACAATCATCTCCACCTCTATACAATTTAGAGGTCTTGCCTCCTAGGCCATCTAATCCTCCACCATTGCAGACACTCTCTTCAATAGAGAAGAATGTGCAACTAACCCAAGGTGTTGAATCAACACATGCACCGGTATCCTTTTCTCCGTTTCCCTCAAATGGTCCATTTTGGATTATAAGGAATCATCAAGGTTAACCACCCGACCATATGGAAATTGACACCACTCTACCTCCACCATCATCCTTTGTTGAGCCATCATTGAATGTGCCTCCACCAATCCCTCCTTCGTTTGAGGATCCTCAACCTCCTTCACTTGAACCTCTACATCAACCCGCTCCATTTTTACCACCATCTTTTCCAAGCCATGACAAGGATTGTTATCATTGTCAACACGTTGAAGGCTTGATACATGAACTACGTGAAGAGAAATATTTCATGTTTTATCACCTCCTCGAATGTTTCGATGAGGTCAACAAACCTAAACAACCGTGAGCCAAAGGATTAAAGTGATGTCCTAGTTTTAAGCTTAACTTAGATAGTTTAGGAATCACATTTCATGTTTAATCATTCTCTTAGTTTTAGAGATTTGTATATCATTTCTCGTAGTTTTATTGAATGAATTTACATGTTTTATGCCATATTACCTTGAGTATAAGTTTTGTGCAAAATTTCATATCTCACTTTGATGTTGACATCAATTGTTACATCACCATTGTTGTATTCTGTTTACAGTAAGACGGATCCCTCCATTTTGCCTAGACGGATCCCTCCAAGGAGGGAACCGTGGGATCCGTGCAACATAAGACTTGTCTTCTACTAACTTGAGTCTCATTTGCAGGAAATTATGCATTATATACTTGTTTTCTAACCTTTGTTTTGTGGATTTTCAATATACACATGAAGACTTTGACACCCTAAGCTAGGGGGAGTTTTATGTCAAAGCATTACATTGCAAAATCATTTGCAATATACTTTAGGATCACGTTAAATAACATCCCTTTGCAAATTTACAATCATCAAGAGGGAGCATTATCGTCACTAACACGAAACCATTTGCACACATAGTTGCAATGCATTAACGTAGTTGTTTTTCATGCTTGACGCCATCACAAAGGGATGGACTCATCAAGGGGGAGTTAAGACGAGAACTCTTCCCGTTACTTGATGTATATATTTTCTTTTCTTATTACACGTTTTTCTTAAAAACAATGTGTTAGTTTCTTTTCGGCGCTCATTTTGTTTCGACAAAAAGGGGGAGAAGAGAGTAAAAACTCCAATTCAAACTTTTACGAATTTTAGTTTTTCCTTAAAATAATTTTATGTTTTTTCATCAACAAAAAGGGGGAGATTGTTAATACAAATAAACCATAAAAACGTTTATTTATATTTTACGATCTTCTAATGTTTTGTCGATAACAAACCTAAAATCATTTTAACGAAACAAATAAAATACGTAAATGGTTTGAGCCGATAGTTTACTAACACACTTACGTTTTCACATAAAACACTAAACAAGTAAAAGTTGTTTTATGATTTAGTAATACATATGTACAACAACTAGTGTTTACATATTGGGTAGATATATACATAATTAGTATGTATTATAATGGGTAATATAATGGGTAGAAGTTTAAGTATTTGACCCATTGACTAAATACATTGAATGTTGTTGGGTAAAACCCAAAGTCCATGACCCATACCCATAGAGCATAACCCATAACCCATTGCATGACATCATGCATAAGTCATATATGTATATTATCCATGACCTATGGTCTTAACCCATGACCTATGGACTAGATGCATTGCATCTTGTAGATACATTGTATCTACTTGGATACCCATGGTTCAAAGTCTAGGAGCCATGACCCATAACCCATGACCCATGACCCAAAACCCATGGGCAAAGAGGAGCGTCCCACGGATCCCCAGAATTACACTAGACGGATCCCTAAAGTGAGGGATCCGTGGGATCCGTGGAACAGTAGCTAAAATCTCTCTATAAATAGTGAGCCATTTCTTCATTTTGGGTTGCCACTCCCATACATACTTTCTCCAAGTATTGTAACCTTCTAACCTTATATCCTAAGGATCTCTCTATGTAGTTTGTGTTTTGTTTTTGTGTGATTCTCTAGGTTCCTCTTATAGGCGAGATCACCACCTCTTGAAGTCAAGCAAGCTCAAGTCCATGAGCTGCCATGCTTCATCATCATCAATACTACTGAGGTTCTCTTGTTGATACTTCTTTCTTCCTCTATAGAAGTGTTGTGTCAAAGGCAGTAGTGAAGGATGCCGAAAGAGTCAAGACGAAAGCATTAGTGAAAGGTACTTAACGTCCGTGTCAAAGGCATTAGTGAAGGATGCCAAAGGAGTCAAGACGAAGGCATTAGTGAAAGGTGCCAAACGTCCGTGTCAAGGGCATTAGTGAAGAGTGCCTAGAAGTCAAGTCAAGTGGCATTAGTGAAAGATGCCAAGGGCTTATAATCGATGAGGTGCATCGATGTGCAAATAGAGATAGGTTGTATCTATGGATATTGATATCCTTGATGATGTTGTAATAAGGATTTGGTCTCCTTTGGGGTTAGGTGTTGTGTAGTGTTGGGTAGTAGTTCCTCCATCGTAATGAAACTCGATATTTAGCCTAGTACCGGATAAAGGGTAGGCGACGTTGTGATAGTTGTGGTTCTACCTTGTGGAAGAACCCGGTGTCTAGCCTAGTACCGGAAAAAAAGTAGGAGACGTTGTGAAGGCTTCTCCGCCATACGGAGTTGGTGTAGTGTAGTGTTTACGAACTCTCGATTAGGTAACTCGGGGAGTGGAGTAGGGCAAGGAAGGTGTCCTTGTAGCCGAACCACTATAAATACTCGTGTTGTAGTTATGTGCTTCTTACTCTTAATCTTTAATTACACATTAATATATCTATCTATCAACGTCCAACATACACATCCAAATAGATTGACATAGGTCGATCTAAATATTTTAAAACGAAGTTTTAATTGGTAAAACTATTCAACCCCCTTCTAGTTTTCCACATATGAGCTTCCTTCTAACCTTTGTTTCTTGAGTATTTCTGATTCGAATACCAATCCAGCTATCGTTGTTCTGATATTAGCCTCTTCTGTACCAATAGGTCTGAAATCTTCATGTATTCTTCTATAAGCTCTGACATACATCTCCTGAATCTCCTCAAAAGTTTTTCCCTTCAACTGATAATTTTTCTTGTAGTCTTGATGCTTCAAGTAAATCTTCATATTCCTCATCAGTTGACCTTTTGTTGGAGGCTTGACAATTTTCTTTGATTTTTGTCTTTCTCTCATTTGATTAATCAAAGCTTGTATTGCATCTTCTTTTTCCTCCTCAGGGACTGCTACAGCTTCTTCTTCCTCTAACATTTGTGCAAGAAATCTATCTAATTCTTCCTGAGTTAATCCAGCATTCTTCTTTAATTGTTGCTCTTCCAAAAATTTAACACCTCAAGTTCCTGCTCTTGTTTAGCCTTTTCCTCATCAAATACCATCAGTGCAGTAACTTTAGGCTTCTTCTTAACAGTTTCTTCTTCTAGCAAAATCCCTTTCCCTTTATCTACTCTAGCAGTACCTTCTGTTGAACCAGCAGTTTCCACTGCTTTCTTGTTACTAGTAGCAGTATCCACTATATCCTCCTGTTCTGTAATCACTTTTATTGGAGCTTCAAGATCAACTTCCTCTTCTACAAATGGTTCAGTTTCTTGTACATATTCTTGATCTTGATTTGCACTTCCAAAGCTCAAGGTCCTCCCCTGAGTCTGTGCATTTGTTTTCCTCCCCTGTTTGTAAAATTCCTCAAGATCTTCTGGATTACTGGAACTTGTAGAATTCACAATATTGGTTCTTCTGGGAGCTTGCAAAACATTAACCTTCAGCTTTAACCTCTTCACCTTTTCAACTAATGTGGAGTAGACTCTGGCATACAGCTTCTTGGTATCCTTCAAATCTTTCTCGTAAGATGCAACCTTATCTATTAGGTGTGTACATAAAGCCGTCAATTCATTTAGTGATTGTCTGCCCTCAACACCTCAAGATGTGTGACCTTCTGAGAGAGGTGCATCATAGGGCAAAGACTCAGTTCTCTCCCTAGTTGGACTAGGAGGATTACTAAAGCCACCCATATGTTCCATTTGGCTGGGGATTCCAGTTGATGTATCCAGTCTTGGAGGACTAGAAACATCCATTGTTGCCATGGTTGGAGTCTTATTGATGTTACCACTGCCCTGTATTGCATCTAAGCTAGACACGGTAGTGGCAGCCCCTTCCACTCTGCCAGAGACAGTCTCATTTACTCCTTGGGTCTGAGTAGGAATACTAGGATGAGAGGCCATAGTACCCAGTCTGTGTTTTCTCCTATATGTTTGTGTAACTGGTGGGGTGTAGGTTATATTTGGAACTACAATGGGTATGTGTTGGGATTCAGCTGGGATTGCTGATCCTTCACCCTGTACCTGCACAATCATGTTAGCAAACAAAGGAACTACCTCACCATTAAACAACCTTGATGCCATAGACATATTTGCAAAAAGTTTTTGTTGCAAACAAGGTGTTGGAAAATTTTTAGAATGGGTGAGTAGTTTGTTTTCTTAAAGATCATTGCCAGAAATCTTGGATACACCAAAAAATTAGTTTTAGAATCCACATTCTTCACCATATTTTCAAAAATTAATTTAGAAAAATTGTAAACCCTCCCTGTTGATAAACAAATAAGAGCAATAGCAATATTGCTACTGAATTGCTCCTAAGAGGTTTTCTTAGGGCTCATACAGTGATAAAGTGTATGTATGAAAAACCTCCATTGAGGGGAGAAATAGCCTTTTTGAAAAGTGAGTTTTTGATTTGCTGTATCATACCCCATTCTAGATAGATGTTCAAAAATTTCAGTATTTGGTAAATCAAATAGGCCACCTTCATCAACCAAGTGGAGATGTCTCCTCAAGGATGACTCATATATTCTAATTGGTTTACCATCTGCCTTAGCTTTGATTTGTGTGTCCCTAGTTCCAAGGTTTTGACAGTAGCAGTTTGCCAAAATTATTGGATATGGGAGACATAGATAGTGGGGTTTGAGATTAAAGCATACCTGATGTTTGATCGATTAAGAAAATCCACTATCTGGTGAAACTGATCACTACCCTCTGGTTTATCCAAGAAAGCAACTTGATTGTGAGCTTTTACAAATTCCATGATAAAAGATTGATTATACTGCTGGGTTTTGATCAGAATATGTTTAATTAGCAGTAGGTATTGGAAATTGAAAGTTCGTTAGGGTTTGAGAGATGTATGTGTGTGAATCGTTTGTTTAAAGAAAATTAGATAAAGATTAAGCAAAAGTGAAGAATTTTCACACATAAAAACCCTATAAATATGACTAGACAGATAAAAATCCCTAATGGTTAGTAAAAAAACGGTTTTTACTGCATAGTACAAACGGCTATTCAGCAGTACAAAATTTTTACCCTAGCAGTACAAAGTTTACACTAGCAGTACAAACTTTTTATCAAAAAATTTATCCGACAGTCCAAACATTATATCCTTTAAACATACTGCCCACTACATTTTGAGAAAACTAAGTGTTAAGAAACACACTTATCATAGTTTTTGGCAAACTACCAGCTATCAACATATTTGAGATGTCTTTACCAATAGCCGTTTGCTTCGGACTAGTTAACTCTTCACTGTGAAGTATGGTGAGTTAAGAACCATATAGTTTTTGGTAAACGATCAACCATAAACGGATTTGAGTAGTCTTTACCAGGAGCCGTTTGCTCTTGGACTAGCCAGTTCTTCAAGTCATGGTGAACTGATTACCGTTGCACTTCTCAGTGCACAACGCCAGTCCTAGGAGTCCACCACCAGATATTGTGACACAAGAACGTATTTGTTTTGTCATCATCAAATAGGGGAAGTTTTCTTAACCTGCAAATGTTAGTAAACACCAAGAAAAATGCAATCCAAGATATTTACACATAATAACTTATCAGGTTATAAAAGCAGTACCAAAATTTACACTTGACAGTACAAACTGCTTTTATGAGAAAACTTAAGAGAGCAGTAGAAACATTCTTTGACCTCAATAACAGTACAAATCCTTTACAAAACTTTACAAAAACACAAAGAGATAAGAATGTTGACTAAACATTCATCTACCCACATCAATACCTTTTGTGAGAAAATCTGCAACATTGTTATCAGTATGAATTTTAACAATTTGAATTAACTTACTTTCATAACAATCTCTTATAAAATGATGCCTTATCTCAATATGTTTCGTTTTTTTAATGATAAACAGGATTTTTAATGATGCACATTGTACTGCTATTGTCAATATAAAGCTTAGTACTCATGAAATTGTACCCATAGTCCAGTAATTGATTCTGAATCCATAACACTTGACCACAGCAACTGGAAGCAAAGAATGTACTCTGCTTCTGTAGTTGAATTAGCCACCACTGTCTATTTCTTACACTACCATGAAATCAACCTATGTCCAAGATACTGACATCCTCTAGTGGTTGATTTCTTATCCAAACATGCTCCAGCATAGTCAATATCTGAGTATGCAACTAGAACAAAAGGTGAATCCTTAGGATACCAAAGGCCCAACCTAGGTTGACTTCTTAAGTACATAAAAAACCTCTTTACAGAATTCAAGTGAGACATTTTGGGAGACACTAGAAATCTAGCACAGGCACATACAACAAACATAATATTTGGTCTTGAGGCAGTTAATACATCAAAGATCCAATCATGGACCTGTAGAGATGCACACCAAACTCTTCACCATATTCATCTTTGACTAGAGGCTTGTTTGGATCCATAGTAGTCTTAGCAGGTTTGACATCATTAAACCAAAACTTCTTCAAAATATCAGTCACATACTTCTCTTGACTGATGAATATACCCTCAGTTTTCTGCTTGACTTGAAGACCTAAGAAAAAAGTCAGTTCACCCATGGAACTCATTTGGAACCTGCTGTGCATTAACTTCTCATACTCATCACACAACACCTTATTTGTTGAACCAAAAATAATGTCATCTACATAAACTTGAACCAGTAGAATGTCACTTTTTGTCCTTTTTATGAACAAGGTTTTGTCAATTGTGCCTCTGACAAACCCATTGATCAACAAATATTTAGATAAGGTGTCATACCAAGCTCTTGGAGGTTGATGTAGTCCATACAGTGCCTTCTCCACCTTGTAAATGTTGTCTAGAAACTTAGGATCTTCAAAACCAGGTGGTTGGGAGACATATACTTCTTCTTTAATAGTCCCATATAAGAAAGCACTTTTCACATCCATTTGATACACTATGAAGTTTTTGTATTAAGCATAAGCCAAGAATAGTCTGATAGCCTCTATTCTTCCCACTGGTGCAAATACTTCTTCATAGTCAAGGCCTTCTTCTTGAGTGTATCCCTGAGCCACTAACCTTGCCTTGTTTCTGACAACTATCCCTCTTTCATCTCTCTTGCATCTGAATACCGATTTTGTCTCAATTGACTTTGTTGGGAATTCTAGAAAGTAGGAATTCTGTTGATGTTACTGCTGACGAATCTGCTGAAGTACAACATGATTATGCTCAAGAAGCAATTCTGCTGAAGCAGTAAAACGTGTAGATGGTTTTAGCCGATATTATATTTCTACTGATATAATCAATCAGTATTAGTTTGTTAGGATATGCATGAGCTATTTTAGGTAGTGATATGCATTTATTTTATATTATTGTTTTATTTAGGGTTCCTGGTGTATAAAAGGAACTGATGTCTTTTGTATTAAAAAAAACTCTAGAACTAGAGAAAACATTCCACGGAAAACATCATAAAAGAGAGTGAAAAAGATCCATAGAGGATCATTGTTTTATTAGAAAACCCTTGTTGGTAACTTTGATTGTGTTAATTATTATCCGTTGTGCATATGTTCAATCATTGTTATTATACCCTAGTTGAGTCTGGATCTTGGTTTCAACAATTGTTTTCAGAGTCTCGTGGCTCTCGATCTAGGGTTTATAAGGTTTTCCTGTATTGCAGCAGATGGTAAAGAGGCAGCAAGCAAAGAAGCAGATCTGATGATGGTATGATTTGGTGTTTATCGATTACTGTTATATTTGGTTTTCTGATTGACGTTGGGTTTAATTATCATCGTATGATTTTTTTTACCTCGTACTCATTTATTGGCTAACATCAATTACATCCATATTCATCATGTGGATATATTAATGTCAGTTCATCTTTTTGGTCAAAACGAGGTTGAATTTGTTTTGAAGTTAGAAGTTGCGGCGCATATATTAGTGTTGATTGGTCCCATATGTTGATTATTATCGTAGGTTTAGGTATTTGCATTCCTACTGATATCATAATTTGTGGCTGGTGGTCCCCATATGGTCGGTGGCATACGGTATAAATTGCAAAATTGGCGATTCTGCTGACATTGAATCAGTAGTCAATATATGGTAGGTGGCCTTTATTAGTCATTCTAATATTTGATTTGCTAAGATGAGGCGTATGATTACTATGGTGGTCTTATCATTTGATTGGTTCCTTTGGTCATGTGTGTGTGAACATTGCTGCTGGTCAAATCGTTCCTACTGATCAAATTGATATATTGATTGTACGCAATGGTCCCACTCACGTGTCTTCACATGTATGGTTTTTCACATAGGATAATATTGGTACGTGGGGCCTTGGGTAATTAGCTATGATTGATGGTAACTGTAGCTGCCGTTTTCATTTATTTGGCTATCACGTGATATTATTATATACAGATTGGTGATATTGTTTTTCTTTATCACACGGGATTTTATTGTGTACTGATGATACATTTGTACAGATGGTGTGACCAAACAGCAGTTTCGTTAGTAGTGGTACTGGTCTTTTCATGGGTGATTTATGGCAGCGTAGGAACTTAATTCTGGTCGTCTATAATTTATACTGCTCATGATCGGTTGTTGTACTTGTTTATTCTGATCTTGACAGTTTGTGCTGGTCTTCTAATGTTTTACTAGTCTTGGTGAGTTGAATTTTATTCAACGATGAACCCTAGTAATTAACATATTTTCGGCTTTATTGGATGTTTCTACTGGTTGCATATTTTGATTTGTTCCCACTGATTGTTATTGCTGATCGGTTTCTACTAGTTGTTTTGGATTTCCTACTGGTTGATCAGGTGCGTGTCTTATCATATCTCAAAGTGAGTGCACCACTTTTGAGATAACTTGTTTGTACGTTAATGATGTGACAAAGACTTGATGATTCTACTGAAGGGGTGAGATCTACAAAAAGTACTTAATGATCACATTTGCTATCACTTTAAGGAGTTACGTTGTAGTACTCAGGGTTAGTGAAGGGGCGAGATCTATAGAAAAGGTGCTTAATGCTCACATTTGCTAGTGCATCATCTGAGTTTGGAGTCACGTGGATAGTACAAGATATAAGACGCATACATTGGTGTTTCTACTGGTTCTCCATTCCTACTGGTGGTAGGCTATTTTGATTCTGTTGCTGATATGATTTTTCTGCTGCTGCGCTTTATTTATTTTGTTTAGTTGTGAAAAAAAAACAATCATATTATTTCTTTTCTTAGTGATAAAAAAATAAAAAAATAAAAGTTTGAGATGGTTAGTATAATTTTGAGGGGAAGCTTATGGTTTATATACTCACCATCTACATGCATCACTTGAAGAGAAGCGTCTACGAGCTGCACAAGACCCCTTATTAGATGAAGGGGAAGAAGATTAGTACATGTGCAGTGGATTATTTGTGATGACATGTTTTTAGCATTGTTTCTTCATACAGGTTGTTTTGTACTACCAAGAAACTGGAACTTAACCTAGCCAAATTCCAGTTTAGGGGAAGATTGTTGGGAATTATAGAAGATTACAAAACTCACGAGCAAGAATGAAGAAAGAAGAAACAACGAGGGGTTATTATGTAATAGTTATAGCTTTCTTAGTAAGCTATTATTAGGGTTTTGTAATCTCCCTCTCCTATATAAAGGGGGTAGGCATCTAGTTACAAACCATCTTTTCATTTTATTTCATAGCAGATATCTCCCAATGAGAGTCTGATCAAACACATAGAGCGTAGTAGTAATATTATAAACATTCTTGCATAGCTTCCACCCAGCTTGAATCTTGTAATGCCTTATAAACATTCTTCGGTTCTATTTGTGATAGAAAACAAGCAAACATGCAATAATGAAGATCTTTGTGGCTATTCCTCTGATGAAGGGTTTGAGAAAACAGTCTTTGATTCTCGATGCAGGTTTTATTGACCAGGTCTTAATATTTATAGTGTCTCGCTATACCTATGGTCTACCCTAGTGCACTAACCGGCAGTGTACCCGGTCGCGTGTAGTGTAGTAAATGGTAAAGCCGAGGTCGTCCCAAGAGCTATGTGTGTTGGATTATTACTAAGTCTAGTGTCATAGAATAATAATTGTTTCGATAGGGATTTAATTAATTAAACTACTAATGCAGAATAAAATAAAAGCAGATAAATGGGTAAAGGGAAATCAATAGAGGAATAGTGGTGCTAACCTAGTCAATCCTCCTAGATAGTTATGTCTACGTCTACCTACTTCCAATTACTTCAGGTGGGGTCAAATTCGAGAGGACAACATTTGGTCAATTCGCCCTAACCTATTAGCAAAGATGCCACCACAGGAGAAATCAGGCGCACCGTCATAAGTCCTGTTGTTCCTGGTCCCTTAAGCCAAGTCATTAAGTACCGCTACATGCTAGATTCATAAAAGTGAGTGCCCGACCGTTAGGAACTTAGATACTACACCCCCCAATTCTTAAGTTCATCCAAACGATAGGTGATCAGTTGGTCAAATCGCACAAGTAGAAAGGGTCGTTCGTTGGTCATATCTTACCCTTCCCGTCTCAGTCCGCTCACCTAGGGTCAGTTGGTCATATCTCCTAGGAAATTGGCCTCTACCGCCATTCAAAACTACCGAACCAAGGGTGACTACCAATGAACTATGCATGCATACACTTAGAAATAATTGTATGAAAGTAAAGGTAAACGCAAACAAAACAATTCAGGAATCACAACTAGGCTAGAACCAAAGGGTTCTTAGCCGCTCATATTAATCATGCAAATCAATTCAATATTCAAAGGTATGAAATACATGAATTGAAAGTAAAAGAAATATAAAACGCTAAAGCTTATCGTAATGGAGTGAATTCTCCCTTGGAAACAGCTCCGTATGCTCCCCTAGACCTGCCTTGAGCTTTTTCCCTCGTTCTCAGAGTGTTGTGTGTGGAATAGTTTGATTAGAAATGCTGGAATTCATGGGGTATTTATAGGTCAGATCTGGGTTACGGCATAACGAATATAGGAGTTACGCCGTAACCTTCTATTTCTTCGTAAATGCACTAGATCTGCTAGTTACGGCGTAACCTTATTAGTAGTTACGCCGTAGTCTTCATTAAACTCGGTTACGTCGTAAGTGATGCAGTAGTTACGACGTAAGTATCAGCGGCGTGGAACCTCATTTGACCTAATGGAGTTACGTCATAACCTTTAGGAAGAGTTACGCCGTAACCTCTTGATAAGTTGGTATTCTGGGTCACGCATTAGTTACGGCGTAATGTGAGAGAGCAGTTACGCCGTAACTTCTTCAAAATAGCATACTGTGATAAATCTTTAGTTATGTTTCCATTTCCGCGTCTCTTTAGTTCCAATGCTCGTAATTTACCTGAAAGTGGAAAATAATGGAAAACAAGCGTAAATCAATATAAATGATATAAATAGAAAGCATTATTGGGGGAAATTGACACTTAATATTCAGGACTATTTGATGTTATCAAATATCCCCCCACTTGAACTCTACTTGCCCTCAAGTAGACCTTATTAGATAGATTCCTAAAAAGATATCTCCCAAAATCTGGAAAATATGAGTTTACAAATCCCTTATGCTAGAATAAAACAAAGCCGAACACCTCACGAAAGGGGAACAAACACTCAAATCTCTCAACTATTCTAAGTGTCAATTTCGGGGTGATCACTCAATCGCACAGTCATAGCATGTATTCTATCATAAGCTTGGTGGTTAAACAAATCTCCACCACTAGAGTTAAGGGCTAAACAATTCTCGAAGGTAATATGGGTAGACCCGACAAAGGTTAAGGGGTGACTCGTCATTACTAACATGTCACGGCGAAGTGGACAGAATCAATGATACATGACCAAATCTATGGCCAAGACACCAAAGATTGCTCGCTGCATCACCTAGACACGCTTCATGACTAAAGGGTAGGATAAGACATGGGATATATAATTGGTGTAAAATGAAAAACAAGCAGGTAGTCTAAATCTATAACCAAGTCATCACCACTTACCGTCCGCCCAAAGTCCAAGCTTAGAAGTCTAGAAACCGGATCATGAAATGCAAGGTAGATGTGTTATTAGAGGACGGCGTGATGGGCACACTACCTTTTCTTCTTCTGTTGGCATAACTACCAACTCCAATCTTCAAATGTGACCGAGGTGGCCTCCTCGATACTAATCAATAAAACTCATACTATAGTGCTTATAACATCGCACTTTACAATATCATAACTCAATCATATATACATATATATATATATATATATATATATATATATATATATATACATATATATATATATATATATATATATATATATATATATATATATATATATATATATATATATATATATTTCGAATCTTTTTTTTTCAACATAACATAATAACATAACCTCCCCCCACTTGACATGAACAATGGGAATTCGGGGGGTCTTCAATGATCTTCATAAATGTTGTCAATGAAAGCGTAATTTCCAAACCATTTCACTCAAACCTTGAACTTAGGCAAATGATGACTTCCGAATCACAAATAAAGACTACAGGGTAGGCTAAGGTGTATAGGTGTAACGAAACAATATATTGGGTTGACAAAATGAAAGAAATTGCTCAGAAGGGTGTATCTAGGGGTATCTTGCACTAAAGGTGAGTGCAACAAAAGGGTTTCACATGGGGGTCAAAAAGTCGAGGTGACTAATCGAAAGACTCACAATGGTAGGTTGTTTGGGTGATAATCCTATAATATTGCCTTCTAAAACCGAAAAGTCCAAATACATCGAGCTAACTCAAGATACCTTGTCTATGGTCTCGAAATGATGCAAAGGCCAAGTTCTAAAGTTTACAAGCAACCGACACACTCATAATTTGGTGGATTTGGGGCAAAATATTGGAAACGGATAAGGCTAATCTCACCATGTAATGTCAAGGGTTGTATGTGCTCGGCTAAGGTCTAATCTATTTAGGTTAGGAAAAACATGTCAAAATTTTAAAAATGGCAAAATTTTCAAAATAAACTAGAAAAATGAGGGCGTGATAACGCTCAGATTGTGCATGTTTTTAGTAGCATTATGTGTGCTTTTATATCTGTTATTTGGTTATATTTGCGTAATTATAGTGCTTAAACGCATCAAAAGATGTTTGTCTAGTGTTTATAACCAAGTGCAGGGAAACGAATGGAAAATAAAGAAATGTTCAACAAAACGAAGATTCCCATCTTAGTAAGTCTAAATCAGTATCTCAAGAACCTCTGAAGACCATAGTGATTGAAGAAACAAGTTCTACAAGACAAAGTGAAGAGAGATCAAGTTTCCGTTACTCAGAGAATCCAACCGGATCGGTTGCTCATGTAACCAGATCGGTTGGAAAACGGCCGAAACAATGTAAAGATAACCATCACCAACCGATCGGTCGCAACCCGCAACCGGATCGGTTGGCCACTTTTGTAGAAGACCAACCGGATCGGTTGGTCGTATGACCGATCCGTTGGAGAAGCCTGCAGTTGCCAAATCTTCATCACTAAGCTTCCCCTTTGCCTCCAAATGATTCTAGGACCTTCTCTTGGTGTATTCTAGTCCCTTCCTTACTCCTTGGAGGCCAAGTTCAGCAATTAATACCCTAGGCCTTGGAACTAGTATAAATAGAGGCTAATTGTGAGCATATGCGACACACCTCAAATACAAATCTCTCTACTCATCAAACAAAGCCTTATGCTCTCAAAATTCGTCCTTAGAAGTCCAGAGAAGTTTGGAGATCCAGAAGTTCCACATTTGGTGGTCAAACCACCAAGAAGTCTACCCCAATACTTTGAGAATCATTACTACACCATTTGTAATCTTATTCCAAGCATTGTAAGACTTTCAATCATGTTTTCTAATGTTCAAAGTTCTGAGTTTATGTTCATGTTTGCTATGAGTGGCTAGTTTCTTTATGCACTTGCTTAAATGATGTTGATTATCATATGATTAGTTAGTGATTGTGTTAACATGTTTTAATTCAATTTCAAGTTGATTCTAAGATCCAATTGTGCTAAAGTTTCATAGTGACATTTGTTAATCAAGTTTAGCTAATTGATAGTAATCGTTGAGGTCGAAAGAACTTATTGTTATTCAACTAGTCATAATCATTTTGTCTATGGATGATTGTTTTTATCCATTATTCTTGATTACACAAAGGAACTAAGGTGTGATTGTAATAGAAACGCTTTTCGATTATCAAATTGGATTGGTTGGAAACATCTAAATGTTCGCAAGATTAGTTGCTGAGAATCAATTGTAGCCTTTTGTCTATGATCGGTTACCTTTTGTATTGACCATTTCTTAAGAAATTTGATGAACAAGGGGATGTTTTTGTGTTTAAGTTTATGTATGTAGACTTATGAAACTTGAATTGATCTTGAATTGATTGGTTAAACTTAATGCTTGTTTTTATGAACTAAAATCTTGACGAAGGTTTAACTTGTAAGAACAATAGATTAGTTTTCCAACTAATTATCACAACCAACATGTTAAGAGGTTAACACAATCACATTAATCTATGATATGAAACTAGTTTAAGCAAGTGTAGTTTTTAATCATCTGAATTTCATTATATCTATTTTCTTTATTATATGTTTTGGATAGACTTCGGTAATTCAAACTTGTGTTTAGATTCACTCAAATCCCTGCGAACAATCCCGACTTACCTTCATAATCTTGCTATAACGGACGAGTATACTTGCTCGTATGTGCTATAACCAACCGGGCACATCAAGTTTTTGGCGCCGCTGCCGGGGATTTGATTGTGTTTCAACAAGTTTTTGAATTTCCCTCATTCGATTCAACCCAAAAATTTTTCTCAGAAAACTTAACCGGATCCGGTTGTACCTCAACCGAATCGGTTACGATTTTACCCCTTTACTCAGCTGGTCTAACCGATCGGTCGCATCCCGCAACCGATCCGGTTACCTACTCTGACCAATAAAACTGTTGCGTTGTTTGTCCGTGTGTTTAGATATTGCCTGGATTCTTTAGGACATTGTATGAACACTCGAGCAGCGGGAATAGAACCAATTACATCTCTTACCAACCCCAAACGTTTGATTAGAAGAAGAAGAAGAAGAACACTTTTCATACCATTGGAAAATCGTGTACCAAGTGTACCAAACCCACCATTTGATAACCTCGTAGAAGCCAAAGTTGTTTACAACCCTTTCACCAATTTACCTTTTCCCATGGCGGACGATCAACCCATGTGGGAACCAACCGAGCCGTAGCACCAACTCCTGGAAGTGCTATTGTTGCTAATCAATCTTGGTGGACAACTTCACCGTGAAGGGACATCACCTTTCAATGATCAAAGACCGTCAATTCGATGGCCTTGCGGGGCCGATCCGCATAAGCACATTGCGAATTCATCAAAATTTCGGCATGTTCCGATGGCGACACCTATGTCAATGCCATCAAACTCATCAAACTTTTCCCATCATCACTCGCCGAGATGCTAAAGTATGGTATAATGAATTAATCCCGGAATCATCAATACTTGGGAGGAGATGAGGCAAGCTTTTGTAAGCCGATTCTTTCCACATGCCATGTTTGATCGATTAATGGAGAAATTCGTCTTTCAACCAAAACCTAAATGAATCACTAGTCGGCTTGGCTCGAATGAAAGATTTGCTTCGTAGTTGTCATGGACATGGACTATCCAAAGGAACCATTATCCAAATCTTTTACCATGGAATAGATGAAATCTCTCAAGGCATCTTTGATGCTGGAGGAATTTTTCTCTATAAGACTCCCAACGATGCACATCAATTGCTCGAAGATCGGTTACTTCTTAAACTTGATTGGTCCAAGATTCCAAAACCAAACCTCTCCAGAAAAACGTTGCTTTTGTCAAAAGCACCGATGCTTCAAAACTCATGGAGAAGATGGAAGCGTTAACCTCAAAAATCGACTCGCAATACAAAGATATCAAAGATGAAATGAAGGAAATGCGAGATGGATGCAACAATTGTGGAGGAAATCATCCATCGTCCGAAAGCGAAGATAAACCTATGGGTGGACCGAAGGAAGGAGAAGCAAGTTACGCTCAAGGAGGATACCGTGGAGGAGGATATCGTAGTAATTATTACGGTCGAATTTCTGGAAATTGGCAAGATCGCCGACCAAGGGATGACAACCGTGATTCTCAACCACGAACCGACGATCCACCACCACAAAACCTCGACAAAAAGATGGAAGAAACCGAATTCGAGAAAACCATGAGAGAATTCGTGGTTGCTCAAAAATCTTCAAATGATTTTATCAAAAATCAATTTTTCAATCTCAAAGCCAAAGTTGAGCAAGGACAGAAAAATCATCAAGCATCTATCCAAGATATTGAAAACAAGTTTGCACTTCGACCAACATTCCTCTAGACCATCCGTTCATTTCAAAGTAATACCCAATCCAACCCAAAACCATCAAATGATAAGACGTACCATCCACCACAAACGAGACACGAATATGTCAATGCTATCTTCACAAGAAGTGGTCTCTTGAACGATTCCAATCCAAAAGCCTTGTTTCCGCCGTAGAAGCAACATCAATACCGATCATGCCTCATTGATCGAGAAATTGGAAGCTCTCCACAAACATCGATACCCAATTCATAAGCATACGGAGGGAGATGATGGAACTGCGAAATAATCACCACGCTTCAAATCACGATGCCGAGGATGACACGCTAATGTGTGATTCCATGGAAGCGAACCACGCCCAACATGAAGGATATCACCCGGATATCACGGCAGATATTATGACCAAAATTTTAAATTGTACTTTCCATACCATAAACCAACCCATACATATCCTCGATATCACCCATGGAATACAATACCACATCCATCACAACATTTTAATACACCTAAAAACTCACCGGAGGAGATGATGAGAGAATGGATGGCCTGTCAAACAAAAGCCAATGAGAATATGACGAACCTGTTGGTTGAATTGGAACATAAAGTCGATCAAGGAAGAAGGAACCAACGAGCGATAAGCCAAGACTTGGAGAGGAGGATAGAAAGATTAAGTGGAACAGAAGTCCATCACGTTGAATCTCTTCCTTACACAACAGATTCCAACTCAAGACATGAAATTGTCTACAAACCACCCTGAATTCAATACGAGAACGATATGGGTAAGGATGAATTTATCGAAGAGGACGAGACCGAGCATATTCCAACCACGCCAAATCTGAACCAAATAATGTCTAACTCACCAACCGCTTACCTTTCTTGAGGATTGCACCATGCATATCCCAATGACTCAATTAAAGGTTCAATACAATGTATTCGAATCATGTTGATGAAAAGAAGTTCAACAAAATCAAGTACTGAATGGAGAACTCGAAAGAAAGATAGACAAACTGTCTGAGCCACAAAATCCAGTTTCTTTAAATCAAAGTACTAAGCCACCTCCTACAACTCACCTTGAGAATGTGGAAGCAATATTAACTGAAAGTGGAAAGTCCAATGATCCTTTGAAGAATCAAAAAGATCCACCACCTGTCCTCATTTCTAATGAAATTGACCAAACGTTTGAAATAACGAAAAGAGACTATAACATGGTCAAACCAAAAGAATCAAACGTACTCCCATCCATTTTGGAGTACAAACCAAAGATCCCATACCCTCAATGTTTAAGAGCTGAAATTCCCCATATGAACCGTATGGTCAAAGTATCCTAACCCGGGGAAGATTCGAGTCAGGCTGATGACTCGGTAAAAAAACAAGCACTTCTCGGGAGGCAACCCGTGTGTTTTGATTTTCTATGGTCACTCCCTAAAGTCTTAACCTTCGGTTGAACTTAAGTGTGGGGGGGGTGCCATCCTTTTAATAAAACCTTTTGTTTGTTTATAAGATTTTGTGTAGGTAATGATTTCTCCAGTGAACGCCAGGAATGAAGAAAGAATTTTAAGCTGATAAACTCGTTGACATATCTGGTTTCATCTCTATTTTCCCTATTTCTATACTTTGAAGTTCATTTTTTATTGAGGACAATGTCTAACTTAAGGTGAATAGGAAAAATTAGAGTTTTCATGCTTAAATTTTAAATTTTGTTTGCCCTTGTGATCTAGTTGTTTTCACGCTTTAGGATTATCTATTAGAATAACTGGATCATTCCACTGGTAAAATTGGTAATATTTGAAACTTCGAGATGTGTTCCGATTACTATTGAAATCCATTCTGGGATCGATAAACATTTGCTAGCACATATTATACCCTTTCCACTAAATTGTGAGGATTTGAGCCTATTTCTTATTAGCATACATCTTTTATGCTTAGATCTTTTTGCTATGAGTGTGCCGGTGATTTTATTTATTCTAGAACTTTTACTTGTAAATCATTACTGCATCCGCAGTGAGATTGCATTCGTACAATATAAGTAAATTCGTGATAAAGAGGCACCTTAGGATTTAACCCAAATGGCCTTCCATTTTGCATCTAATGATATATTAGCTAGGCGCATTGGTTAGTTAACCACCCACATGGACCCATTTGTAGTGCTCATTTTAGCACTAGATACCCCTAGTTACACCCTATGAGCCATCCTTTTCATTTTTGCTTCACCCAAAAAATACAAAAAGATTTTACACTTTAAATCTTAGCTTACCCCGTATCAATGTCTAAACAGTTGGTTGCTAGTTGTCTGGAAAGTGAAGATTGTTCAAATGATTATGAGTACCACATCCTATGAGATTGATTGTGCCATGAGTTGATGTTAGATTCTTAAAAAAAATAAAAAATAAATAAAAAAAAAAAGAGAAAAATATTAGCCAATGAGCTATGATCGTGGAACAATTGTCATGGAAAGCGAAAAGCTGTGGAAAGCGGAAAAGAAGAAAGAAAAGGTATAATCGTTTATTTGGTTCGTGGAATGTTTGGTAGCTAGCAATACGGGTATTAGAATTGATTTCATTTTTATTTTAACACCAATTTCATAGACATTCCCATGCCTTATACATACCCTTAACCCTTAGCCATACCATTATAACCCGAATAAAAGCCCTCTTTAGATGTTTTTGCTTGGTGCTCAAGCCACGTCGGTGGAGTTCTGTTTCTTGTACAAGCTTATGGTAATAATCTAATCATGACTGAGCAATGAGTGTGATTTATCTTGTTACTCCACTAAAAATGAGTGATTGAGTGAATTATATTTCGTTCCTTTTTCGTGAGGTGTTTTGAAATGTTAATCATGTGAGAAAATCATTGGATATTGTCAAACATCTTGATGTTTCACCTTTATAAAGCATAATTGATGAACTCTCTCTCGTATTTATACTTGGTTGATTTGCATCACATTTTTCATAATCACGATCTTGTACCAGTGGATGTTTTTCCTATATTTGCTTGAGGGCAAGCAAAGTTTAAGTGTGGGGGAATTTGATAACGCTCAGATTGTGCATGTTTTAGTAGCGTTATGTGTGCTTTTATATCTGTTATTTGGTTATATTTGCGTAATTATAGTGCTTAAACGCATCAAAAGATGTTTGTCTAGTGTTTATAACCAAGTGTAGGGAAACGAATGGAAAATAAAGAAATGTTCAGCAAAACGAAGATTCCCGTCTCAGTAAGTCTAAATCAGTATCTCAGGAACCTCTGAAGACCATAGTGATTGAAGAACCAAGTTCTACAAGACAAAGTGAAGAGAGATCAAGTTTCCGTTACTTAGAGAATCCAACCGGATCGGTTGGAAAACGGCCAGAAACAACAGTATAACCATCACCAACCGATCAGTCGCAACCCGCAACCGATCGGTTGGCCGCTTTTGTAGAAGACCAACCGATCGGTTAGTCGTGATGACCGATCCGTTGGAGAAGTCGCAGCTGCCAAATCTTCATCACTAAGCTTTCCCTTTGCATCCAAATGATTCTAGGACCTTCTCTTGGTGTATTCTAGTCCCTTCCTTACTCCTTGGAGGCCAAGTTCAGCAATTAATACCCTAGGCCTTGGAACTAGTATAAATAGAGGCTAATTGTGAGCATATGAGACACACCCTCAAATACAAATATCTCTCTCTACCATCAAACAAAGCCTTAAGCTCTCAAAATTCGTCCTTAGAAGTCTAGAGAAGTTTGGAGATCCAGAAGTTCCAGATTTGGAGGCCAAACCACCAAGAAGTCTACCCCAATACTTTGAGAATCAATACTACACCATTTGTAATCTTATTCCAAGCATTGTAAGACTTTCAATCATGTTTTCTAATGTTCAAAGTTCTGAGTTTATGTTCATGTTTGCTATGAGTGGCTAGTTTCTTTATGCACTTGCTTAAATGATGTTGATTATCATATGATTAGTTACTGATTGTGTTAACATGTTTTAATTCAATTTCAAGTTGATTCTAAGATCCAATTGTGCTAAAGTTTCATAGTGACATTTGTTAATCAAGTTTGGCTAATTGATAGTAATCGTTGAGGTCGAAAGAACTTATTGTTATTCAACTAGTCATAATCATTTTGTCTATGGATGATTGTTTTTACCCATTATTCTTGATTACACAAAGGAACTAAGGTGTGATTGTAATAGAAACGCTTTTTGATTATCAAATTGGATTGGTTGAAAACATCTAAATGGTCGCGAGATTAGTTGTTGAGAATCAATTGTAGCCTTTTGTCTATGATCGGTTACCTTTTGTATTGACCATTTCTTAAGCAATTTGATGAACAAGGGGATGTTTTTGTGTTTAAGTTTATGTATGTAGACTTATGAAACTTGAATTGATCTTGAATTGATTGGTTAAACTTAATGCTTGTTTTTATGAACTAAAATCTTGACGAAGGTTTAACTTGTAAGAACAATAGATTAGTTTTCCAACTAATTATCACAACCAACATGTTAAGAGGTTAACACAATCACATTAATCTATGATATGAAACTTGTTTAAGCAAGTGTAGTTTTTAATCATCTGAATTTCATTATATCTATTTGCTTTATTATATGTTTTGGATAGACTTCGGTAATTCAAACTTGTGTTTAGATTCACTCAAATCCCTGCGAACGATCCCGACTTACCTTCATAATCTTGCTATAACGGACGAGTATACTTGCTCGTATGTGTTATCGGTAAAATTGGTAATTCACCTTTTATAAATTTAAAACTTGCTCCTACTGGGCACATCAGGGCGAAATAAAGTTCAAGAGATAATTCTACTCCCGTCCCCCCACGTGAATTGTACAAAGTCCCTTTTGTACTAGGCATTAAAATAAAGGTGAATAGAAAGGTAGAATTAGAGCGAGAACTTCCCTGAAATTTGCTCCATAAAGAAAGTAGGCCCACGAAAAAGAACCGCGCCTTCGCTTAAGCCATGAACAAACTTCAATCCCTCAAATCTCAATACCGACAAGCATAATTCTAAAAGAAAAAAATGAAATACAAAAACAAACCTAACTCACTTTCGGAGGAATCACGGTTGCATTTAGCATATGCAACAAGCCTTTTAAACCACTTGGTGTTCCAAGTGGACAAGTGAAGTCTCGTGAGGGTTTACAAGGAACACACCCACAAAGTTCATTTAAAAACTAATACAAGGTTAATGTGTTTTAAAAATGAAATAATTAATCGGAGAAGTTACGCCGTAACTCCTATGAGGGAGTTACCGTGAATGGCAAAACCTGGTATGAGCCGTAAAGCGAGTAGTTACGCGGCAACTAATCTAGATGGTACGCCATATTGGTAATGCGTCAAAAATTCTCATTGCTAAATGTTGGTTACGGCGTATCACCAAGATGAGTTACTTAATCTATTCAGATCAAGAATCAGCAGCATTAGTTCCTCGCTTCCTCAAAATGGTTAGAAAAACAAAACCCAACAGAAAGAAAATAAAAAAAAAAAGAAAGGGAAAATTCGGGTTGTCTCCCGAAAGAGCACTTTTCTTTATTAATGAGTCTTTAAGTTAGACTCAGAGCCACGGGTTCACTATGGGGGCCTTTGGACATCCCCTACTTCTTTCATGTCTTTCATTAAGTTGCGCTTAACCCATCTGACATTTGTGGCAGTGCAGAGATATTCTTTGGTTTAAATTTTCCGGATCTTGCAAAATATTTCTTCAAGCCCCAAATGGTATCGCAGAACTCAAATTTTTCGGCTATAATAGGTGGTGGCCTCTTAAATGGGATGCCAAGAAGCTTGCATCTTCTTTTCTCGTGTACTTCATCATCTGGGACAATGAAACCGTCTTCACCTTGTAACTCGAGATAATCGAAATTATCATCGTCGGAATCAGTATCTTCAAGTTGGTTGAGTATTTTCTTGCATTCTTCGTTTTTGACCTTAGACGAACCCTTGGTGTTTTCTTCTGTTTTTTTATGGTGAACATCGTTGTTAGGTTGATCTTTACACATACACCCTTCCCAGATTTTCTTTTTAGTTAACGGGTCAATTTTTCCGTATTTGATTTTGACCCAATCGTTGAATCCGAGATCATCCGCCAAGGCGCTCGTTTCTCGTAATCATTAGTTGAAGTCCAAAGGAATTCATCTTCGCATGTCTCTCTCAATGCCGCTTCTTCCATCACATTCATACTCAAAAGGGTTGCAGAAGCCCAAAATTTTCTCGTTGTTGGTTTTAATTTGTTCGCACCAATGATTTAACCTTCGCATCGCCATTCAAGGAATATCATTGAGGGGCTTAATGGTTTTCCCCCAAGAATGTGTTTCTCATATTTGAGTTCCGGATTTCTGAGCAAAGTTGAATTAATTATCGGCCCCGAATCTTATCGAATACCAATCACTGAATGACCGATTTCCAAAATCAACGTCGTGCCTCCCAGATTCGTGTGGCCATAACCAAACTTCATTCTTCTCATTACCTCCTCCATTGCAATAGTCACGAAAAGGATTGCACGTTGTTGGGAATTCTACTAAATAAGAAGTCTGCTGAAAATACTGCTGATGGATTCTGCTAAAGTGCTGGAATCTGCTGAAGAAAGGATTCCGCGGAAGTAGTAAAACCGCGTAGTTTGTTTCTGCGGAGATAGATATTCCGCATATTTTATAGTTAGTTAGGATATGCATGAGCTTTATTAGGAAGTGATAATGTATATCTTCTTTAGTTTTATGAATATATGTTTTTGGGAACGGTTTAGGGTTCCTTGTCAATAAAAAAGGAACACATTAGTATGAATGATGTACGAAGTTAAAAAAACAAGTTTTAGTTCTATTCAAAGATCCATAGAGGATCAAAGTATTCTTAGTTATTATTGATCTTACTTGTGTTTGATTTCCGCTTTAGAATACAAGTTATAGAGACTGTCTATTAGTGTGTTTGTGATTACATAAGCATTACTAACGATCCACGAGCGCTCAAAGATCTACCAAGGTCTTAGGTTCAACAGTGGTAATGAGCTCGGGAGAGTCTCTGTGATACTAAGAACATTCTTTTCTTTACACCCTCACAACCAAAACAACCTTAAGTATGCCTGGGTCAGACGATGAAATAGAAGTCACTAACAATCAAAACAACACATCTCTGCAACAACTCAATCACAAAAACAACAATGCAAAGTTCCCATACCTAAAGAAGGAGGAGTATGATTTGTGGCTATGAAGATGCAGAATTGGATCTCAAACATTGATTGGAATCTTTGAGAAGTTGTGAAGAAGGGGAACAGTTTCAAGAAGTGTGTGAAAGATGATGATGGTATTATTACCATCGTTCTCCCAAAACCTGCCAGAGATATTGGTCGCTCACGAGAGAATAAAGTTTGAACTATTCTCCTTCAGGCTATACCAGATGATCACATGGGCGACTTTCACCACATGGAGGATGCTAAGGACATATGGATGGCGATCAAGGCTAGATTTGGTGGGAATGATAAGTCAAAGAGAATGAGGAAATCAATGATGAAACATCATTTTCAAGAATTCCAAATCTCTGAGGAAGAAGGTATCCACAAGGGATATGACAGATTCCATAAGATTTTGAGTCAACTAAATCGATGAAGGCCGGCCGCATAATGAGGATCGCAATTCAAAGTTCTTACGATCTTTACCTTCATCCTGGTTGCAAGTGAGCATTGCACTCAAAGCTAAAGGTGGGCTGGATATGATCACTTTTGATGATCTCTAAAGGCTTAAAACTTGAGCCTGATGTCGAAGTCCCTTTCGCTCATCCACTCTACCACCAAAGCATTTGTTGCCTCCTCAATAATATGACTTATGCTCCAAGCCCGCTTCTCAGCAAGATCATCATCCTACATCACCACTCCATCAAATTCTCAACCTAAATCCAGTGGTGTATTTGAAGATGTACTTCACTTTGTTGCCGATTATGACAATCAGCAGCAACTAGCTTTTGAGTATTTTGAACAAGTATATCCACTTGATATGGAAGAGATGAACTTGATGTGGCAACCGCCATGCTCTCGTGACATTAAGAGGTTTGAGCGTAAGTCCGAGAAAGTTTGGTTTCGGGAAGAGATTCAGCAAGATTTGATAGAAAGAAACTCAAGTGCTATACTTGTGGTCAGATGGGTCACTTCTCAAGAGAATGCAAGGATAGGAAGGCTGGTGATGCGGTTAGGTATTCTTCCATCGCAGAATCATATGGAAGCTGGAAATTCCAAAGCCGATCATCCAATGCTTTGGTCACTCTAGATGACCATGTCAACTAAAAGGTGCATGAGCCTGAAAATGAAGCTACCGGTTCCGAGCATGGTGGATTGCCGCAAGTCAGTACTACAGAGGATAAGCATGATCAAATTGCCTTAATGGGCATCTCTCAGGTACATAATTGTGTTTTTGGTTGTAGTGAAAGATATAATGAACTTAAGGAAGCTTATGATGAATTGAAACCTAAATATAATGAATGTTATGTCGAAGTTGAGGCTTATAAAATGGCTTTAAAAACATTAGAAAGAAAAAAAATTTGGTTTCAAAAGAATCAACTGGCATATGATGAAAAGATAAGGGTGTTATAAAGTGATTTAGAATGTGCTAAAATTGATTTAAAATGTACTGAGAAAGAAAAAGCTGATGTAGTTTCAGAAAACCAATCGTTGAAAAAGGAAGTAGATGAGGAAGTAGATAGACATAAAGAATGGTTAGTATGAGGTGACAAAGTAGCTTTCTTTCTCTATGGTAGTCAATCTGTAAACTCTGGGTTAGGTTTAGGTTTTAAAAAATATGTTGGCTTAGAAGCTAGGAATGATATGCGAAATCTACCCAGCCAGGATTAGCTAATTATGTAAAAGAAGGAGAATTACATCGTACTGTCCTATTAGAGGAGAACATATGCCCATTGACCTTCCATCATCTGTGACTTCATGGATCACACCATCTTTATGGCAAAAAGTCAAGAGACTTGCCGCACTCGATTCTTCATCTACCGACTTTGTCTCTTGTGTTGACAGTGACAAGTCCTCTGACCAATGGTCTACTACTTCTACCAGTTGTGATTCAAATGAAAAGTCATACCTTCCCAAGACCTCACCCCAAGCCTACACCCAAGACTCCTTACAAGCCTGTTAGAGTTGCTGCTGAGGAATCAACTTCCAAGACAGTTTCCTCTGAAGACTTGTCATTTAATTCTTTGAAAAATAATGTCTTTAATTCTGTTAAAAATAATTATGTTAATGTTTGTGGTTTGAATTCTTTTGCATGTAATGAAACATCTTTCAATTTGAATAAATCTTCTAAGAAGAAGAAATATTTTGTTTGTGGAAGTAAATTTCATTTGATTAAGTATTGTAATTTTCATGAGCAAAGAATGGGGTATGTAAAGTCAAAAGAAACCTAGACCAATATGGAAAAATGTTAATGATATACCTTCTTTTGTTCCAAAAGCAACTCATAAAACCAAAGAAACACAATTTCGTTGGAGAAGATCTATTTCTAGATCATATGTGAGACCAACAAGTTCATATTTTCAAAATGGTTATTGGCCTGAATGTTTTGACTCAATGTATGATGGAAGGGGATATTGGGATACTGCTGTGAAGCCCTCAACAGGTTGTTCTTGGACTAAAAAGGGACCTAATTTTCAAAGGAGGCCCAAGAACAATGGTGGATCTTATACATCTACATGGCCTAAATCTTATGATCCACAAGGCAGGCTCAAGTCAGTGATGACTTGAGTCTCCATAGTGTACTAATATTTTGTATATTTTCTTGTTGTTGTTGTAGGATCATCCTTTGAGGAGTAAAGATGTTGGCATAGTATATAGTGGTTGTTCCAGGAGCATGTCAGGAAACAAAGAAAAGATGCATGATTTTGTACCCATAGAAGGTGGAGGCAGTGTGACTTTTGGTGGAGGAGATGGTAGAATCACTGGGATAGGCACCACTAGAACACCTCATTTGGATTTGGAGAATGTGTAGTATGTAAAGGAACTGCAACATTTCAACTTGTTCTCAGTATCACAAGTTTGTGACACCAAGAACAAAGTATTATTTTCTGAGGATAAATGTCTTGTGCTCTCTAAAGACTTCAAACTTCGAGAAGATATATCAATTCTACTGAGAGTTCCTAGAAGCCACAATTTATACACATTCAACTTGAATGATGTTCAACCAGAATGTGACCTAACATGCTTGGTGACCAAAGCATCCCTGGATGAGTCTACAAAATGGCATAGAAGGATGACTCATGTGAACTACAAGACCATTCACAAGCTTTCTAAACTTGGTCTAGTTGAAGGACTTCCTTCCAAATTTTTCACCAATGAACACAATTGTGTTGCCTGCAACAAAGGAAAGCAACATAGAGCCTCATACAAAGCAATTACAGCTATGAACACCATCTCAGAACCTCTTCAGTTGCTGCATATGGATCTTTTTGGTCCAACCCAAATCAGGAGTATTGATGACTAGTATTTCTGCCTGGTAATCACTGATTCTCCTGACAGTTCTCCTGTTTCTCCTGACAACACCAAATCTGCTGACAGCCCTCTTGCATCTACTCCCATTACTACTAGTGTGTCCACAGACTTTGAAGAACCATATACACGCTTTCCAAGTCCTTTCGATCTTGGTAATCATCAACCCAAAGATGGAATCTTCAACTCACCTTCCTATGACAATGATTTTGAACCAACAAAGGACCAATCTTGACACCATAATTGATGTCAACCTAATCGCTACAAAAGGATCAACATTGCTCATCCTCAATAAAATGTTATTGGTGATCCTCAAGCACCTATTCGAAATAGAAGTGCGGACAAGTTCTAAGTATGGTCAAGCTGCTTTTCTTTCTATGTCTCAAATCAAAGAAAGGACAATCACATGCACTTTAAGCATTGTCTCTGCTTGCTTGCTTCCTCTCGTGGAACCAACCAGTGTTACTCAAGCTCTTGAAGACTCAAGTTGGCTTGAAGCAATGAAAGATGAGATGCAACAATTCAAGAATCAGCAGGTTTGGATATTGGTACGACTACCTCATGGGAAGATTGCAATTGGGACCAAATGGATCTTGAAGAATAAAAGAGATGCAAGGGGTATTGTGGTCAAAAACAAAGCATGATTAGTGGCTCAGGGGTTCTGGCAAGAGGCAGGAATTGATTATGATGAAGTTTTTGCACTCAGTAGCTAGAGTTGAGGTCATTCGAATCTTCTTGGCTTATGCATCCTATATGGGGTTCATGGTTTATCAAATGGATGTGAAAGGTGCTTTTCTCTCAGATGGTGAGATTGAAGAAGTATATGTTACTCAACCCAAAGGCTTTGAAGACCCAGATCATCCACAACATGTATACAAGGTTGTAAAAGCTTTCTATGGACTCCATCGTGCACCAAGAGCATGGTATGCTATGCTATCGCATTTCGCTGAAGCATGGTTACGTAAGAGGTACCATTGAAAACACTCTTCCTAAAGAAGAATAACAGAGACATCATTCTTGTGCAAGTTTATGTGGATGACATTATCTTTGGATCCAATAAACAAGCTTGGTGCGGGAGTTTGAGGATAATGAAGGAGAGTTTTATGAGTGCCATGGGGAGCATTTCTTTTGGGTCTCCAAGTTCAGAGAGAAACCATATGGTATTTTTATCAACAGATAAATATGTGAGAGACATTTTGAAGAAATTTGATATGGAAAATGTCAGAACTTCCACTACACCTTATGAAACTCCAAAACCAAAGAACAATTTTGAACAAGATCCACTGTGAATGTTCACTTACAGATCCATGATTGGTTCATTAATGTATTTAATGTTTCTAGGCCCTGACATTACCTTTTGTCAGGAGTGCTTGTTCCGACATCGTGTCACTCTACTTACTTTCAACTTGAATGCAGTTAAAAGATCTTCAAGTATCTAAAAGGCCAACCAAGTTAGGGTCCTTGGTAGCCAAAAGAGTCTCCTTTTATATTGGAAGAATATAGTGATAGTGATTATGTTGGTGCTTAATCCGATAGGAGATCCACAACCGAGGTTGCCAATTTCTTGGTAGAAGATTGATTTCTTGGCAATGCAAGAAACAAACTATTGTTGCTACCTCATCTAGTGAAGGTAGTATGTTGTCACAATTGTTGTGGTCGTACTATGGATACAAAATCAATTGCTGGATTATGGGTTTAATTTCATGAACACCACAAGCTTTATTGATAATCAAAGTACCATATGCATAGTTAAAAATCCAGTTTTTCATAATAGAACTAAGCATATTGAGATCATGCACCATTTTATAAGAGATGCATATGAAAACATTTGATAAGGGTGGTTAAGATTCACACATGATAATGTGGCGATTTATTGACTAAAGCTTTTGATGGACCCGTGTTTCAACACCTTGTTGTCCATATTGGGATGCTTAACCCTTAATCAAGTTTGAGGGGTGCATAGGCCTCAGGGGAGGCATAGGCCTCAGGGGAGGATTGTAGTTGTATTTCTTGTAAACTTTGTAGATTATTGTTTAACTTTTTGTTTGCTAACACTAACCTGGTAATGATCTTTATGTTTTGTATGTCTTGGTTTGGTTTGTGTGCTTCTTTATGCCTGTTTTGCAGAGTGCATTTTTGAGAGTTGAAGTTCACCAAGTTTGATTAAATGGGAATACGGTCATTAAAGTTTGTTTCTACTGTAGAGAAGTACTGAAGTAAAGATCAAGTGATAATCATTGAGAAGTTCTTCATTAAGCCAAGAAACAATTTACAGCTTACAATAAACTTCAAAGGAAATAAAACAACATCCCTATACAAAATCTACCAAACATATTCTAGATCCTATCATCCATTACAAAAGCTGGTGGATATGCATGACAAGTACGATGAAGAAGCTGAAGATGAAAATGGAGTGGATGGATTGATGAAAATGACGATGGATGCATATGTGATATGAGAAATCTTTAGTTGTTCCATCTACTCGTTCCACCATAGAGCATCACACCACCTTACCTTTTCCATTTCCTTTCACCTCTGCCTCCTTGCCCTTTCCCTTACTTCCATGGTATGAAGCATCAAATCCTCTGAGCAGAAGAGCAATCACCACCTCTCTTGTTGTTGGAAGTGGTGGATTTCTAGCACGCGGCCTGGTTGGGGTTGGTTGTGAAGGTTGGGGATTCTACACCGCTGATGTCCTCTCCTCTTCCTCTCTCACCAGTATATTGAAGATTGGCTCTAGACGCTCTGTGGAGTCATCAGAACCTCTAGATAAATCACTTGGATCCACTACACTATCATCTTCAGATGAAGGGAGAAAGGGGGACTTTGAAGGTCAAGGTTTATCTTGATGAGGGTATCGAAACAATGGGTGTGAATCATCACTGGATGATGATGATGAGGAGGAGGAGGAGGAAGTTAGATCAATAATTTCTGGTTTAGTAGACATATTTGTTGCTGCTGATTGTGGAAGTATTGGGAAATTAGGGTTTTGAAGTAAATTGGGGTAATTGATATGTGTTAATGGTGAATTGGGATTATCTTATAGGCGAAGTCAAGGTTTGATGGTAATTAATGCGAGTTGGGTGGCACAGTAATACTCAAGATATTAACTGAAGATACTTTTACACTTGAGTTGATTCTGCTGATTGACTTTCATCAACAGATTGACCACCCCTTCTGCTGAAGTGTTAATTTTGAACTTGGTTGAAGTTATTTTACACGTCATATTTGGTCAACGATTTGTTCTGATATTTTTGACCATAATTGGGTAACTTCTATTAATAACTAATTCGCATAATCTTCAACCAATTTAAACACATTTCCATTTGCGTGATTCATAACCTATTCTCACAATTTCTAACATGGCGGCACTTCAATTTAAGAAAGATCACAACAAGGTTGCTTTTCTGGGAAAAGCAAAGGGACATGAACTGTATGAACCTATGGTGGATTTCTTGAAGCGGTCCAAGATTCATTATGCTCTAACACACTCTCCAAATGTGATATATGAATCGAGTTGGTTGAACAATTCTAGGCATCTGCTACTAAACGAAGTGACACAAAGATTGTAGCTACGATTGATGGAACAGTATGTGGTGAATCGAGAATTTGATTAGGAGACAACTTCGCTTTGAATGATGAAGGTGGGTCTATCACACCAACACCGTAGAGATACTTGTTGGGTTAAGAGCTATTGATATCAAAGTACTAACACGTATATGTGGCACAAGAATAAGCTTTGCCCCATGGACGCTTTTGGTGCATACATTGCTACAAAGGCATAAGCAACAAGTCCAGAGGATGGGATCAATTCTCTACCCAATTGGGTTGTGGTATTGTATGTCTTTCAAATGGTTTAACTTATAATTTCTAAGTTTATTTTGATAATATGGTTGAAAATATTCAAAGGAAAAAGCATAAGTTTCTAATGTACCCTAGGTTTTTACAAATGATATTAGACATAACAACCCGAGACAGAGTCTTTTGTCCCATAGGAGCTCTTAGTGCTAAATTGTTTGCTTCAATGAAAACTCATTATGTTGGGGCACATCATCCTTAGTTAGAAGCTATGTTGCCACATGGCAATGAGGCTGCTGATGAGAGTAATGTTGCTGGTGTTCCACCCTCTCCTAATGTTACGATGGTAATCCATCATTGCCATTGATGAGGGCTCCTTCCATAACGCAAAGCATCACATGTTTCTCCTGACCAACCTCCACCTACACCTTTACCTTTGTCACCTAGTCCTAGTCCACCACCTACTTGTGTTACCCATGAGTTTGAGCCTGAAGTTTATTAGATCGACCACACCTAGTCCAATTAGAGAGCCACTTACTGGAAGCCTCCTATTCGAGAGCATGTCCATGTTTCTCCTGAAAGGTCCAATGAAGCTCCCATTACCACTAAGCAATCTGCTGGTGGAGCTCAGGACCCTATTACACTTACATCTGTATATACTTTGCTAAACAGGTATGTGAAGGAGGTTGTTGATCTCAGAAAAGAGCTAGCAGATACGAAATCTTCACTTGGTGGTGAGATTGTAGGGTTGAAGAGAAAGGTTCAGGAGTTAGAAGTACAACTTGCTGGAACAGCAAGAGGAAGTTTGTGGTTACCTCTGATGAAGAGCTAGAGGATATTCACTTAGACTCACTTGAAATCTTGGTTGATGTTGCTCAACAGAATCATGCTTCTTCTTCAATTGTTGCTGAATCCTCAAAGCACAAAGAACCTATTTTGTTTTCAAGACGAATGAGAAGATAGTATTTGAGAACAGATTCCACTGAATCATCTAAGGTGCCAATACCTTCAGCAGATCCTAATGTGATATTTGTTCCTGGAAGAACTTTTGCTATGAATGCTGATGATGATGCTTCTCCTACACATGTTGAAGATCCTTCTCAACATATTACTCCTGATGCTTCTGAGAATATTAACACAGTTCCTATTGTTGATATTTCTCATAAGGATTCTTCTGATGAGCCTGCTTCCAAAGTTCCTGCTATGGATACTCGACAAAGGGAAAGGAGTTATGGTTGATGAAGATCTTGGTCAAGATTTAGACCGAACAGAAAGGCTACGCAAGCAAGAATGCTAGCAAAGTATGCATATATGATGAAGAGTCAAGCTTGGCACAACAGCCTACTGATCGGCTTACTACCAATTTGCTTCCTAACGACAAAGAATTGGATGCACAATCCATTCATTTTTACTGGCTGAAAGCAATGGGATTCCTATAATCACACACCCCCAAAATATCGCAATGAACGATAGTGTCTTTGGGGTATGACGCATAGCACAAAGTATGGATACGTAAAACTACCTCTAAAATGAGACATTTTGGAAAGTTTACCATTCGATTAAATAAAGTTAAAGTTTACAAAACATGAGATCCCAAAGTTTGATAATACATAAAGGGTTACAAAACATGTCGAATGGTAATAGATAAAACACAAGACTCCAATGTATGCCATGTGACCCAAAAGCTCCATGAAATGCTATCGCCTTACCTCGGAGATAAACATGCTAAAAAGTGTCAACACAAAGGTTGGTGAGTTCATAAGTTTGTTGAAAATGATTTCAAAAAGTCCTTAAAGAATAGATGCAAAGAAAGGCATTGTAAATTCATCTGAGCCCAGCCCTACTTACACAAAACTCTCAAGAACCTATGTGTTCACAACCCATTGCCTAAAAATAGAATTGTCAATCTTGTTTGTAAGTAGGTGGACATATGTGCATAATATATACATGTACTTAATGCAAAGAATCACAAACCAACCTAACCTCTTGACAAGTCTTAATTGTTTGTTGTGTCTCAATACTATATTCACCCCAGTCAAGTCATCAGGACCTGGGCGTGGGGGCCACCATAGTACTATCAATACCTTCTTCGCCGCTCCTGTGAGTTAACCAAATACTGCTAAAGTATGTATGTTGAAGCATAATTGAAAACAAGTTTAGCACATTAAGGCACATGTCGCAATAAACCACACATAATGTCCAAGAGTATAAGAAGTAGAAGTGTAACACAATTGTATAAATGGTTTGAGTATTCACAAGAGTAAAAAACAAGTATTTAAGCATGTATCTTCCCCAAAGAGTTGGTAAGAATTTAAACGAGTAAAAGTGGGGTATGAACTCACCCGTATGATCGATATGCTAACAAAATGAAGTGCACTTAAAATGAGGCTCTAAACTATCCACACCTAAAATGAATGATGTGCTCTAATATAAGTCATGAAACAATGTTGTGCACGCAAATCCATATGTAATCTATACCACTTGTACGCTTTTGAAAATAGAATTTATCGTTGAAATATATGTTTATGACATCTCGTCATGTTTATAAAATACTTTACAAGTATATACGCTGAATCAACATCCTACGATAATCGTTTTGTGATTTATTATGAAATTATAACTTTTCGTCGAAAAATAGTGTCGTTGAAATTTTCATGAAAGTGAATATACGGCCTCGAAAAGCTAGTCGTAAAATGGTGCACATCGAAAAGTTAGGAAACTAACTCAACGGTTTTGGGAAGCTTGTATCATTATCTCAAAGTTTTAGTATTTAAGTTTTCATCCTAGAGGTCTCGATCATAGAGTAAAATATAGGTTAAGTATGGTACTTTGTCCAAAAATATTGTTTAAGGGTGGTTTCCGCAAAGTTTAAGTGACTATATTTTATTCGTACAACCTCTTGACTAACGGGTTGACATTTTGGAAAATATGCTAGGCTTAACTTACTTTTACTAGTTGACATCACGCTATAAAAAGTATTACATCCTTGTTAAAAATGACCTCAACATGGTCACTTGTTGCCGTAAGGTTTGTCTAATAGAAATATATTAGTTTTTCTTATATAATAAAGTTACGCAAACTTTGTGTAAACGTGTATAATTTAATCGCTACAAGCCCGCTTTCTACGCTTTCTACATCCTTAGATTCGTGATAAAGTATACTAATATATTTTTTGATAAGTCGACATTACTTAATAACCATTTGACTCTAAAAAAGTGATATTAACATGCTGAAATTTGAAATTAATAGTTTTCGGCCGTCAAACTTCAAAAATTCATAACTTCTTCAAGTATAGCCCGCTTTTAACTGTTCAAGCGCCAATGCTGCTTTTAAGTATATTTTCAAAATATCTAGCCCAAAATATTTTACCAACTGTCGAATTTTCCCAGATTTAAAAATAAGATCAGACCTTTAACTAAAGTTGTCAAAATGAGTTTTCACTACCAAACCTATTCCAACCAATTCAAAACAACTCCGAAGCTATTCTAATCCTACCATACACCTTCTTAGGGTGTCATGGGTTCCTAGGCATCACCAAAAGTGATATGTTACAAGGAGTATGTTAATGCATAATCTGGCGCGGACTAGATTCAACGACTCTCCTTGGCCGTTAGTCGTCTTCTCGAGCCCTAGTAGATTTGTCAACAAAGAGAACTCCGTTAGAGGGACCCCGAGCGAGTCTCCGGGTCCACCTCTCGACGGTCAAGTTAGTATGCGCTTTGTGGCATAGCAAAAGTGTTATATGATGACTCAGAGATAACCTCGCATCCGTGGTATATATAGGCATGGATTAGGGTTTAGGCGTAGAGAGGCCGCCGACGCCGCTCACTCCATTCCTCGCCCAGCTCACTCATACGCCAACAAGCCCCCAAGTCTAGTATGAGATAGCGCATGGCTTATGTTATGCTAGACTTAAGTTCATTGCCGCTGCGAGGTGAAAGGGATCCCGCATGCCGCATTCTCGTAAGGGCTTACCTTTGTACCGCAGTTTAATGCGAGATGGTGCTTACGTAAGACGCAAGCCGTAGCAGGTGCGCTACCGTGGCGCCGACAAAGAGGTGCGCGCATGTAAGACGTGTTTCATGATAAGCGCTGGCCGCGGCGCTGACAAGGCGCATGTAAGATGCTTCGCGCATAAGTGCGCTACGCAAAGATGTGCGCATGAAGACGCGTTTTCTGAAAGCGCGCGATGCACATTACATTCACGTTTTACAACCACGAGGACGCCTCCTCGCTGCAAGATGGTGCTAATATTTAAATCCGCCTTTGTACCGCTTCCAAATACCATGCTGACGCCATACGGAAAACAGAGAGTAGTATAAAATTCCGGTAGCCCCCAAGTTTGATGGTGCTACCGTGTAGGAGCATTAAACTTATTTAATCTCGGCGAAAAACACTAAATGCAAGATTAAAGTATATGCCGCTTAATCGCAGCAGATATAAAACTTAATGAAATTAAACAAAGACATAACATGAATAATATAGTGCGCATAGCATAAAAAATATAAAACCTATCGTGAGGTTGTACAAGATATATAAACAATTGTTTTCTTTTTTTTTAATGTATAAAATAAAAACTCGGATGTATGTACCGTGACCGCAACGAATAGACACAGATGGATTTATCTTAACCGCATAGACTCATCGCTTCGATGATCGCATGTTTATACCACGCTTGGTCCAAAGGCGCATCGCATATTGACTAGCATCGCGGTATTCGCTACAGACGCTGCCTCGCTGAAGATGTCCGAACGCATCGTCTTACGCTGGTAGATTTACGTCATGACCGCTATTCAGCCAACAGCGCACTCAATCGTAAAATAGTATCGCTAATTTATCATGTAAAAGATAAAATAGTTCATCGTAAGCGGGCTTTTTCTAGATCCGACATGCGGATTAAAAGATAAAATAGATCCATCGTAAGCGTGGATGTTTTAAAAATTGTATCTTATGTGAAGGAATATCATGATTATTAGACTTGTACAATCATGAGAATATAAAATATAATGCATGTATAGAGAATATCTATATTAGAAATATATTCACGTGAAGGAATAGTATTCACTGCATCTAAAAAAGTGCAAATATTTAATGTAATGATTCATCGCGATCAAAAAAGTGCAAATATTATCAAATATTTATTGCTTAATCAAAGTTAAGTAATATTCCAGATCCTAATATAGGACAATTTATAAAGTTAAGATGCTTTTAATTATCTTGTTAATAATAACCATAAAGTGTTACGATCTAAAATAGTTACGCATGGTATGATGCAAATAAAATAGACCAATTTAATTTGAGAAATTGTACTCTGCTTTTCGTAATAGGAGAACACGAAACATAATTTATTCGTGGTCCCACCTGATGGCGCCAACTTGTTAATGTATAATCCGCGCTGACTAGATTCAAATCGACTCTCCTTGGCCGTTAGTCGCCTTCTCGAGCCCTAGTAGACTCAATAACAAAGAGAACTGTTAGAGTGGACCCGAGCCGCGCCCGGGTCCACCTCCAGACGGTCAAGTTAGTATACCGCGGCATAGCAAAAGTGTTATATGATGATCTAGAGAACCCGCATCCGTATATATAGGCAATGGATTGGGTTTAAAGTAGAGCTGCCGGGCCGACGCCGCCCGACCCATTCCGCCCATCCTGACCATACGTCAACAGAGTAATTATAGGATGACATATATATATATAACTCTTAAAATCAATGAAAAAGTGGTATAAACATCCATAAGACTTGCATGTTTTAATCAAATTTGATGTAGTGAACATAAAATAAATATGAATTATGAAGATGAATATGAGATTCTTACTAGTTAACTTGATGAGGTTAATGAACAAAGGTTTTTCCTAATCACCCAAGGTTTTTATTGCACAACCTTAATCAAGAGTGATACTAGAGTGAATAAAACTTGACTTGTAAAATTTTTGATGATCACCTCCTTGGTCCTTATGGTGGCCGGTTCAATGAGGAGAAGAGAGGAAGGATACTTTGCTTTACACCTTGAAGATATTTGATCTATGTGTTGGTATAGAGTATAATATGATATACATGTATAAGATATTTGATGCAATTTAAAGTGAGACATCCCCCCTTGTGTCGACAAGGGGGTTTTTGGATTAGCAATTTAATTTTTTTTTTTTAAATGTGTAAGTATAAGTAGATGTAAGGTTAAGTAAAAATAGTTAGTAACTTGTATACACATTTGAGCATTTAGGATAGTGTTAACTAAAAATAAATTTTAACGGGTCAAGATAAAATATATTGAAGTCATAAAAATTATAAAAATACATTTCTTGAAAGATTTGAGTGAAATAATAATTATCGTGTAGTATTTAAGAAAACCATCGTAATTATATAAATATAACAATTTATATACAAAATAAATTTAAAACACCGGGTAAACTAATAATAATATTTTTATAATCTTAATATGAGTATAAAATTATATTGGAATAATTTTTTGGAAGTATCGGATCATCAATGTAATAATTAATTACGCTGAGAAGCTTATTTAATAAGAAATTATGCTTAATGTGAAATGCAAACCATGCATGAACTAATATGATGAATATTGAGTTTGAGAAATGACCGAAAATTGAGAATTGTGACATTCTTCCCATGTCGAATCACGCCTCGTGATTCAATTAATGATAACTAAAGGTCTACCCTTAGGTTTCACAAATCGGGTGTATGGTCAAAGTGTTTATGCCAAAACTTACGCGTCTAGGTTTCTAATCTAATGAGGCTCACTCAAATCAATAATATAGTGGATCACGATGGTCTAGGAAAACGCATTTCGCCATTATTGCGGGCTGCCTCGGTCCCTAAATAGAATGCTCGATCTCGGGGTGGACTGATATTGAGTACCGGGTTTGGGTTATTTCCACAATTGCTAAAGCTAGGTGTTGGTTACCCCGTGGTTGTCCCCGTTCCACTCAACCTAGTACAATTATTCCGAAGTGATTCGGCTGTTACATTCAAAGCAAGTCCTTTGGTTATTCCTCATGTTGCCCACGTTAGCTGGTGTTACCTCGTGTTTTACACCGCTTTAAGATGGCCGATCGATTGTAATTTGTACACAAGCGCGTGGCTTGGTCTTCGGATGATGATAAGCACATTTAGCACATTTGGGATGTGTACCAGCATACTCTCTTTGTTCAGCACCGTTGCCCCAAAACTCTTGCCCTTTGTTGTTCCGCACACGCCCATCTGACTATTCAACCCACTCGCTTCCTTCCTCTTGTCACGTGACTTCAAAGTACCATTTCTAACCATCTCGATGTCGTGGTTCCCGCCTCAAGATTGCACTTTGTATTGTAGACGGCTCAGTCGTTTTCACAGTTCCACGGATTTCAGGCACAAGACCATATATGTACCTCGCGATTCTCTTGGATTCAAGGGTAACAATATGAGGAACTAGTCCGCTAACTCATGAAATCGACCGTGTAGGCCGCACGCCTCCTATATCATAGAGTGATGATAAAGTTCATGTTCCAGTTTCTGCATTTCATTGTCCCGGCAAGACTTTCTTGCAATAACGCCTTTAAATTCGTCCCATGTCATACCTATAGTCGTTTCTCGCCTCTAGCTGTAGCAGTGTGTTCTACCATGTCAATGCCTTCCCCGATAGCAAGCAAGCAAAGATACTTCACCCTCCTCGATGTATGGCACAATTGCCGATGTCGATCATGACACTGCCTTCTCTACCCATCGGTATACGCCAGCACCTCCTATACCATCAAACTCCACAGTTTGCATGTCAAAATTCCTTATATGCATCCGGGCCATTGTTGTTGTTGTTGTTGCCATTGCCAACTACATTGTTGGTGTCGCCATTCTCGCCCTGGTTTCCCGAAGTTATTCATATGGTTTCCAACTTGTGTGACAATAGTGGGAAGCAAGATTTTAAGTTGTTGAGCGATGATGGCGCAAAAATGAGGTTTCCGCCAGCAAGTTGTTGTCATTGTTACCCATGTCGCATCGCCTTCTCTACCTCCACTCATCCGTCCTTCCACCTCATGCGCACCACCGGTTAGTGCCGCGTGTTACCTCTTTGGTGCCATGATCTCTGCAAGGAAAGGACCGTTGAGTTCCCAATGTCTATACTTAACGTCCTCAAACATAATACCACACTACAAATTGGTTCCTAGGTGTTCCGATCTACGATGGTCGATATGTCCATCGTGGTTAGACGATTTATAATTATGTTGGCCACCATAATTATAATTGCCTCATTTCACACGTGTACATACCACCAAGCATACATGTCTCGGCGATTGTTGTTACCGAAATAGGTAGCCATTCTATCATCCGATTCTAAACGGTGGAGGAGGAATTTAGGGTAGGTATCTAGGGAGAGTCGCACTTGGTGTATAGGAAATTCCTTTAGGTGCTAAAGGCACTATGAGGTTTAGTCGCAGCAGCTTCCCAAAGTATCCTCAAGAGAACTCCCATCCTCGGGCAAAATCATCAAATCTATACAGCTATATAGTAACACTTATTTAGCTCGATCTCGTGTCTCATCAAACAAGAACTGCCACGAGATCAAGTTAGATAAGTGCTCATTATCGAGCTCCATATTTTTATGACTTGACTAGATTTTGGGACTCCCCTATCGGTACAAGGAAACTACGTTATCCAATGAGGTGGTTCTAGAAGAAATTATTAAAACATATGCGCATCTAAAAAGTGTGTAAGGCGATAGGAAAAGAAAGGATCGACGTGAAAGAGGTTATAGTCTAGGAACTAAAATGGAACCTAGTTCTCTATAACCAAGTCTCGATAATTAATCACACCCCCAAAATATCGCGAAGGAACGATAGTGTCTTTGGGGTATGACGTCATAACACAAAGTATGGATACGAAAACGACCTCTAAAATGAGACGTTTTGGAAAGTTTACCATTCGATTAAATAAAGTTAAAGTTTACAAAACATGAGATCCCAAAGTTTGATAATACATAAAGGGTTACAAAACATGTCGAATGGTAATAGATAAAAACACAAGACTCCAATGTATGCCATTTGACCCAAAAGCTCCATGAAATGCTATCGCCTACTTAACTGAGATAAACATGCTAAAACGTGTCAACACAAAGGTTGGTGAGTTCATAAGTTTGTTGAAAATGATTTGAAAAAGTCCTTAAAGAATGTTGATGCAGCAAAGGCATTGTAAATCCATTCAGCCTCGAAGTTCCATACAAAACTTCGCAACCTATGTGTTCACAACCCATTGCCTAAAATAGAATTGTCAATCTTGTTTGTAAGTAGGACATATGTGCATACGATATATACATGTACTTAATGCAAAGAATCATAGCCAACTGAACCTCTTGACAAGTCTTAATTGTTTGTTGTGTCTCATTGAATAACAGATTATATTCCACCCCAGTCAAGTCATCAAGGACCTAAGGGTGGGGGCCAAACCGATAGTACTATCAATACCTCTCCGCCGCTCCCCAAGAGTTAACCAGCCTAAAGTATGTATGTTGAAGCATAATTGAAAACAAGTTTAGCACATTAAGGCACATATCGCAATAAACCACACATAATGTCCAAGAGTATAAGAAGTATAGTGTAACACAATTGTATAAATGGTTTGAGTATTCACAAGAGTAAAAACAAGTATTTAAGCATGTATCTCCCCAAAGAGTTTGTAAGAATTTAAACGAGTAAAAGCGGGGTATGAACTCACCCGGTATGATTGATATGCTAACAAAATGAAGTGCACTAAAATGAGGCTCGGAAACTATCCGCGACCTAAAATGAATGATGTGCTATAATATAAGTCATGAAACAATGTTGTGCACGCAAATCCATATGTAATCTATACCACTTGTACGTTTTTGAAAATAGAATTTATCATTGAAATATATGTTTATGATATCTCGTCATGTTTATAAAATACTTTACAAGTATATACGTTGAATCAACATCCTACGATAATTGTTTTGTGATTTATTATGAAATTATAACTTTTCGTCGTAAAATAATGTCATTTAAAATTTTCATGAAAGTGAATATACGGCCCTCAAAAGCTAGTCATAAAATGGTACACGAAAGTGTCGGAAACAAACTCAACGGTTTTGGGAAGCTTGTATCATTATCTCAAAGTTTTAGTATTTAAGTTTTCATCCTAGAGGTCTCGATCATAGACTAAAATATAGGTTAAGTATGGTACTTTTGTCCAAAATATTGTTTAAGGGTGGTTTCCGACAAAGTTTAAGTGACTATATTTTATTCGCTACAACTCCGCTTGACGAACGGTTGGACATTTTGGAAAATATGCTATGCTTAACTTACTTTTACTAGAAGACATCACGTTATAAAAGTATTACATCCTTGTTAAAAACGACCCTCAACATGGTCACTTGTTGCCGTAAGGTTTGTCTAATAGAAATATATTAGTTTTTCTTATATAATAAAGTTACGGAAACTTTGTGTAAACATGTATAATTTAATCGCTATAAGTCCGTTTTCTACGCTTACATCCTTAGATTCGTATTAAAGTATACTAATAAATTTTTGATAAGTCGACACATTTAATAACGCTTAAGCCTCATTTTTGACTCAGAAAAGTGATATTAACATGCTGAAATTTCTGAAATTAATAGTTTTTCACAAACATCAAAAATTCATAACTTCGTTATAGTCCGCTTTAATCCGCTCAAGCGCCACGCTGTTTAAGTATATTTTCCAAATATCTAGCCCAAAATATTTTACCAACTGTCGAATTTTCCCAGATTTAAAAATAAGATCAGACCGTTAACTAAAGTTGTCGAAATGAGTTTTTCACGCGCCAAACCTATTCTAACCAATTCAAAATAACTCCGAAGCTATTCTAATCCTACCATACACCTTCTTAGGGTGTCATGGGTCCCTAGGCATCACCAAAAGTGATATGTTACAAGGAGTAATTATAGGATGACATATATATATATATATATATAACTCTTAAAATCAATGAAAAAGTGGTATAAACATCCATAAGACTTGCTTGTTTTTCTCAAATATGATGTAGTGAACATAAAATAAATATGAATTATGAAGATGAATATGAGATGCTTACTAGTTAACTTGATGAGGTTAGTGAACAAAGGTTTTTCCTAATCACCCAAGGTTTTTATTGCACAACCTTAATCAAGAGTGATACTAGAGTGAATAAAACTTGACTTGTAAAATTTTTGATGATCACCTCCTTGGTCCTTATGGTGGCCGGTTCAATGAGGAGAAGAGAGGAAGGATACTTTGCTTTACACCTTGAAGATATTTGATCTATGTGTTGGTATAGAGTATAATATGATATACATGTATAAGATATTTGATGCAATTTAAAGTGAGTCATCTCCCCTTGTGTCGACAAGGGGTTTTTGATTAGCAATCAAAATTTTTTTTAAATGTAAGTATAAGTAGATGTAAGGTTAAGTAAAAATAGTTAGTAACTTGTATACACATTTGAGCATTTAGGATAGCGTTAACTAAAAATATATTTTAACGGGTCAAGATGAAATATATTGAAGTCATAAAAATTATAAAAATACATTTCTTGAAAGATTTGAGTGAAATAATAATTATCGTGTAGTATTTAAGAAAACCGTCGTAATTATATAAATATAACAATTTATATACAAAATAAATTTAAAACACCAGGTAAACTAATAATAATATTTTTATAATCTTAATATGAGTATAAAATTATATTGGAATAATTTTTGGAAGTATCGGATCAATTGTTCAAAATAATTAATTACGCTGAGCGTATTTAATAAGAAATACGCTTAATGTGAAATGCAAAACCATGCATGAACTAATATGATGAATATTGAGTTTGAGAAATGACCGGAAATTGAGAATTGTGACATATACTCTTAAGTTGCCTAAATCCTACCCTTGCTCGAGCATTTTAGGAGCTGATTTGATAGTGAAACTTTGCCGCACAAATGATGGCCTTGGACAACAAAAGAAG
>OU343225.1:303554793-303605307 GCA_910596185.1 Chrysanthemum makinoi
GATGACCTATATGTAATACTAGATCATTAACGTTAAGATGAGAGACAACCAATCAATATTCAATAACTAAGTTTCATATTAAGCTCGCAAACACACAAGCAAATTAATGGGACGCATAGAACTTGCAAGCATCACCTTTGCAATCAATTGAAGACATACTTGAATTAATGAAGTAAAACACTTATCTTAATGTAAGATAGGGTATGGAAGCTTAAAATACTATACAAGACAACCTTGGTAGGTTTAGGTTTTTACTCCAAAGACTACTACTGAAAACTAAAAATTGGATTCTATATATAAGATTACAATTGTGGCTTGCTGATTGTGGCAGGTGGTCGCATAGTTATTAGGGGTTTCGATCTTGGCACGTTAGTCTTCGCGAAGCGTCACCTTATGCTTGTGGCCGCCGTCCCGATCTCGGCGTCGTGCGGATCAAATCTAGGCGTGCGAGTTGCGACCCTACTCTTTTAAAACACGAAGCCGTCACTTGTAAATGAAGCAATTTGGCTCGAGTGTCACAAAAGTTGTCGAAGCCGCGTCTCTAATAGAACGGCCTTGCGTCACTTGTAGTTCTGATGCTGCGTCCCGCATGTTCCGGTCGCACAGTGTCTGATTCTTGACTTTGGCCATTTTCTTACGTATATTATTCGCGTTTTAGTCGAATAAGTGTCATTCCAGCATTTTGCCTTCAAGATACCTAAAAAGTGAAAAGGAACGATATTAAGTAATAACGGATACAAAAGTGATCAAATAAGGGCTTAAGCGACCCCTAAAAAAGGTACATTTTAAAACCTTATCAAATATCCCTACACTTGGTATTTGCTTGTCCTCAAGCAAATGTGCTTTTAACCAATCAATTTATAAGTTAGAGGTCATGAAGCATTAGTTTAGAACGATTTACAACACATATAAGCCCATAAAAGTTATAACAAACACGAAAATTACATACTAGCACCTCATGGGGTATTTAGATACTCACATCTCTGGTGTATATGAAATATAACAAGTTGGAAATGGAAGATAAACACTCATTAACCGGTCCTAGTACATAGATTACCATAGGCTTGAGACTAGATCAAACCTCCATCGCTTTGGCGTAAGCACCTAGGAAAGACAATCCAAGAGGTCTTTTAAAGGGTTGTAATGTTAGGCTTACGGTAGGGAAACAAAGGGTTTGGTGGGATATGCTATTTAGTGGTGGCAAGTCAAAAATCTTTATGTTACGAGCATGCGAAGAATGGCGTTGCTAAGCCAAGACTCGACACTCTAAACTCTAGATAACTGAAACAAACAAACATAAATTTAAAGATAGATGTAGGATGGTAGCCCGTATGTTGTTTTTTTTTCAACATTCTATTTTTTTTTCTTTTTCTCTTTTTTTTTAATATTTTTTGATTTTTTTTTCTTCATACATTTTTACTCTACCATCCTCTACTATAACATCAAAATGATAGGGATTTATAGGCACATACCTACAGTTGAGTTTTTATTATTCTAACACTAATATGACCCGATTTAAAAAGATCAAAACACTTGTAGTACATTATTATGCAAATAAAGGGAATTTGAATTTAACATTCCCTTCTCGTCATCTCATAAAGTTTAACTTTTCCCATGAGTCCCAATCGTCCCAAAACTGTGTACAAAGGATATGACTCGACTTAGCAACTTATGCAAGCAACTAGATAATTGAACTAAGGGTTTAGTGTGATAACAATAATGCACTAAAGTGAGTGCATACAAGGTAGGCTAAGGCGATTTGGGTGTACATTTGGGGGTGGATTGTAAACAATGTTCTTCATTGATATTCGGAAAAAACATCACGAGAACGCGAAAAGGATAGGCTCTGAGGGGTTAACTAGGGGTATCGTGTACTAAAGATGAGTACAACGCAAAGGTGTGGGGGAGTTACTCAACCGATGTGGAAGAGTAATTATATTACGAGTATCAAAAAAGGGTTATCCTAATGCCTCTTATCATTTAGTTATTCCTAACTACACAAGTGTAGTCTTACTAGCGATCTCGGAATGCATCACAAAACAAGTTCTAGAATCTATTATACTACCGGTTCACACTCTAAGCATTAAAGATGATTGCTTTAATTCCTACTAATCTAAGGGCGATCCTCACATTTTGGGTGGAATTTAAGTGGTAAAGGGTTTTTGTGCTAGTCATATCATTTCCTATCAATTAGACGCTTTATTAACACTAATGGCCCACTCCTACATGTCATGAAAATTTTTAAATTTTGTGCCAAAATTACCCTAACCGATATTTCTCATGGTTTATTAAACAAATGCAATTGGACAAAGCAAATATTCAAGGATAAACATAGTTTCAAATTTCCCGTTTTATTTTCCCTCCCTACACTTAAACTGAACATTGTCCCAAATGTTCCCGAGAAATATCAAAGTTATGATAATGGAAGGTAATTAAAAAGCGAAAGAAACTAGTACTCCGATTAGCTCGTTAGGATCGTGTAAAGTGGTGGTTACATCTTTCTTGAAGAGCGTTCGTGAAAAGCTCCTTCTCGTCTTATGTATCTTCTTCTTGGTAAATTAAACCTTCACACTTGAAGAAAACAAACGAAACCTTCGTAAAATGCGGTAACAATATATATAGGACTCTACTAAACTAGGATATAATACTTGTGGAATGGATGTACAAAATTTACGAAAAGTTAAGACACGGAAAATTCAAAAATTTATAAGTAGGTCGAGAAAAATGAGAAAAAGTAATCATTGTTTTACGCTCCTTCACGGCCGCGTCGATTCACGATCTGGCAGCCGTCAGGTTATCTGACAAAAAGCGGTGCGATTTTTACGGAAAAATTACGGAAAATTTACATCTTTAGAATGGAAAACTCACGCAAAACATTCATTATGACTCGATACAAGCATTTGACTCGAACAAACACACATGTATATCTTTTAAATAATTGAAATTCTCATGTTTACATTTCTTTTGAAAACGTGTGTAATCTTCCCTACACTTATCCCTTATGTAAAATACCTTTATATGTAATTAAGACAAGGTTAAAGACAAAATAAAGCATTTTTACAAATTTAAACATGAGAATAAACAATTAATAAAAGATACACGACACAAACAAACAAACAATTAAGCATGGATTGCCTCCACGGCGCTTTTCTTTATTTATGAGTCTTGTAGCTAGACTTCGAAGTGCCCCTCGACTTCATTCACAATCACCTTCTTCCTCATGAAGGTCTCTAGTGGGTGATTCCATGTTGTAGAAGTGCCTTATGATGCACCTTTCTAAGAGTTCATCCTCTCCCCACTCAGTTCTATATTCCGGTCATAAGTTCAAGCAATCCTTATAGAAACCGAAAATATTGGCCATAACATAATCTACTCCTTTCTCCTTATCCTTCTCATTCCTATAGTAGACCGATAGTTTGAGTTCCTTTTCATCATTGGAGAGTGATGAAAATTTCTCAATCTTAAACGGCATTTGGTAGGCTCGTCATGGTCTCATCCTTGAATCGCACCATTCCTAACGAGGGTCATAAGTCATCCGGTGCTTTCTATGAAAGGTTTCCCTAGAATAGCGTGGGACAAGTTAGGATCTATGTAGTGGTACTAATATCATCCACTATTATGAAATCCGTAGGAAGCGTGAAACTACCTACATAAACGGGCAATCCCTTAACTCTACCAAGAAAATTGCACCTATCCCTAGGATTATCGGATCTTGCCTAGTTGGGATAGGCTTCTTCATTACCCAATTATAGTAGGTGCTAGTCATTATGTTTATTAGAGACTTGCGGTCAATGTAGGCCTTTGCCACAAAAAGGTGTCCTATGCAACATGGTATGTTGAGATTCCAAGGGTTCCAAAAACGATCCTAGGGCTTCTCCTAACATACATGTGATCACGCACTAGGAAATGAGGGTACGAGATAGTTCTTCTTCCGTAGGAAACTTATTGAAATATTCTTTGTCTACTTCATCTACTTCCTCGGTTGTTTCATTCCTCGGTGTTTCACTAACCTCAAGTATCGTTTCATGGTTTGCTTTGTCATTTGTTCTATTAGGTTTCACTAAGGTGATGGTATTGACGAATTTAACGTGCCTAGCTAGCTTACTTGGGTCCTTCATTTCTACACTGGAAGTTTGAGGGGGTTGAGATAGCATTAACCTTCCTATCACTATTTGTCATGGCTTTCAAGAGGTTATCTATCTTCCTATCCATCTTGGCTTGTTGTTTGTTAAAACTGTCCGAGAGCTTAGCTATTTGAGCTTCTTGGGATGCGACTAGGTGTTGCAACATCCCTCGATGTTTTGGTTAGGGTAGTGGATGGGGCCGAGGAAATCATTGGATGTGAATTCTTTAGTTTGTCCCCAATAGAAGTCGGGCTTGACCTTCCATGCTTCTCGAGTCATTTAAAAGTCCTAGGTCCGAGTGTTGTAGGGAATCTTCCTCCGTTCCATTATGTAGCGAGGATCGTAGTCAGGCTTGTTTAGTCTGGAAGTGCATGTCTTGCGTGTTATGAGGATCACGCGACCTACGGCTCACACGAGGAAGAAACTTTGTTCATATGGCGTGAAGACTTAGGATTTTCATAGGAGCTCATTAGGAATTTAACTTGATCTTCAAGCTCGAGCATCCTATGGTCGGAAGATTGTGAGTCAATAGGAGGCAAGGAGATTGCCTTAGCTGTTTTGGGCAACTCACGGGGTCATTCCAAATTTCGTTGTCATAGAGGCAAGGTCCTCTATTACCCATGATTCTTCGGTGATATCACTAAGTTTTCCACCGGCGGCTTGGTTAATGGATCGCTTGGTGGGAAGTTGACATGATCATAGAAGAGTTGGACTTGGAGCCAAAGATCAATTCCGTGATGAGGGACTTTATGGAGTAAGTCCTTGAATCGAGTCCATGCTTCGTAGAGAGTTTCACCTTGACGTTGTTGGAACATCGGGATATCATTCCTAAGCTTAGTGGTTCTCCCGGTGGAAAAATTGAGCAAGGCGAGAGGTGAGATCATCAAACTTGAGATGGAGCAGCGTGGGGAAGTCGCTCAAGCCAATTACTAGCTTGGTCCGTAGAGAGAATTGGAAGAGATGTAGCGTGGTCTCGGTAATAGCATCGAGGTCGATGGAATCGATAATTTTAAGGAAGTCCTTAAGATCTGATTAGGATCATGAGCAAGAAGTCCATGGAATGCACATCCATTTTGCACCAACGGATGGTGTCGGATCCTTGAGTTAGGTTTGGGCTTGGTGGGAAGCTCAATGGTGTTCCTATAGCCTAGGTGGCTCGGTCTCGAGTATTCACCAAGAGTACGGCCTCTTGGCGGGTCATTTGGTGGTAGGTTGATGAATGGTGGTTGGTTATCACCTTCCATGATGAAAAGTGATGGGGTTTTACGAACAAAGGTCACGAGAAGAAGGGGATAGACTACGGAAGCTAAAATTGGGAAAAAAGCTTACTTGATAGGAATCAAGCAAGGAAACCTAAGCGAGGTGGACTCCTAACTAGCTATTCTATTCCCCGGCAGCGGCGCCAAAAACTTGATAACGCTAACCCTAGGCAGTGAACCTAATCGTTGTAGTGTAGTATTAGGGTAAGCCACGGGAATTGATATCGTTCTCTAGCGGAATATGAATGCTAGTAAGAAGTTACTATCCTAAGGTTGGGGTTGAGGAAGATTATTTTTTTATCTTTTTATGTTTTTTGAAAATGGAAAGGTACGAATCTCGGGGTTTGGATTTGGGGGGTTGGTATTTGTACCGATTACTCTACTTATCTAATTATCTAATCTAGTGGGTAGTCTATGTCTAATTATTGTGTGCTCGTATGATTATTTAAAGATGTATTTACATAGGTTTTATTTCTCCTTAATTATCTCCTATTGATGGTTGAATTGTCACGTCCTTATTCTTAATCGCGTTGTGTGTCTAAGGTTGTAGGGTATGCGTTTATCCCTAACTCTTTGAAGCTACCGAAAGTTAATGATTACAAAATCTCTAGGATTTATAAACTTTAACTCTAAGGTATTCTTTGAATGACTAGCCTACAATTATTCTAGGCGATCATAAACTAAGGTTCATCAAAGATTAATCAAGCATTAACTACACAACGGATGACCTATCGCAATATTAGATCATTAACAATTAAGATAAGAGACAACCAATCAATATTCAATAACTAAGTTTCATATTCCCTAAGCAAACACACAAGTAAATTAGCCGGACATGGGAAACATGCAAGCATACACACAATCAATTGAAGACATACTTGAATTAATGAAGTAAAACACTTATCTTGATGTAAGATAGGGTATGGAACCTAAAATCTTGTACAAGACAGCCTTGGTTCGGTTTAGGTTTTACTCCAAAGACTACACAGAAAACTAAAAATTAGGATTCTATATATAAGATTACAAATGCGGCGGCGTCTTGATTTGTGGCGTAGGTCGGTTCCCGTATTAGGGTTTCGTCTTGGCCACGTTAGTCTTGCGGCGGCGTCACTTATGCTTGTGGCCGCGTCCTTGATCTCTGAAGTCGTTTAGATCAAATCTAGGCGTGCGAGTTGCGGCGCCCTACTCTTTTAAAACGAAGCCGTCACTTGTAAATGAGGATTTTGGCTCTTGAGTCGTCACAAAGTTGTACGGTGGTGTCTCTAATAGAACCGCGCGTCACTTGTAGTTCTGGCCCGTCCCCTTAAGTTCAATGACTGAGTGTCTCGATTCTTGACTTTGGCCATTTTCTTAGATTATATTGTGCCTTTTCGTCCGAATAAGTGTCATTCCAGCATTTTGCCTTCAAGATACCTAAAAAGTAAAAAGGAACAATATTAAGTAATAACGGATACAAAAATGATCAAATAAGGGCTTTAAGGACCCCTCAAAAAGGTACATTTTAACACCTTATCAAGGGACAACCAACAATAAAGTCCTAAACAGTACCGCTTAGAAAATTGACATGAATCTATTCTAAGCTCAGTAGTTTTGGAAAGCTATGAAAATATTCCAAACTAGCCATACCACAAACATGAAGTACCAGATGTTTTAACTCGCTACGAGAGTAAAGTTAGGTTGGGAAAGTAACTTTCGCTACGAGAGTAAAGTTAGGTTGGGAAAGTAACTGGTTCACCATACCACTTTTTAATAATCAGCTCCTCAATTCAATGCTCAGCCAAAAACAAGAGCCAATCACGAATCTCTTCATAATGAAAGTTGTCTATTCCAAGCATTGATCTCGGCTCTACAGCGAAGACGCACTTTCTTATTGGACCCATTAGCCGATTTAAGAATCTAGTAACAAGCCTCCCATCAAACTCATATGTTAAATAATAAAATAAATCCTCATCAACTATGACATCGGTGAGCAAAGTCCACTTAGACCTCCAGTTTCGCACTAAACTAGAGGTTCTCACCGCTTCTAACAAAGGCAACCGATTCAAAATATTAGTGATCACTACATCTGGCATTTTGCTAATACGATCGATCGACATAGTTTTGTTGGAAGTTGGGTTGGTCTTTTGAGTTCTGAAAATGACGATTTAGATTCGGATTTGATTTTGATCTATCGTTTTCGGATAATGGTGTATTATGATTGGTAAAGTTGTTTGTTGGGTGGGTGTATTGGTTCGCGTGAAATTAAATGCAAGCGTATCAGGGAAGAAACGGCTAGTAGGCATAATCACAATTGGTCCATGGGTTGAAGGTTGGGTCAAAATTGTGAATGGTCTAATATACCTCGAAGGAAATCGAGAAAATTAAAGTTGACTATGGCATTCCTGGTCAAGGGACGAGTTTGGAATTTAAAGCCCAACTTTTGGACCTCCGGCGATGATAAGGGCTAGCTTTGTCCCATCGCGAAGCGTATGACCAAGTTTAGGGACCAACGGTGTATTTTAGTCTAATTATTATATTGCTATAAGTTTGAATCTTTAAGTATGGTTTGCTAGGTTTGGTTGATTTATATGTTTATGGTTTTAAGTATGTTGTTATAATTACAAGAACTAAGGTTTTCTTGGAATTATTTTTACTTTGATTGCAAGTAATTTTCTTTCCTTGTATGTTTTAGGGTTATGGGTATTTTTAGTAAGATTCAAATTTTCCTAAAAATATGCTAAAACCATTATTTAAACCCTAAATTAACAAGTTAATCATAAGGAAACCATATTACTCGAGGAACAATAAAAACTAATATGAGATTACCAAAAATCCTGTGTTGGTCGATTTCTTAAATCTTAGCTAGATAGGATCATGAAATCTTGACTAACACATATCTTGGTGACCAAGCCGTGATTTTCCATTAACTATTTTCTTTCAGTTTCGTTTATTTGGAATCTATGATTCCCAAATATGGAAACTAAGGTTTCAAAATATTTTAAGCATAATCGGGTAATTTAAGAAAATATATTTTTTATGAAAAACATAATCGGGAAATTTAAGAAAATATATTTTTTATTAGAAAGTACATAAAGCTTTTTCTAAAAATAAATCCTAGTGAATTAAGGTTTTTTGTTACATAAGTCACATGCTTTTAAAATCTAAAACTTGGAAACCCTCATTAGGGTTTAGGAATATTAAAAGTCAAATTTTCCTAAATTGGCAATATGTAGTAATAAGGTAAGAACTGAACATTCCTGAAAAATGACATGTTGCCTTGTTGTGCAACAGTGCGGTGAAACTCTTGGTTTACGTGTACTATGAGGATGGACTATATATGTCGTCCATGTGCATATATAGTAAGTCCTAGCAAACCATAGCTTAAGTAATTTCACCTTCAATTTAAATTATTTAGTACTTTTTTGCTTTTGTTGTTAATCATGATGTCACGAGCTTGAGCCATTGATCAAAAATATAAACTGAGTGGTTGTGATAGAGTTTAAATATGTTTATATTTTTACTGTTTTGGGGTTTAAGGGAGGCATGCATGCCATTTCTTTATTCCTTATTGTAATATAATTTTAAGTAGAGTAGCTTTAACCAAAATGCAAACCAAGGCAGACGTGAGAGAAGGAAGCCCAGACTAGGTAGGAGAACCTATGGAGTACGAAGAGATAGGAGATCCAATGGGAGCACGGAGGATTTAGATCTACCCATAGGAAGGAGAAAAACCTCTGCGAGGCTGAGGAGACATGAAAACAGAAGTTTCCTTCTTACCGTGTGTCATGTTTTAACCCTTAGGATAGAACCAAGTTGATTCTCGAAGTTGCTCTCGGGATTAACATAGATTATGGCTCGGCCGTATCAAATGTGTTTTATTATCATCTAGTTTGCATGCCATCTGTTAAATAATATTTCAACCAATATTATTTAGAGACATAATAATACGGGGCGTCTCTACTTAGATCGTAGGAAAGAGTGTACTTAAACAACAAATCCCTATCAGCGAGTTCGCGTATAAAAAGATAAAGAATATGAATTTAGTCCACCTATCTAAAAAGGCTTGGAAAGGGTTCACCTGAGTTTAGACACTTTTTATTAAAAAATGATTTGTTTTATTAAATTAACCAATCGTGGTATAAAGTCATGCATAGTTCATACGCATTTTGTGGAAGAAGACTGGTAAACCGATGGGTATAAGGTCTTGTCGCATGTGTAATCTTAGACTGATGCGCCATCCATAATTGTTACACTCTCCTAGCTCAGACCCTGCAGGTAGGTAAGGTCAAAGTCTTGTGTCTGTGGGTACATGGTTGACGCCAGTTAAGGTGCCCATCAGTTATACGCTTTTCAAAACCAAAAATAATCCATTTTTCCCTCTTCCTAAAAACACAAAAACGATCTAATCTCTGCTTCAATCTCCATAGGGCTTCATACTCTCAAGCATCTCATTCTTGAACATCATTGTAAGTAATTACACTCATATGTTCTATTCATCATCATCTCCATCCTAGGGTTTATAGTTTTAAACTTTTCAATTAAGATTCAATTTTTTTTATCACTAATTGAAGAACTTCGGTATTATAAAATTAGTTTCATTCAAAAAGGTTCTATACAATTAAAGGGTTTCAAAACAACATTGTTAATACAAATCAAAACTATAAACCCATCGTGACAAATTTTACCTAATTGGAATATTTGTTTTCTAGGATCAATCATGCCTAAGGCTACCCAACAAGATCACCATGACACTGTTCACTACATTTCTAGATACTATCGGAAAGAAGGGCTATCAAAAATCAATCGCAAAATCTTCAAAAAGCTCGAAAAACGACTTATCCACGAAGGCCGTGTATATAAGGAATGTTTCCTTGAAAACACCGACATTCATCAAGTCTTTTAGGAATTGATGAAAACATTTGTCCGGTCTTTATCTTTAAATTTTACAAGAGTGATAGGATCATTCGAAACAATGATGAAAGTAATTTAATCGCTTTCATTATAAACAACCAAAGCATTACCTTACCCCTCAACACATTGGCACAAATCCTTCGCATACCATGTGGAATTTGTACGTATTCCTAAGATTGGTCAATAGCTACTCAATCCTTCGCACTAGACTCAAAACCTATCTATCACATTCCTCTCGATGACCCCATAATTGTTAGAGACACCATCTTCAAGAAAAGAGTCGACCAATCTCGTCTCAATCGCAACAAAGAACTCATCCATCGTGATCCCTATCAAATGGAACTCTCTGAGATATTTCCCATTTACAAAAAGTGGGAAGAAATCCTTAGTGAAAATGTCATTTGCTTGGTTGGAAACAAAGACCATCCCAATGCGTGTCCTTTCCAAATGATCTATTGTCTCATCCACCAAAAACCTTTAAATCTTTCCTATTACATGGTTAAAAGAATGGTAGGTGTGTTCAAAGTCAATAACATGGTACTTCCCTGTGGTATGTGTGGAAAAACTAGAAGGGGGGTTAAATAGTTTTCCCGATTAAAACTTGGGTTTAAACTATTTAGATCGACTTATGTCAATCTATTTAAACATGTGTGTTGGATGTTGATTGATGAGTGTCTAAATACTCATCATTTTTATACCATTTAAACTGCAAAAACATCTGAAAACACTCAGAAATATATCAAAATGATAAAAATATCACAAATAAGTGTTTTATGTGTTTTAAATGCAAAAATATCAAAATCTGGTGAAAAACGTATCAAATTTGCATAATTGGCAGTTTTAGTCCCCCAAGTTTCAAAAGTAGTCAAAAACAGTCCCTGGTAAATCTAAATAAAGAAAAATGTTATTCAAAGTCCCTGAAATATTCTAATTTGTCAAAAATGGTCCTTGAATAAATCTTTTGTTAAATGGCGAAAAGGTCCTGAACTTTCATAAAATGTCAAGTTTGGTCCCGGAATTTGAAAATGTCAAAACTAGTCCTTGTACTATTGAAACTTGTCAAAATGGTCCTTGTGACAACTTTGCAGAATTGGCAACATTGGTCCACTGAATTTTCGAAATTACAAACAAGTTCCTTGATTATTAAACCCCTTCAAGCCTTTGGACCAAGTCATAACTCAAATTGACCCCTGCCATATACCCTTTTTGACCCCCTCACTACCTCCTTTTTGAACCCCAAGTCAAACTACCCAAGTTTCCCTCCCTCACTCCTTTCTTCCCCCCCTTGCACAAAATCCTCTGCAACACTCACCTTTTCCACCACCCTTATCCCTGCACCCTTATCACCTCAACCCCTCATCATCATACCTACTCCACCCCCCCCTAGTGCTAGCTCAGTCTACAGTGGTCAAAACCACCTTTCCCGCCAAAAATCACAAAATGGCCAAACTGAGCATAACTCTCCCATTGGCTCTCAAATGAGGTGGGATGCTCTCAGAAGGACACGTGGAGCTTATTGGAGTATAAAAGAGAGGAAGAGAAGCAAGGATTAAGTAGTAGTTAGTCTTAAATTTTCCTTTAATGTCGTTTTTTAAATAAAGGGTTTATAGACAGATAGGTTACCCAACTTTCCAACTTTATTCGCCTAAGTTACCAAACTTTTTTTTTGTGCAAACATGGTATTAGACTACACGGAGTTGACATTTAGGTTACTGAATTTGTAAAATGAGACATTTATGTTACTTAACTTACCTACAAAAATGCATTTGAGTTACTTAACTTACCTAAAAAAATGCATTTGGGTTACTTTGATTACACTGAAAAATGAAGGTTGAATGCTTAACTAAAGTTCAGTAACCTAAGTGAACAAAATAAAAGTTTGGTAACTTAGGCGAACAAAGTGGGAAAGTTGGGTAACCTGCCTGATATAAAACCCTTAAATAAAAGTATTAGTTTAAGCCAAAATGTTGTAACTTCACTTTCTTTGTATCACATTTAAGCTAAACTATCATTGTAATGTGTTGTTGAGTTCTCAATCCAAGTTTTTAGATAAATTCCATATTTCAGGTTACTGTTGCAATTTCCAATCTTAAAATCTTATGTTTAAGCTTTCAGTAGCTTTTATTTAATCTCAAACAAGCTTGTATGAGCTTATGATAGCTTTGTATAAGCTCACATTCAAGGTTTAAGTAATTTTGGTTCATGGTCAATAAAAGTCAACTGCTGGTGCACATGGAATTGGAAATGGATTTGGGTGTTGCAATGATTGAACATGGGTTGGAATAGCTTCAATTAGTGTAGTTATAGTTGTGGTCTTAGCCTGCAAATAAGCTGGAAACATGTGAGTGAATTTCTCACTTTTCTATTTTCAAGTCTATTTTTGCATTCTATGGTTATCTGAGTATCTGTGGTCATAAACTACTCAATCTTGTTTATTTAGTTATATTTAGGTTATATAAACTTAGTTTGATCCTTCTTACAAGTTGGTTTAATGTTTAGATCATTTTAATTTCAAAACAGTTGATATAAAGGGTGTTTGGTTCAGTAGCTTTAACTGAGCTATAGGTTTATCTGAGGATAGGTCTGTTGTTTCATAATTGTGTAGCCATTTCATGCCCATTTCTGTCTTTAACTTGTGCTTACAATCTCTCCAAGTCAAAATTCCATTCTATCTTTCTTTAAGGCTTAACTGTTAAAATTATTGCAAATCAAGTTCTTGTTTTGTGTTTAAAAAACTTAGAAATAGCTTGCTTTAGTTTCTATTTAGCCATTAACATCTTATTCAGTTGAGAAATCTAGATTAAAGTTCAAAATAGTCAACATTTCAGTTTTGTTAAAAAAGTCAAATTGTGCAAAAGTCAGTTTTGAGCCAACCTAGAGGGATTTTTCTTGGACTCATCTCTGGGCCAATTTCAATGAAAATGGTGGTTTTAAAAACTTCCCCTGGTCTAGTTTATTGTTATGATTTTTGTGTATTTTTGTGAATTTTCCATAAGCTCCAAATGAGCTTGTCAAAAGGGCTTAATATGCCTGTGCAGTGACTCAGTCTAAGCTGAGTTTGCACGAGGTTTGCTTCTTGTAACAAGCTCATCAGCTTCTCTTGATCTCGATTTTGGTTTACGGTTAGCCACCCGGGTCCTCTTGAGGTTCCAATTTGTGGTTTTCCTTTTCAGCTTATTTTGAAGCTTGTGCATAAGCTCAAAGTAGGCACCCTCTCCTTTGTTTTTGCACAAAAGCTCATTTCATCAAATCTGTTGAGCTTGTGATTCAGTGGCTTATGCTTGTTGTTTCTAGTTGCATTTAGGTAGTTATAGCTTATAGTAGTATTTGCTTTTCAGTTTGGTGCCTATTTGGACCATTTTAGCTTATTTGGAGTGCTTAATATTAAGCACTTACATAGCAGTTTCAAATTCCTCCACATAAGCTACTGTTTTTCCATTTTTCCTAGCTTCCTAATATTATTTTAGTCTTTTCCTGAAATTTTCAGATTTTTCCTAGCTTGTTTGGTATTTTTCTTAATTTTAATTAGTTTTTAAGCATTTTTAATTAGTTTTAAATACCAAAAAATTAAGAAAAGTTTCAAAAAAATAATTTTTTTTATTTTTCTTAAGTTAAGATAAATATAAAAAGACAAAAAAATATTTTTCCAAATTTTTCTTAGTTAAATTTGTATTTTTAAATAATTTAATTAGTTTTAAATAGTTTTTAATTCCTAGAAAATAGAAAAATAATCAGAAAATTACAAAAATAGTTTTGAAAACTCTATTTTGTTATTTTAGATTTTTCTAAGTCATAATTTTATTTCTCTAGCTTTGTTTCATATTTTCTTGTATTTTAGGCTATTATTAAATAGTTAAAATTAGTTTTTAATTAATAATAATTAGATAAATAGTTATAAAAATAATTTTCTTTTTCTAATAATTTTCTTTTATTATTAGGATTGTAAAAATGTCATTTTCATATTTGTAGGCCTTTTATTTCTTAAAACTCACGTTTTATTTTGTACGTTACGTAATTTTATTTAAACGTAAGTTATAAAGTTTTAAGCGTTCATCAATTTTAAAAATAGTGATAGCGTTTATTTAATATTTTTTATCTTTTTAACTTTCTTTAATTTGCATTTAAGCCCCTCTAGTTTATGGGTTTTCTCTTTAGGTATAGATCAACCTCTATCCTTTCCCGTTCAAATCCTCTCGATCACTATACGTTTGACTATTCTCGCACAGCTCGTTGGGACTTACGACACGGGGAAACACTATACTCGATCTTCATTGCATTGCGTGCTTGAACTGTTTTAAGTTTGTTACGGTCGGCCATTCACAAGTGGCAGGCTTGAGTGATAAAACTTGACTAGTTCAGCACGGATCAAATTTTGGCGCCTATATAAATATGTAAGCAAAGAATAAGGAGTAAGAAGCACAAAACCACAAAGCGAGTATTTATAGTGGTTCGGCTACAATGACACCTTCCTTGCCCTACTTCACTCACTGAGTCACCTAGTCGAGAGTTTGTAAACACTACACGACACCAACTCCTTATGGCAGAGAAGCCTTCACAATGTTGCCTACTCTTTTTCCGGTACAAGGCTAGATACCGGGTTCTTCCCCGAGGTAGAACCAAACCTATCACAACGTCGCCTACCCTTTATCCGGTATTAGGCTAGATACCGAGTTCCATTACAATGGAGGAACTACTACCCAACACTACAACAACAACTCACCCAAAAGGAGATCCACTCCTTATAACAACATCAACAAGGATATCAATATCCTTTGACCCAATACTAATCTATCTTGTACATCGAGCACACCATATCGAATGTACACCTTAGGCACCTTTTACTAATGCCTTTGACTCGATCTTAAGGCAACTTTCACTAATGCCTTGTGACTTGACTTTTAGGCACCCTTCACTAATGCCTTTAGCCTTGACTTCTAAGCACCCTTCACTAGTGCTTTCAATACGGACGTTCGACACCTTTCACTAATGTCTTCGTCTTGACCCTTTAGACATCTTTCACTAATGTCTTCAACACTACACTTCTTATGAGAAAAAAGAGAACTATCAACAAGAGAACCTTAGTAGTCTTGATGATAACGAAGTATGGCAACTCATGGACTTGAGCTTGCTCGACTTCAAGAGGTGGTGATCTCGCCTTTAAGAGGAACCTAGAGAATCACACAAAAACAAAACTACATACATAGATCACTTGGATATGAGGTTAGAGAGTTTATAACTCAAAGAGAAAATATATGTGAAAGGGGTGAGAAACAATGAAGAAATGGCTCACTATTTATATAGGAAAAAACAGCTACTATTCCAGGGATCCCACGGATCCATCACTTGAGGGATCCGTCCAGTGTATTACTGGGAATTCGTGAGATGCTCCTCTTTGCCCATGGGTTTTGGGTTATGGGTCATGGGTTATGGATCATGGGTATCTGTTGATCCCAGTTGAGCAAACGATCCTTATAGAAACTGACTTAGTAACAACTTGTTAAATATTACGCGGAATTTAATATTCAACCTTAAGAAGAAGAACAATAATAATAACTCTTAAACACCTCAATTATATTAATAACGAATACTCTAACCAGTATTAGGGTTTTACAACCTTGAAGTGTATCGACCTTAGATATAAAACATACGTATATCTAATCTAACCTAGTACCTCCTTTTATAGGCTAAGGAGTCCTTTACATAATACAATACGTAACCTACAAGATAAATATCTTTTCCATATTTATCTAATACAAAATATTAAACCGACTATACAAAACTAGCGGTGCTTACAATACATTAGCAGTGGTTCTATATTACTACTAGCCGCGGTTTCACATTAGCAGTGGATTGAGTCTTCAGTCCGTGGTTTCATTAACTCTATCCGAGATTCCAAAACTTAGTATAATTCATGACTTTAGGAACCTAAACCCAACAATCCTCCCCTAAACTTGATACATTCAAATAGAATTCTCAAGTTTCTTTTAAGCTCAAAACTTCTGAATTGGAGGATGTATCTAAACACTTACTAGTTTTAAGAATTGTCTCATACTTCAGCAACAAACTATAAGCTTGACCATCATAGGGCATCAACATCTTCAAATCGCCAGGCTTCACCATCTGAGTAATAACTTCTGGATAGTTATTCAATTTAGGATAATCACCTTCTACAAGCATATGAATAACTTCTCCAGACACAGTTAGCACATGAACTCCACATGTTTGATATAAAAATCATCTTGTAACTTGACCATTGTTGAGTCCTTTCCATTCAGGTTCATCATGAGTAGGTTCAAACAAAATCTTCAAGTGATCATAAATCATTCTCTCATGATTGTCATCTGGATGTACATCACAAAATTTATTCTTGTAAAGCTTCCAAAGATTCATCAAATCATCTCTATCCAGATATTGAAGCATCTGTGAAAATGTCACAAACTCAGAAACTTCATTACTGAGTCTTTGTATTTTCCAGCATCCCGCACTTCCATTAAGCTCAAATTCTTAAGAGATAATTTGATTACCGTCTTCATTCACTTTCATTCTTTTAGAACCAGATGTCTCATGAATCTCAGATTTTCTCTTTTGACTACTTTTGATCCACTCTTCTTCTTTTTCAGAATTCGTTGGAAGAAAATCATCATTATTAATCCTCATACACATCAGATAAAGCTCATGAATTCTCTCAAATGAACATTTACTAAGATTTTCAGAAATATGTATGCCTAAATTCTTAATAATCTTCATCAGTACCTTCCTCATCTCATTTTTGTAGGAGGTTTCTTCCTTTTAACTTGCTTCTTTTCCTTTCTGATCCTCCTTGCCCATTCACCCAAGATTCTAGCTCTTTCATCAACATCTAACAATGCCCATTCTTGAGTAGTATACTCATCATTTATTTGACTAGAAGCTTGAAGATAGTTTTGCGTTTCATACCATTTAGCTAACCATTTTTGTGTATCCTCTTCCTCTTCTTGCTTTTCTTTCTCTGTAGCTGCTTCCTCTTCAGTTAGTATGATTCTTGTATACTCTTCATCATAAGCAATCTGTTCTTCTACACTTTTAAACTTCTAAATAGGTGCTGCAATACCATTACCCTTACCAATGTCTGGTTGAGCCACCTTCTTCTTCAAAGGCTCACCAATAACTAAACTTTTACCTTTGAGTTTGGTTGTAGTAGATTTAAGAGATGAAATTGGTGCAATGATGGGTGTAGGGTTAGATGAGGTTTTTCTTAGATTGATCAATGTACTTGCAACCTCCTTCTCAATTTCTTTTGATTTAGGTGTTGATTCAGAGGTGGTTGTAACAATTGTAGAAGTAGTTATGATAGCAGTGGGTAAGACTAAAGTAGGAGTGGTTGTGATTACCTTTTCTGAAACTGCAGCAATGGTTTCAAGAATACTAGTCGTGGTTGTAGACACACTATCAGTGGTTTTGTCCTGCATCACCTCATCTTCTACCACAGTCTTCAAACTTTCAAGAACAACTTGATTCCCATCTTTATCAAATACCACAAATTATTCTCCTTGATCTCCACTATCTACATCCTTCTCCATATGCACACCAATAGCCTCCCCTGAAATCATGCCTTCACTACTCCCCTGTTTGGGTACATTCTCCATATTCACAGCTGGAGAGGAGTCCACCTTTCTTTTCAACTTTCTCAATTTCCTTAAAACAACGACCCCAGGTCTCCTCACTTTCTCCAAAACAAACATCCTGTGCTTCAGCCTCCTAATCTCTTTACCCTGAAACACAGCCAACTCTTGAAGACTTGAGATTGTAACCTCCATTTTGGTACATTTAGCCGTCAATTCATTTAAGGGTTCAAGAATATCCTCCCCACTTCTACCTGTGTTAACTGGTCTGAGAGGTGGTTCATTGGAAAAGTCATCATGTACCAGGTTAGGATCCGTCAATTCGTTTTCATGTTCCAAACTATCCTCATCACTTCGAGCTATGTTAACTGCTCTGAGAGGTGAATCCTTGGATAAAGTAAACATAGCACCAAACCTTGCCTGATTATCTATGCACCCTGAGTGAGCCAGTTAGCTAGGGATTCCTCCACCTGTATTGAGTTCCAAGGAACTCTCCACATTAGGAGTTGCCAAAGGTTGGGTCTTAATGATGTTTCCACTATCCTGATCGGCATCTAAGCATGAATCAGTAGTGGAAGCCCTTCCAATCATGTCACCTCCATGACTTGTGACAGCCTCATGAACAACACCACTAACACCAGCCTGAGGTAGCTTGGTGTCGTTCCTCCTCCTAGTCCATAAAATTGGATTAACAGTGGTTTGGGTTTGACTAGCAGTGGATTGAGATACACTAACAGTGGGTTCAATTGTACCATCAGTGGGTTGAGGTGTACTAGCAATGGGTGCAGGTTCTATGGGTTGGGACTCAAGACCTTCATCAAACTCAGGTATAGCAGGCAAATTCAGCATATGTGGAAATAAGGGAACATCTCTTATTTGAAAATTAGGATTCTGATTCCTCATATGTGCAAAGACCTTAGGAAGCATATAATACACTTCATACTCCTTAGTATGCTCAACGAGTTTTGTATTTGACTTTCCACAATCAGTTGCACAAACCTAGGATATAAGTAATATTTACCCTTCTTCCTAATATTCTGCACAAACCCATCATAAATCATCCTAGGCCAATTAAACTTCCTCCCCAGGATAGACATATAACAGCAGTAGCAATTTTGGAGGGAAAGTCATCAAATCCAGTGGTCTTATTACTTAGACACATCAACAAGGTATGTATCAAAAACTTCCATTGTTGAGAAAACATTACTTTAAATTTTTTTACCTTATCATCCCTTCTAGTATATCCTAGCCTCTCTAAACCTTCAAAGATCTCAACATCAGACAAATTAACTACACCATCAGCATCATCCAACTTCAAAACACCTCTAATGATTCTTTCATCAACCAAAACTTCATTGTCATCCACAACAGTACTGAATACTTCAACCCCATCTATCTCCTCAAGCTTAGCATTTCCCAGAATTGACGAATATAGGCTTTAAGAATGGTGGGTGCAACAGTTAATGCAAAGTGGATAGGGATATGAGTAAGGAAATCAATCATGTGATGAAAACCTTCGGATCGATTTTTTTTTATCAAATTAGCAACTAGGTTATGGGTGTTGGAGTATTGGTTCGGCATGATGTTTGATGATGTGAGTGATGTGGGATTTGTGAATTGAACAGATGAAAGTGGTTTGGGTTTATGTAAAGCGCCAATTGGAAGTGATTTGAAGATCAATAAAATGATCTATCAGTGATTTGGGGATATAAATGTGTCTTCTCCAAAGTTACAAAACAGCCCCTCAAGTATCCAAAAATCAGCAACATGCTAGCAGTGGTTTCAAAACCTATATCAGTGGTTATAAAGACACTAGCAGTGGATACAAAATTTCACTCCAACCAGTTGACCAAAAGATACAACAAGCAAATCTTTGTCAAAAATAGTGATATCTCACAAAAATATGAAGGATTACAGCAATCAACACACACATTTTTTTTATTCTTTTTTTATTTTTTTTATTTTTATTTTTATTTTTATTTTTTTATATTTTATTTTTTTTAACAAACCAGCAAAAACTCCAAAAGCTCTAAAAGCTCCAAAGTATACAATAATCCTTCATACCTGCATATCACGAACATAAACCAAACACTGAAAATAGAGTTAAGGTTAGCAGGGGTTAGATAACTAGAAGTAGATTCAAAGAAAATAATGGAAGTGGTTAGACCAAGACTAACCACACAGTTAATAGGTCAACTTCCAGTCATTAATTCCTTGACCAAGGTCAAACGACTTCATTAACTCCTCAACCACGTATACCTTTTACTCCACCTATAAGATAATCTCAATACACGATAAACACATACCCATTTCCCCCAATTTACTTCCAAACCCTAGTTTCTCAATAACTTTACTATCAGCAACAACAACCATGTCTATGAAACCAGAAATCATCAATCTAACCTCCTCCTCCTCCTCATCATCATCATCCAGTGATGATTCACACCCATTGTTTCGTTACCCTCATCAAGATGAACCTCGACCTTCAAAGTCCCCCTTTCTCCCTTCATCTGAAGATGATAGTGTAGTGGATCCAAGTGATTCATCTAGAGGTTCTGATGACTCCAGCGCCTAGAGCCAATCTTCAATATATTGGTGAGAGAGGAAGCGAAGGGCGACAACGGTGGAGAGATTCCACAACCTTCACAACCCCAACCCCAACTAAGGCCACGTGCCAAAAATCCACCACTTCCAAAGACTAGAGAGGTGGTGATTGGTCTTCCTGCTCCAGGATCTGGTTCTTAAAACCATGGAAGGAAGGGCAAGGGGGCAAAGGTGAAGGGAAAGGGAAAAGGGAAGATGGAGTAGAAGGTGATGTGATGCTTTATGGTGGAACGAGTAGATGGAACAACTAAAGATTTCTCATATCACAAATGCATCCACCATCGTTTCCATCAATCCATCCTTCCATTTTCAGCTTCAGCTTCTTCATCATACTGGGCATGTATATCCACCAACTTTTGTAATAGATGATAGGAACTAGAAAATGTTTGGTAGATTTTGTACTGATCATGGTCTTTTATTTCATCTGAAGTTGATTGTAAGCTGTAAATTGTTTCTTGACTTAATGAACAACAACTTCAATGATTATCACTTGATCTTAACTCCAGTACTTCTCTTGCATCATACAAACAGTGAGTAACTTCCATATTTCTGCAAAATGGTTAGTGGGAACACAAAGAAACAAACAGTGGTTTGAACAGAACTATCAGTGGTTAGAACAGAACTAACAGTGGTTAGAACAAAAATAGCAACACTAAGATCAACTAATAACAGTACAATACTGATACAAACTTTTACAAAACAAGTTGAGATTTAGAGATTAATCATTCCAATACTAACTACAAGGTATTGAAACCTCCCCACATCAAAAGCTTTAGTGAGAAGATTAGCAACATTGAAATCAGTATGGATTTTTACCATTTGAATCAGCCTTTTCTCATTACAATCTCTAATAAAATGATGCCTTATGTCGATATGTTTAATTCTAGAATGTAAAACAGGATTTTTAATAATGCAAATTGTACTGTTATTATCATTGTAAATCTTAGTATGCATAAAATTGTACCCAAAATCCAGCAATTGATTCCGAATCCAAAGAACTTGACCACAGCAACTAGCAGCAGCCACATATTCAGCTTCGGTTGTAGAATTTGCCACTATTGTTTGCTTTTTACACTGCCATGAAATCAGTCTGCTTCCCAAAAACTGACATCCTCCAGTTGTAGACTTCTTATCCGAACTAGCACTAGCATAATCACTATCTGTATAGGCTACCAAGTCAAAAGATGAATCCTTAGAATACCAAAGGCCCAATTTAGGATGGCCTTTAAGGTATCTAAATATTCTTTTAACAAAGATTCATGTGTGATGTATTGGGTGTGACTTGAAATCTTGCACACACACAAACTGAGAACATTATATCTGGCCTAGATGTAGTGAGATACATCAAAGATCCAATCATGGACATGTACAACTTCAAATCAACTTTGGGACTTCCATCATGGTAGCGATGGTTTTCGAGTCTCCATTGGTGTACTAGCACTCTTCACATCCTGAAACCCAAACTTCTTCAAAATATCTGCTACATACTTGTCTTGACTAATGAAAATACCATCAGTCCTTTGTTGAACCTATAGCCCTAGAAAGAAAGTGAGTTCTCCCATAGAACTCATCTGAAACTTATCATGCATAAGTTTCTCAAAATCCTTGCATAGCTCCTTATTTGTTGAGCCAAAGATGATGTCATCTACATAGACCTGAACCAGTAAAATATCATCCTTGTGCTTCCTAATGAACAAAGTCTTATCAATCAACCCTCTTTTAAATCCATTTTCCATCAAATAAGTAGACACGCACTCATACCATGCCCTAGGAGCTTGATGCAACCCATACATAGCCTTCTCCACCCTGTAAACCTTGTCAGGATGATCAAGATCTTCAAAACCAGGAGGTTGACAAACATAAACCTCCTCATCAATTGTGCCATACAGGAAAGCACTTTTAACATCCATCTGATACACCACAAAATTCTTGAATGAAGCATATGCTAAAAATAATCATATAGCCTCAATTCTTGCAACTGGAGCAAATACTCAATCATAATCCAAACCTTCAGTTTGTGTGTATCCTTCAGCAACCAGCCTTGATTTGTTCCTTACAACTATACCTCTTTCATCCTTCTTATTTCTGAACACCCATTTTTTCCTAATTGCCCTCTTGCCATTAGAAAGATCAACCAATGACCAGACCTCTTGAAGCTTAAACTGTAGAAGCTCCTCTTGCATTGATTCTACCCATCATTCTTCAGACAAAGCTTCTTCCACTCTCTTGGGCTCCTTTTGAGACAAAAAACAAGCAAACAGGCAATTTTAATTTGCAGATCTTTATGACTATTTCTTTTATGAAGTGATCTTGCAAAGAAACCTTGCTCAGGAAAGGTTTTAGTGTTCTTAACCTTGCTTCTTGTTTGAACTAGGGTATGCAAATTTCCAGGTATTTGTTCCTTGGGATGAATCTTATGAATCCTTGTGGTAGTAATTGGACTTTCATGAATGACAGTGTCTAAATTAGTAAAATCAGCATTGAAGAAATCATCCATGTCTTCATCATCAGTAGGAGTATCAATATCTACTAAAGCAGGCATGTCAGGATCATGTGGATACTCATCTTCACCAAATAATGGCTGCGGTTGGTCCAAAGAAAGTACTATCATCGATACTTGCGTAGGGTTTCACTTGTCTTGGCGGTGGTAGAAGTTGGCTTAGCAGTGCTTTCATTATACCTAGCCGTGCTTTCATTTGGCTTAGCAGTGCTTTCAGAATGCCTTTTCTTTCTTTCAATTTCTTCTACCGACACTGAGTTATCTTTCAACAACTCATCCTTATCTTGATGATGATCAACTTTGCTTCCAGAATTCAATGCATCATCATCAGTGGGACCTTACTTATAAATGATGGGTGAGACAGAACCAGCTTTCAACTTTTCAACCAAATAGAACCCCTTTGGAGAATCAGCTTCCTTAGAAATCGTTTGCATCGTAATCCTTTTGTGTACACTGCATCAACATTAGTGGAAGTTCCTGCAATGATAGGCTCATAATTCATAGATTTGGTTATCATATCAATGTTAAAATCTGGGTCCTTTGGTCTCAACACTAGGAGGCTCTTCACTAAACTTAACATGTAAGTTCTCTTCAACAATCTTAGTCCTCCTATTGTATACTCTAAAGGCTTTACTATTAGTAGAATAGCCTAAAAAGTATCCATCATTAGCTTTTTCTTGAAACTTGCCTAGGTAGTCTATGGTATTCAAGATAGTAACAGGACACCCAAAAGGTTTTAGGAATTCAACCATTGGCTTCCTATCATGTAACAACTCATAGGGGGTCTTGTTATGAGGCTTCACTACCTTACTTCTATTCTGCACATAACTTGCAGTGCCTCACACTTCACCCAAAAGGTAGTTCGTAACTTAGACTCTGACAACATTGTTCTAGCAGCTTCAGTTAGTGTTCTATTTTTCCTTTCAGCTACACCATTCTGTTGTGGTGTTCTAGCAACATTAAACTGTCTTTCTATACCCTTAGCTACACAGAATTGATTCATCACTTCATTCTTAAACTCAGTTCCATTATCACATCTGATTACCTTGACCTTATGATTTACTAGATTTTCTATCTTAGTAATGAAACTCTTGAGGATCTCACTAGTCTCACTCTTAGCAGCCAAAAAGTATACTCAAGAAAATCTACTAAAATCAACAGTGATGACTAGGCGATCGCTTATGGTTCAAACTTTTAACAAAGGTAGGTCCAAATAAGTCCATATGAAGCATAAACAGTGGTTGTGTGATGGTGTTAATAGTTTTGGTCTTACAAGAGGCTCTATGTTCTTTTCCTTTTTGACAAGCCACACAAAGTTCCTTACACTCAAAAACCTTAGAAGGTAACCCTCTCACTAAGTTGCCCTTTACCAGTTTATTGATTGTTTTGAAATTAAGGTGACCTAGCCTTCTATGCCACAATTTAGACTCATCTACTGATGCTTTAGCAAACAAACAGGTTAAGGACCTACTAGGAATTACATCTTTAAGATTAAAACAATATATGTTTTCCTTCCTAGGTACCCTAAGCTGTATATACTTTTCATCAAGAAACATAAAATCAGGTGACAACACCACACACTCAGTTTCCCCAAAAAGTACCCAGTTTTTCTTATCACACATTTGAGAAACACTGAATAAATTGTACTTTAGTCCCTGTACCAGATAGACCTTTTCAAAGTCTAATTTCCCTGTTCTGATTGTGCCTCTGCCAAGTATCTTTCCTCCCTTTGGATCATTGCCAAATGCCACATATCCTCCATCATAAGCTTCAAAATCCTCCAGGTTGCTCCCATCCCAAGTCATGTGCCCAGATCAACCACTATAAAAAATTCTTTTGTCTTTTAGCTCATATTTTAGATTGCCCTGCACATGAATTTAAACAAGTTAGTTCCTTTTGTGGACCCAAGCCAATACTGACTTGGGTGCGCCACGCATCAACATAATCAAATTTCTTTAGGTCCATTGATGCACGGTGATATGATGTAAAACCTTGGTCTTAGGCTTCCATTGCCACTAGGCTGAGGCCTTAACAAAGATAAAAATGGTTTCCAAGCATTGTGTCAGTTATCACCTTTGGAATTTTTAAAACTTCTTTTGAATCAGTGGTGATATTCTGCTTAGCAATGGATAGATTTTGCTTAGCAGTGGTTACATTTTGCTTGGCAGTGGTTACAACCCATTTGGGTGCAGCAGTGATTATAGATTTTGTTTTACCATTCCTCATTAACACTGCCCTTGGAACCATATTTTTGTTAGGATGAGGGATAGTATTCTTTGAAAAGTTTTGATGATTTACCCTCCTCCAATGGTTCCAAACTTGTGATTGATTTTTATAACAGTTTCTCTGTAAGTGCTTAAAACTACCACATTTAAAACAAGCCTTCTTGACACATTGAAACTCATCTCCTAACCTGTTAGAAATTAGGCCATTAAAGTTTCTCTGATTGCCCCTAGGTATGTATCTCTTTATAATCTACCACTTTCCTAGAGATAGGTGCTCCAAATCTAGGAATAATGTTGGCTTGCTTAGAACCAACTTTCTTAACATTTTCTATCTTCTCGGGTTGTGTTGATTCAGATCTATCTTCCTCAGAATCTGATTCCAAATCTTCAATAGTAGGAGCATCAGATGACTTATCAGAACCTATCTTAGGTGATTCAATCTTGCTAGTCTTACCTACAGGTTTATTGAAACTAAATTCACTGCTAAATGACAGTTCTTTTGTAGGTGGTGCATGTTTCATAAGAGGTAGTGGTGGCATATCATTGTAACCAAGACTAGTACCCTCCTTGAACAATTTTTGACCTATTGGCTTATTTACTAGATCAGAAGCATACTGTGTTTTAGCAACCCTAACAACATGTTTTTCTTTTTCTACTAGGGCTTCTTGTTTTACACTCTCTGCCTCTTCTAGTTTCTTTTTAAGCATTGTAATTTCTCTGTTTTTAAGATCAATTTCACCACCTAGTATATTTATCTTATCAAGATACTCAAACTCACATTTATCTGATAATTAAGCTTTTCTTCAACACTTTCTAGACCAACTTTATAACCTAAGTTATCTAGAGACAGTCTTTCTACTTCTTTTCTCAAACTCTCAGTAATAGCTTTTTGTGATTCTAAGTTATCTTGACATGATTTAAAAGAGCAAGTAGAATTTTTAGAATCATTAGATACCTCAGAATCTGAACCAGAAGATGAAGCATAGGCCATAAGAGCAAAGTTATGCTCTTTAGAAGCTTCACTAGCAAGAAAAGCTGCATTGGGACCTTCTTCAATCTGATCACTCCAGTCATAATCACCAAGAAGCAGGCTCTTCAGTGGTCTTTTTGATGCCTTCAATCCTCTTAGGAGCTCGACATTCCCTAACAAAGTGACCCTTCTTCTTGCAGTTAAAGCACTCCATCTTTCTTTTGTCAAATCCAGTTCTCCTTTGACCATCTCACTTAACTTTCCTTCCAGTTCTTCTCAAAAACTTCCTTGCTTGGAGAGACAACATTGTCATCTGCCATTGAAGATTTATCTCTTCAAGATCATCAGGATCAATTTAATCTAAATCTTGATTCAAAACAGTAACACGGTAGTTAAATCACCAGAAAAGCACAAATTGCACCATCAGCGACATTATCACTAACTTGAGTGGTATTGTTAGCAATGGCCGTGAGTTATTCCATAGGAAGGCGTGGATACATCCGGTGAGCTCTTGTGATTAGTGGAAACAAAAGCAATGTTTTGATTAGTAGAAGATGCACCAGCAATGTTGTTCTCGGACTCATAAACCTTCAAGTTGTTGTAGATATTGTCCGGAGTCATCTTTTCAAAGTCATCCTTATTTTTCCACACAACAGGTGCGCATGCCTACCCAGTCAGGTGATAAACCTTCGATGAACTTCAAATTGATATCTTCTTAAGCAACTTTGTAGTCCACTAACCGGTTGGTGATAAGTTTTGAAGTCTGTTATAAGTGCCATCAAGTTTTTCTCCACTAAGAGCAGTGAAGTTTTCAAGTTGATGCTTGAGCATATTCTTCCTTGATTTCTTGGTAGCTTCATTACCAGCAAACCTTGTTTCAATAGCATCCATTAACTCTTTAGCAGACTCATAATGTTCAAAGTCCAAAGCATACTCATTAGGTATTCCCATGGAGAGAATACTATGAGCTTTGATCTCCAGCTTCCTTCTAGCCTTGTCAACCTCACTAACAATGGCTATCTCTTTACCATCATCACCCTTCTCGGGAAGAGTATCACCCTTTTCAACAACATCCCAGATTTATAATCAATCATACAAACGTATTGCCTTATTCGCATTCTCCAAACTTGGTACTCACCCTGCTTGAGCATGGGCACCTTTGATGCAATAACCATGTGAGTTTCATCAGCCATATGAACTTACTTGAATAAAACTTAACTTGACTTCTTCTTGATTACAGTTTCTAGATTACAAGCTATGATACCACTTGTTGATCCCAGTTGAGCAAACGATCCTTATAGATACTGACTTAGTAACAACTTGTTAAATATTACACGGAATTTAATATTCAACCTTAAGAAGAAGAACAATAATAATAAATCTTAAACACCTCAATTATATTAATAAAGAATACTCTAACCAGTATTAGGGTTTTACAACCTTGAAGTGTATCGACCTTAGATATAAAACATACGTATATCCAATCTAACCAAGGACCTCCTTTTATCGGCTAAGGAGTCCTTTACATAATACAATACGTAACCTACAAGATAAATATCTTTTCCCTATTTATCTAATACAAAATATTAAACCGACTATACAAAACTAGAAGTGCTTACAATACATTAGCAGTGGTTCTATATTACTACTAGCCGCAGTTTCACATCAGCAGTGGATTCATTCTTCAGTCCGTGGTTTCATAAACTCTATCCGAGATTCCAACACTTAGAATAATTCATGACTTGAGGAACCTAAAACCCAACAGTATCCAAGTAGATACAATGTATCTACAAGATGCAATGCATCTAGTCCATGGGTCATGGGTTAAAACCATGGGTCATGGATAATATCCATATATGACTTAAGCATGATGTCATGCAATGGGTTATGGGTCATGCTTCATGGGTATGGGTCATGGACTTTGGATTATACCCAACTACATTCAATGTATTTGATCAATGGGTCAAATACTTAAGTTTCTACCCATTTATATTACCCATTATAATATATACTAGTTATGTATATATTTACCCAATATGTAAACACTAGTTGTTGTACATATGTATTATTAACTCATAAAATCACTTATACTTGTTTTAGTGTTTTATGTGAAAACGTAAGTGTGTTAGTAAACTATTAGCTAAAACCAATTATGTATTTTATTTGTTTCGTTAAAATGATTTTTTGTTTGTTATCGACAAAACATTAGAAGATCGTAAAATATAAATAACCGTTTTTACGGTTTATTTGTATTAACAGTATGCTCCTAACACGACTCCGTGAGTATGTTAGTGCAATGCAACCTTCTCCTATACTGATGATCATTTTCTTACTAACCATGTTATGGTATCACTTACCAAACAACCTCCCAAACGGCTCATGATCAATGGGAAAAGGCCTCGTGCTCTCTCAGACTCTTCGGACGAAGATGAAGAAGTTGAAGTCGATCCCATTTCTAACTTTCAAATCGACCCCTTGACCTACTATGAACAACTTCCCGCTCTTCCAAATGAGTTTGAAGAATTCAAGCAAACAAAGGGGATGTTCAAATGTCTAACTCACTACATCATGAATTCGGGAAAGAAGAAGAAGTGAAGAGATTGACGAAAGAGACATTATTCTTGTTTTTATAATTATTTTAGGAATTTTATGATTATAAAACAATGTATGCTCATAATTGTGCAAGACTTACCTTGTTACTAATGTTTGGTTGTTATTATAATTACTCACCTATAGGTTGTCGTTATGTGCAATATATTTTGTACTTTTGCTTGTATTGATGTATGTTTGCAGTAGAAATCATTAGTTTTAGTATGCGACACCTAGAACAAAATGTTGCATGTTTTCTGTGGAGTATTCTGTCTCAGATAGACGGATCCCTGATTTATAACTAGCTGGATCCCTCAAATAAGGGATTCGTGGGATACGGGCAGACATAAATATATCTTTAATCTTTGCCACATCAATCCAATTTTCAAGACCTTATTAGATTAGTTCAAATTGATACTTTAGGATCACTTAAGTCCTCCTCAAGCTCATTTGGTCTCACATCCACTCATAGATAACTTAGGCTCACATTCAAGGTGCTTTTGATTTATCATTTCATCAAAACTCACCACATTTCCGCTCCAATTCTCACACATTTATTGTCTCATCTCAAAACACCTAGTTTGATATTTCTCTTAATTTTAGCAAATTGATTTTATTCATTCTTACCTCAAAATAGGCTAAAAACTAGTGTTTCATTTCTTATGATTTTTAAGGAATTTTCCAAATTTCTTTTAAGTTTCCATCTGATCTCTATGATCATTTAACTCCACTTGAAACTCTTAAATTTCTTAGTGTCATCTTTGATCACCCATTGGTGCTCATAAAAACCCCATTTCTTTCCATAAAAGACAATCATTAGCTACCCTTACTCATTTCACTTGATCATTTAAGTCTCATATCATTTAAGACACGTGAGAAGACTGAAACACTTAAGATGTGTAGGTACTAGACCTTACAAAACATCATCTTCCTTCTCTTTGGCTGCTGAGAGCCGGATCCCTAGGTTTAGCCTAGACAAATCCCTCATTTGAGGGAAACGTGGGAACACCACAGACTAAGCTAATCCTACTTAAAATAATCATTTTAAGCTCTCTTTGTTAACTTGAACACTCCACCTTGTCTTAACTAACTTCCTAGATCAGTGCAACTCTGTAGTTAACTCTTATGCATGCAAATCATTTCAATTTGAAAGATTTTAGTGGTTTAAGCTTTAAGTCACTTACCGATCCTTTCCCCTTTTAAAACCTCCTTGTTAGAACCTCCAAATCACCATTCACACACTTATTCTCAGTAGCTAAACTCTCTTTTCACACCTTCCCTTTCTACCACTTCACCATGAGGAAAGCCCCTAGTGTTAACTCATCCACTAAAGGACCTCCCAAGAAACTTGCTCGGGTTGTTCACAAAATCTCTTCAACCGAATCATCACCCGTTAAAAACTCAAACACGAGAATTCCCTTACAACCAACTCTACCAATCAAACCAATTCCCAAAAGGATTGTTCCCACAAAACAACCCTTGCCAAACACTACTATACCTCCTAAACCAAACACCCCTACTTCCACTAAACCATCACCTCTAGTACCTAGAGCTATCTCTTTCACCACTCCACACCTCTACAACTTAGAAGACTTACCTTCTAGGCCATCTCATCCACCACCATTGCCAACATTTTCCTTAATTGAGAAAATAGTGCAACAACAAAACTTTGGTGTTGAAACAACACTAGCACCCGTATCCTTTTCTCCATCACCCTAAAATAGTCCATTTTGGATTATGAGGAATCAACAAAATCAACAACTGGATCACATGGAAGTAGATACCTATCTACCACCATCCACAACACATATTCCACCACCTTCATCCTTGGTTGAACCACCTTCAAATGTGCCTCCACAAATCCATCCACCTTTTGTGGAACCTCCACCTTCTTCATTCAGCCTTCCACCTCAAATCACTACATTCCTACCACCACCATTCCCTAGCCATGACAAATATTGTTATCATTGTCAACATGTTGAAGGTTTAGTACATGAAGTGCGTGACGAGCTACGTTTCATATTTTATCACCTCCTCGAACGTTTCGATGAGGTCAACAAATCTAAACATCCTTAAGCATATGAATTCAAGTGGTGTTCTCATCTTAGGCATAACTTAGATTTACTAGGAATCGTACCTCGTGTTTGGATCATTTTCTTAGTTTTAGAGTTATGTACACCATTTCTCTCATTTTATTAAATGATATTACATGTTGTATGCTATTTGATTATGAAAATATGGTTGGTGCTACAATACATAACTCTTGTTGATGTTAACATCACATTTTACATCCACATTGCTGTCATAAGATTGCAGGTACACGGATCCCTCTGTTTTGCCTAGACGGATCCCTCACAAGGAGGAACTGTGGGATCCGTGCAACAAAAGCTCTTTTTATCACTAATTTCGTCAAAGCAAAGCAATTTGAAAAACGCTTGCAACATTTTCATTTAGGACTTCTTTACTACTTGACATCCTCCTCAAAAGGGAGCACTCGTCAAGGGGGAGCATTGTGTCAAAAGACGAAACCATTTGCAAACATAATTGCAACACACTCACTTAGAATTCCTAATTACTTTACGCCCTTACAAAGGGAAGCATCTGTCAAGGGGGAACTAAAACGAGAATCCTTCTCTTCTCTTACTCTCTAATTTTCATATTATTACCTTTTACACGTTTTTCTCAAAACAATGTGTTATTTTCTTTTCAACGCTCTTTTTGTTTCGATAAAAAGAGGGAGAAGAAGTAAAACTTCAATTCAAACATTTACGAATTTTAGTTTTTACTTAAAATAATCTTATGTTTTGTCATCAACAAAAAGTGGGAAATTGTTAATAAAAATAAACCATAAAAACGTTTATTTATATTTTACGATCTTCTAATGTTTTGTCGATAACAAAAGTAAAATCATTTTAACAAAACAAATAAAATACGTAAATGGTTTGAGCCAATAGTTTACTAACACACTTACATTTTCATACAAAACACTAAACAAGTATTATTGTTTACATTTTATAGAAATGCATATGTATAACAACTAGTGTTTACATAATATGGAAATGTGCATATATACTTGGTATATATTGTAATGGGTAATGTAATGGGTAAAAATCTAAGTTCTTGACTCATTGACTAGATACAATGAATGTTGTTGGGTAAAACCCAAAAGTCCATGACCCATGCCCATGGATCTTGATCCATAACCCATGACCCATTGCATGACATCATGCATGAAGTCATGTTGGGTATTATCCATGATCGATGACCCAAGACCCATGACCCAATGTCTAGATACATTGCATCTTGTTGGGTATCCATAAAACATTATTTATAACCCATGGTTCATAACCCATAACCCATAACCCGGTTTGCAACCCAAAATCCATACTTAAGCTAACCCAGCAGCCGGATCCCTAGGATTGCACTAGCCGGATCCCTCTGGGGAGGGATCTGTGGGAACCGTGGAACAGTAGACAATTTTGTCTATAAATAGTAAGCCATTTCTCACTTCTTACTCACCCCTTTTACACATATTCTCTCTTAGTATTGTAACATCTCTAACCTAAGATCCAAAGGATCTTTCTATGTAGTTTTATGTTTGTGTGATTCTCTAGGTTTCACTTAAAGGCGAGATCACCACCTCTTGAATACGTGCAAGCTCAAGGTCATGAGTTGCTAAGCTTCGTCTTTTGTTGATAGTTCTTTTCTCCCTCTCTAGAAGTGTAGTGTTGAAGGAATTAGTGAAAGGTGCCGAAGGGTCGTGTCGAAGGCGTTAGTGAAAGGTTCCGAAGGATGGTGTCGAAGGCATTAGTGAAAGGTGCTGAAAGGTCATGTCAAAGGCATTATTGAAAGGTGCCAAGGCTGTACATTCGATATGGTGCATTGATGTACAAGATAGATAGTTTGGATTAAAGGATATTGATATCCTTATGATGTTGTAATAAGGAGTGTGTCTCCTTTGGGCTAGTCGTGTAGTGGTGTAGTGTTGGGTAGTAGTTCCTCTTTTGCAATGGAACTCGGTATCTAGCCTTGTACTGGATAAAGTGTAGGCGACATTGTGATAGGTTTGGTTCTACCTCGTGGAAGAACCCGGTGTCTAGCCTTGTACCGGATAAAGAGTAGGCGATGTTGTGAAGGCTTCTCCACCACATTAAAGAGCTTGTGTTGTGTAGTGCTTACGAACTTTCGAGTGGGGAACACGGGGAGTGGAGTAGGGCAAGGAAGGTGTCCTTGTACCCGAACCCCTATAAATACTTGTGTCATGGTTTTGTGGTTCGTTACTCTTTATCTTTGCATTACTTATTTATATGCTTATCTATCATCATCCAACATACACATTAAAAAGATTAACATACGTCGATCTAAATAGTTTAAAACGAAGTTTTAATCGGTAAAACTATTCAACCCTCCTAGTTTTCAACATGTATGGTAAATGGTATGGCGTATCTAATTCCTAGAATACGGCGTATCTTATCTCTTAAATATTTTATTTATTTTTTATTCCAGGCTTGATACAGCGCATCCTATCCCATGGATGCGGCGTATCGACTGACCTGATGAAATTTTTAGTTTTAGTTTACTATTTTTTTTAACTAACCATCGATTAATCAGAGATGCAGTAGCTGTGATTTTCATGTTCATTAACACAGGGTGATTACAAGGAAGTGGTGGGATACATACATTTTGTATTTTCTGTGTGCTCTAGTCCTGGCGGCATAGACACCTTTTCACACACGAAAATAAAAATTTTCTCACAAACGCATAATGGAGGATAAGACCGAGCAAATCTCAGAGGAGTTTTTTGTTCTAGTTCTTTATATTTTTGTTTTTAATTTTATTTTTACACAACGAGGACTTTGTTTATCTTAATTGGAGGGATGGAGAAATAGAACGTTACTTGTCCTTATTTTTCAAAAATATGCTCATATTTAAAATCATTAGCATGTTTTTTTGAAATCAAAGTTGCATAACCACACACATAACCCTTATTTCCATATTGTGAGAATTAAACCTTATCCATTTTCATCATTTTACTCAAATTTCACAAAAATATAAGTGTGCCGATGATTTATAGTAGACTTTAGAACTTGGCTTGTATACTATTTGATACCCAATAATGAATATTATTAATATAATTGGAGTGACTTGTCTAACTTAGTAAATTTCTAGGATTACACCCCAAAAAGCCTTTATATGTTATGTTATATTAACTAACTACTCTGGTTAGTTAATCCCCGTATAAACCCTTTTGTTACTCTCATTTTTAGAGTAAGATACCCCTAGAAAAACCCTCAGAGCCATTCCTTTCGTTTCTTACACTAATATTAAATTGTTTCGTTAGACCTATACACCTTAGGCTACCCTGTATATTTAAGTTCGTGGTTAGTTGCTTTCGATAACAGTGTGTCCTACGTTTCCTATGTTCGTGTGTGTAATTATTATCTTTGGTTAGGTCGGGAATTGAACAATGCAATGGGAAGTGAAAGTAGATATTGTATTTTTATTTTTTGTGTGTTTACAACTTTTACTATTATTTTTATATCTGAAGTTTGAAAAGTATGGAAACATTATCTAGTTTAATTGTTATGGTAAAATGGTGAAATTTTACACCATTAGTTATGTTTACTGTATAAAAAAATGAAAAAGAAAAAAATAGAGAGAAAAAGAGTGAGGATGTGAGATAATCGGTTTGTAAGATCTTAACCGAGTTTATATTATGAATTAATTGATTATTCGTTGGTACGTGTTATAAATCAACGATGTAAGTTATATAATAAATGGATATATAGCCACTACTCTTGTATAATAGTTATGGATTGCAAGGGAGTTGGCCGTCATGGGAATGCCAACTAAAGTTTATTCTTTGATTAAGACGTCATTAAGTATAATGTGTGTCTGCTTGTAAAACCTTGAGTCTACATATTAAATTGTGAGTTAGTCTATGATTTGTGTCGTTTTCATAGGAAGGTCGGGAAGTAATTAACCACATTGTTTCATTTTTGTATGGACTTAATCTATTTGTTTTGTGAATTTTATTTTACAACAACATTTCCCTTATCCTTACCCTTTCGTATGCCTAAGTGAGAATGTCAAATTGATGAGGATTTAAAACACACGTTTTTAGGGGGTCATTTAAGCCCTAAATCGACATATTTTATGTCCGTTACTACTCAAAATCGTTCCTTTTCACATTTTAGGTCTTTTGGAAGAAAAATGCTGGAATGAAGAACATTTGGACGAAAAGGAGCAAAAACATGAAGAAAATGGCAAAGTCAAGATCAAAGGCACTCCAGCACACCTGACGGCATCCCAACCAAAGGACGACGTCGTCCCTTTATAGAAGACTTGATCAAAAGTGCACGCGACGGCTCAGCGGAATTTATGGTCCTAATGCCTGACGGCGTCACGCCTAAATTCTGGAAGACGTCACTCACAAAATCTACACCAGACACCCAAGAACCAAGATTCAGACGACGTCCTGCATGAAGACTGATGGCGTCACACATCTCAACTAACGCCGTCCCAATGATGACTTGTCCCAAACAAAACCCTAATGACGGCGACCTAGCGGCGTCACTAGCAAAAGGTGACGTCTTCGTGATTGTAAATCTACATATAGAATTCGATTTTTCTATATTTTAAGTGGTAGAACTTTGTAGAGCAAACCCTAATACAGTTGTAGTCCGACTTTGGACATAGTCCAGGGTCCCATACCCTATTTTACATCACAAGATAAGTTTGTTTATCTAATTTATCATTGTGTCTACCCCATGGTCAATTGTATGTGTATATGCTTGCTAGTTTAACATGTCTAGCTAAATTCTTATTGAGTTTGCTTAGATCTATGAAACTTGGTTATTGATTGTTGTTAGGTTGTCTCTTGTCATAATTGGTACACTAGATTAAGGAAAACTAGCTTCTTTTTTCATTGTTGCGAGCTTGAACGTCCTAAATAGCAAAAAAGCCTTTGAGTGCACTTAGGCCATTCGTTGTGTTTATTGCATGAATTTTAGCTTTAGGATAGTAGAGTATTCGGGGGAGATACCATTGTACTTGATGATCCCGGGTATTTTAGAGGAGAGTTGCAATTCATTGAACTAGGGAATTAGGCACCACCCTACGACCAAACGGAATACAATGCACCAATTAAGATAAAGGAACTGACAATTCAATCGACAAATAAGAAATAACTAGGGAGTAATAGTGTCTAAGTGAACACATCTTTAATCATCATATGAGCACACCTCAATTAAACATAATCTATCCACTAGTTAATTAGTTAAATTAGATAAGTAGTAAAAGTAGTAGAAATCAGTAGAAGTACCACCCCCAATCTTATACACTAAGATTTTTACCCTTGCTTTCTAAAAAAACATAAAAAATGACTAAAAAGAATCTTCCTCAACCCCATCTTTTCATCAAATATCTCTTTCTAGCATTCCTATTCCCCTTGAGAACGAAATCAATCCCATGGGCTTATCACATACCACACTACAATGATTAGGTTCATTGCCTAGAGGGTTGAAAGACTTGCTCGTAGAAAAGGAGGTTTTCTCGACCCCAAACCCTGCTATCATGTTTTTGGCGTCGTTGCCGGGGAATAGAATAGCTAGTTAGATTTCTATCTCGTTTAGGTCCAATCGGTTAATTCCTATCAAGTGATCTTTTTTCTATTTCTCATTAGCTTCCTTGTAGTCTATCCCCATTCTTCATGTTTTTGTTCGTAGCTTCATCACTTTTCATCATGAAAGGTGATAACCTACCTAACAACAATCCTCCAAACTCATCACCACATGTCCCACCAACTCTAAACCAACCAATTGATCAACATTCCTTCAACCTTCTTCGTAACCAATCACTAGTGAAATTGATGAGTTTAAAGAATTGCATAGGTTACTTGAGAGTACAATTAAGGATGCAAGTAAAAAAGCGGCTAGCGCATCGGGTTTTGATTCCATGGTTAGTAATAGTTTGGGTAATGACTTAGGAGGAGGTGACGTTGAGGTCACCAAGATGGTAAATGAAATTGAGGATGAGGAGACTAATGCCTATTTTAACCTCTATCCCACTAAGGAAGAAATTGCATACCACACGTACATAATCGACAATACTCGATCACCCATCATTAGAATATGCCCAAAGATTAGGAGAGGAAGTCCTTGGAACATTAAGGTACCTTATATGACTGGATATAGGTTTTGAGCATGCTTACATAGATATGGACTCTCCTATCAACGTGATGTCATCGACTGTTTACAATGACATAATGAGTGCACGACTTAAGATTAGGAGGGGCCCTAAGTATTCCGGTGGGGTTTGTAATTTTGTGGGAAGGATCAAGGATGTGCACGTTTTTGTAAGAAACTTCACCTACTTAGTTGATTTTCTGATCTTAGAAGATGTAGGATGTGTCATCGACTATAGCTTGTCTCAGGTTGTGTTAGGCAAATCGTTTGTTGAAAAATATAAACTAAGCTATAAAAAGTCCGAAGGAACGGTTAGATATGTGGATTAAGGCGATGAAATTACGTATAGGATGCCTTGGAAAATTAGCGGACATGGTCCTCTATCCTACTATGAACGAGATAACATTAGAGCCTTTGAGGAAAAGAGCAAAGCGGATATTGAAAAAGGATTGAGCTTTATGTGGGAGAAAAGGAGACTCTACTATAAGGATTGCTTGACCCTAGGACCTAGGTATAGAGTCGATGAGAATTTTTTCAACATGATAGTGTTTTCAATAAGGATGAAAAAGGAAGTCACGTAGGAGCACGACATCGAGTCTAGCTACAAGACTCATAAATAAAGAAAAGCGCTTCGTAGGAGGCAACCCATGCTTAATTGTTTGCTTGTTTTATTTTTCAATTTCATTTGTGTGTTTATATATCTTTTTCATTATTGTTTATTATCATGTTAGACTTTGTGAAAATTCTTTATTTTATTTTTAACTTCGTCTTAATTGCATATAAAGGTTTTTTACAAAAAGATAAGTGTAGGGAAGATCATATATGTTTTTAAGAACATAAACATGAGATTACCAATAATTGAAATTGATATATTTGCGTGTTTGTTAGAGTCAAATTCTTGTATCTAGTCGTAATGGATGTTTTGAAGAAATTTTTCCAGGTTTTAATGAGGTAATTTTTCCAGAATTTTTCTAGAAAAACGCAGCATACCATTTTTTGTCAGGACAACCTGACGGCATCAGGATTAACACCTGACGACATCAGATAATGTAGAAACAAAATATCAGTTTCGTTTTCTGCGTAATTTGTAATTTTTGGAAATTCCCAATTCTTTATTTTCCAAAAAAAAATGCAAACATCCATTCCACAAGCATTATATCTTACTCGCTTTCTAGTATAGTTGTATGTCATATATAGTTTTACCGCCGATTTTACGCGAAGGTTTCCTTTGTTTTCTTATAAGTATGCAGGTTATATTGGACAAGAAGAAGAAACACATATTGAAATAAGCTTAGTACTTATTCATTCTTCTTGGAGGAGGATTTAACCGCAACTTCACACATATCCTACCGAGCTAATCAGAGGAATATTAGTTTCTTTCTCTTACTTACCTTCCTTTATCATAACTTTGATACTTTCGGAGAACATTTGAGACAATGTTCAGTTTAACTGTAGGGAGGGAGAATAAAATAGGAACTTCGAAACTATTCACTCACTTGATTATTTGTCTTGTCCTTGGTAATTTGTGTAGTACACCATAAGAAATATTTGTTAGGGAAATTTTAGCACCAAATTTAAAATTTTTATGACATTTACGAGCTAAAACTTTAGTCTTAATAAAGCGTCTCATGAATAGGAATTATATGACTAGCACAAAAATCGTATACCACTCAAATTCCACCCCAAAAATGTGAGGTTCACCCTTAGATCTTTAGGAATAAAAGCATTCATCTTTAATGCTTAGTGAGTGTACCGGTAGTATAATAGATTCTATAACTTGTTTTGTTATGCATTCCGAGATCGCTAGTGAGACTACACTTATGTAGCTAGGAGTAACTAAATGATAAGAGGCATTAGGATAACCCTTGTTTGAAACCTGTATTATAATGACCTCTTCCACATCGGTTGAGTAATTACCCCACACCCTTGCGATGTACTCATATTTAGTATACGATACCCCTAGTTAACCCCTCAGAGCTTATCCTTTTCGCGGTTCTCGTGGTGTTTCGGTTTTCTGGAATATCAATGAAGAGCATTGTTTACAATCCACCCCCAAATGTACACCCAAATCACCTTAGCCTACCTTGTATGCACTCATCTTTAGTGCATTATTGTTATCATTACTAAACCCTTAGTTTAATTATCTAATTACTTGCACGGTTGCTAAGTCGAGTGATATTTTTTGTATACATTTTTTGCACGATTGGGACTCAAGGGTAAAAGTAATATTTTTTGGAGTAACTGGAAAGAATGATAAATTCAAATTCTCTTTGTCTACGTAATTAAATACTCCAAGTGTTTTGATCTTTTCAAATCGGGTCAATTAGTATTAGTTAAATAAAAACTCAAGTGTAGGGATGCTCCTGTAAATCCCTTATATTTTGATGTTATTGTAGAGGATGGTAGAGTAAAAAGGTATTAAAAAAAAATAGTTGTCCAAAAAAAAAGTTGTCAAAAATAATTAAAAAAAAGGGCTACTATGCTACATCTATCTTTATGTTATGTTTTTAAGTTTATGTTTGTGTTTTGCTTCATGGTATCTAGTGTTAGTGAGTCGAGTCTTGGCTTAGTAATGCCACGCTTTACATGCTTGTATCATAAGATTTTTGACTTGCCACCACTAAATATCCCGTATTCAACAAAACTCTTTACTTCCCTACCCTAAGCCTAATGTTACAACCCTTTGTAAATACCTCTTAGATAGTTATTCCTAGGTGCTTACGCCAAAGCGGTGGTAATCTATGTACTATGCCAGGTAATGAGTGTTTATCTTCCATTTCCAATCATATTAAATTTCATATAAACCCGAGAGATGAGAGAATCCAAACACCAATTGTGAGGTGCTAGTGCATAATTTCGTGCTTGTTATGACTATTGTGGTGCTTGTACTTGTTGTAGACTATCTTAAACCAATGATTCATGTCCCCTAACTTATAATTTGAATGGCCAAAAACACATTTTCTTGAGGAAAAGCAAATTCCAAGTGTAGGGATATTTGATAAGGATTTAAAACACACATTTTTAGGGGGTTATTTAAGCCCTGAATCGACACATTTTATATTCGTTACTACTCAAAATCGCTCATTTTCACATTTTAGGTCATTTGGAAGCAAAATGCTGGAATGAAGCACATTTGGACGAGAAGGAGCAAAAACATGAAGAAAATGGCAAAGTCAAGATCAAAGGCACTCCAACACACCTGACAGCTTCCCAACCAAAGTGTGATGCCGTCCCTTTATAAAAGAATTGATCAAAAGTGCACGCGACGGCTAAACAGAATTTCTGGTCCTAAACCATGACGGCGTCACTCCTAAATTCTGGAAGGCGTCACTCACAAAATCTATACCGGACGCCCAAGAACCAAGATTCGACGGCGTCTGCATGAAGGACTGACGGCGTCACACATCTCAACTGACGCCGTCCCAAAGATGACTTGACCCAAACAAAACCCTAATGACGGCGACCTGACGGCGTCACTAGCAAAAGGTGACGCCGTCGCGATTGTAAATCTATATATAGAATTCGATTTTCTATATTTTAAGAGGTAGAACTTTGGAGAGCAAACCCTAATACAGTTGTAGTCCGACGTGGATAGTAGTCTAGGTTCCCATACCCTATTTTACATCACAAGATAAGTTTGTTATCCAATTTATCATTATGTCTATCCCATGTTCAATTGTATGTATGTATGCTTGCATGTTTAACATGTCTAGCTAAATTATTCTTGTGTTTGCTTAGATCTATGAAACCTAGTTATTGATTATTGTTAGGTTGTCTCTAGTCTTAATTGGTAGACGCTAGATTAAGGAAAACTGGTTTCTTCTTTCACTGTTGAGAGCTTGAACATCCTAAATAGCAAAAAAGCCTTTGAGTGCACTTAGGCCATTCGTTGTGTTTATTGCGTGAATTGTATTTTTAGGATAGTAGAGTATTCGGGGGAGATACCATTGTACTTGTCGATCCTGGGTATTCAAGAGGAGAGTTGCAATTGATAGAACTAGGGAATTAGGCACCACCCTACGACCAAAAGGTATACAACGCACCAATTAAGATAAAGGAAGTGACAATTCAACCGACCAATAAAAGATAACTAGGGAGTAATAGTATCTAAGTGAACACGTCTTTAATCATCGTACGAGCACACCTCAATTAAACATAATCTATCCACTAGTTAATTAGTTAAATTAGATATGTAGTAAAAGTAGTAGAAATCGGTAGAAGTACTACCCCCAATCTTATAACTCAAGTTTTTTACCATTGCTTTTTAAAAAAACATAAAAAAAGACTAAAAAGGATCTTCCTCAACCCCACCTTCTCGTCATATATCTCTTTCTAACATCTATAGAATGAAATCAATCCACTGGGCTTATCACATACTACACTACAACGATTAGGTTCACTGCCTAGAGGGTTGAAAGACTTGCTCGATGAAAAAGAGGTTTTCTCGACCCCGAACCCTGCTATCACATACGCATGAATAACGCAGTGACCATCTGAGTTTTTGACGAATCAAATGACGCGCCAATGATCTGGTGTGTATTTTGGTGACCATTCCTTATGTAAACAACGCGCCAGCGAACCAAGATACACACTAGTGACCATCCGTTGTTTGAGAAATCAAGGATTCGCGCCAGCGATCTATTGAGTTTGTATAGGAGATGTTTGAGCAAAATCCAGGTACTAATTCTTATCACAACTAACCTAATTTACCGTTTAGACTTGTCACTCCTTAGCTTTAGTGGTAGAGATATGTATCCTTGCCAAGCTTATGATAGAATATGTTGGGATTTATATTTGAGTTGATAAATATAAAATTAGTGAAGAATGAAGAGAATGAAAAACACGAGGAACTTAGAAGACAAAGAAGATTTTACTTATTAGTGCTTTGTAAATTTAATTCTCTATTATATAAAGAGATACAGGTTATTAGTTTTAGTGTGTGTCAAGATGTGAAAACCAAAGGTGTGTGTGTTATACTAGGCATAGATTCTTGATACAAAACTCCTAGGTTAGGGTTTATGTTGGTCTAAGCCTCAAGGATCTTTTGATTCCTGTTATTTTTGTGTAAATGTTCTATCATTGATCAGGTAGAATTGGGGCTTATCGTATTTGTAATTGTAGTAGAGATGATGATGAGAAACCTTGTTAATAACATTGACGTTTTGTTTAATTCCATTGTGGTATTTTATTGTTCAATGTTATTCTTTATCCTAGTCAAGCCTAGATCGGTTTTAACATGTGGTATCAGATCTTGGGGGCTCGTGAAGGTTTTCTTGGCAAAGAATAAAAAATTCGAAGTTGTTTTTTCAGTTTTTGTATCTTTCTGCAGGGCTGATTTTCAAAGGCATCTTCTCACCGGAGGGATCTTCAGTCTGAGCTCTCAATTCTAAGATATTGGTTGTCGAAAACGGCTGTAGAGAAAGGGTATGTATTTCGAATTTTTACGGTTTTCTGGATATCAACTTCTTTTGATTTCGTTTTCTGTTGAATTTATTCATTATTGAAGTTGGTTATACGTTGTTTGATGTCTATTATTCATGGAAGATAGCAGCTTGTAAGTACAATTGTTATCAGGTTTAGGGTTTGGTTGTTTTGTTTGGTCACGATTGGTAAGGATACAATGCTGTATGTACTAGTCAAGTCATTGATTGGATCGAATGCTTTAATGCAAAGTTTGTAGGGTCCAAAAGCTGATAATTATGATGTTTCTCTATCACAAAAAGGCGTTAGGGATTTTTGGAACTCTAATTTGGAATATGTTCGCAACATGATGTTGTTTGGTTTTGTTACTTGCATGACGATGCGTGTGATTTTTAATGGTGGTGAAACCCTAGGCGAGTTGTATTTGTCCTTCTTGTGGTACATGATTTTGGTAGTAAATATGTTCATGCTACTTCGTTCAAGACACTACTTCCTTTACAAGAGTTACTCTTGCCCGTCTACATGTTAAGGCTGTTCGTTTGATATTAGTGCGCCACTTGAAGTTATGCGCTCTTGATGATATTAGTACTGCCAAGGTAAACATTAATACTGCCGTTAGAAGTTAATACTGCCAACACAAGTTTAGTACTACTATGTTCAATCGTTATACTGACAATACAAGGTTAATACTGCCAGTTTGTTCATTTATACTGCTGCTCATATACTCGTTAATACTGACATGCTTGAACTGCTATTGTTAAGGGTTTTTGTTTTCCAATACGAGTTAAAGTTTATACAAAACCCTAGTTTGGAAAAGCTTTATGAGATGCTGAGTTTTGTGAGAATGAAGAAGGAGCGATTATATTAGTGGAATTGAGTTGTGTAATCTCGCTGGTATATGGGCTGAGATTGGATTTATATGGTCTCGTTGTGGAATACATGTGGTAATCTGATTTTAGGATGTTTTGCATAAAGAGAGATATAAGAAAGATACATAAAACTTCTTGATTATTGATTAAATATGACCTGTTATTGTGTGATATGTACTACTGTTAGGTCAAAGGTTGTTGTGTTTGGATGCATGATATGCAAACAGGTCGTGGATCGGTGGTATATTGGATCAACAATTTTCTACTTTTGAAAGAAGAATGTTCAAGGTCAATACATGTAAGTGAGTTTGTGGCCTAATGTTTATTGGATATTTTTCTATTGGTGATGTATTGCTATAGTTCTCAGATGAGTTTGCGACATAAAAGAAGTTTGATTTTGGATTTTTGGAGTTTTGGAGAGATGTTATTGCCGCTTGGTCTCAAATACTATTGTAGTCTTTTTAATTCCTCTTGTTGCTCGTTCATGGATGGTACTACATGGTGTTTGTTACTATAGTGGTTAGTTCATTGAAAAGTTCTTATGGTATTCGTTGATACTGCTTAACCATAGAGTTATTCTTCATTGATTACTACTACTTGATATCGGGTATTATTGTTGTAATCTTTCAAATCTAATGCGGAATTAGGATGCTCATTCATGGATGATACAACATGGTGTTTGTTATTATTGTTGGTTAGTTATTCGGCAAGTTCTTATGGTTACTTTAAATGGTTAACACTTGGATTTCAGGGTAAGCATTTTATATAGTGTTTAATCATTGACATGCATCATTCGAGGGGAAGGTTTTTACTACTGCTTATTCGGTATTACTACTGTTAGTTTAAGTTTCTATTACCTTAATTTCATTTTTAGTAATATTTTTAGTGTACATTCATGGAGGGTATTTTGAGGCATTAAAAGGTTGGATTAGAAGTGTGATATTGGTTCGTGGTGGTGAAAATCAAAGTTGCTTCTGCTTAGAGTCTCCTAGTAGATAATGAAAAAAAGGGGAAGTACTTAGAAGTTTGGCAACTTGAAGATCCTTGGTGGTACATGTTATTTAAGTTCACGAGGTGAGCTTAAGAGGAAGATTGTTTCATTCATGGAAGATTAAGATGAAGGTTTTGTAATTATCAACTAGCGGAAGATTGTTGGGATTTATATTTGAGTTGATAAATACAAAACAATAAGTGAAGAATGAAGACAATGCAAAACATGAGGGACTTAGAAGACAAAGACGATTTTACTTATTAGTCCTTTGTAAACCTAATTCTCTATTATATAAAGAGATACAAGTTATTAGTTTTAGTGTGTGTTAAGATGTGAGCACCAAAGGTGTGAGTGTGTGTGTGTTATACCAGGCGTACGTTTCTGATAGAAAATGCCTAGGTTAGGGTTTATGTTGGTCTAAGCGTCAAGGATCTTTTGATTCATGTTATTGTTGAGTAACCTTTCTATCATTGATCAAGTAGAATTGGGGCTTATCGTGTTTGTAATTGAAGTCGAGATGATGACGAGAAACCTTGTTAATAACATTGATGTTTTGTTTAATTCCTCTATGCTATGTTATTGTTCAATGTTATTGTTTATCCTAGTCAAGCCTAGATAGGTTTTAACAAAATATTCATCACGACCGAGCAATTGAGCGAATTACCTAAATGTTACCACATATATTAGTTGAGTGGTTTGAGTGATTTCATTTTCCCATTTAGGTGAGGGTGTTTGTGTAATAAAGATTAAACAAATGAATGCTTAACTATAAAATGATCCTAGATAATGTTTAGGATACATTTTCATAAGCTTAATCTGAGGTTTACTTGAGGATAAGTAAAGTTCAAGTGGGGGATATTTGATGATATCAAATAACAACATATTATTAGCATCCATTATCCTATGAATATTGCTTGTTATGTATTACTTTATATGAGAATTGATACTTAATCACGTAATTTTGTAGATCTCAATTATAAACGAGCATTTGGTTAAAGTTAGTTATTTTGGACGTAAAATGGATCAAGTTGGAAAAGTCTCTTTGAGCGATAGATCGCCCGTATCATTATAGATAGATCGCCCAAACTTATATGAATATGACCATTGCGGACTTTGAAGCATACGATGTATAGGTTTATCCCATGCCATATATGAAACCTTAGTTAACAAAGATCATTTATTCTACTCCAAATACGCCGCATGACATCCTAGAGATGTGGCGTCAATCAAAAGACTTCACCGGCAAATCCAAGATACTAAAGATAGCATGCACCGTATAAACCTTTGAAGTTGCGTTAAATCATATGGTGGTGTGCGAATATTCGAGTATAATAGTCTTGGACCCCAAGCGAAGTTACCTAGATCACGACATATCAATTTACCTTTGGATCTGCCATATCATTTAATATCGGAATGTATAAATAGAGGTTTGACTGCCCACTTTAAACATACAAAATACCATACATAGAGGATGGCTGAACACACCAAGACACAACTAGAAGGACGAAATCAGAGGCATACGAAGGTCCTACTAGTGCTTAATTCCATATGAATATTGGCTTAATTGTATTAGTAATTCTTTAATCGTTTTAATAGCTTACTCTTTACTATTTAATCATACTTAAATTACTTTTGAGCGATTACGGATTATATGTTGTTTGTAGGTAATTATATTTTGTAAAACAGATTTAAGTATGTTTAGTGTTAATTTTGGTAGTATTAGTAGTTAAGTCTGGTAGACCAGAATTAAGTCTGTTGATAGTTAAGTTTGCCAGTACTAACGGAGTTAAGTCTTGCAGAACTAATAGTTGGTAGTTAAGTATGTTTGTGATAAAAACAGAATAGTTTGTTAGAGTTGTATTAGGAATAGATAAGTACGCATAGAGATATCTTAGGAAGAGATATCTTTACCCTTCTACAAGTCTTGTAGAATTAGGGTTTCCTTGGTGTATAAAAGGATCCCTAAGGTATTAGGTTAAAGTACGAGTTGTAAGCTTTAATCTTTGAGCAAAGTAATAGAAAATAAGAAGTTAGTTATTCTTATGTTCATCATACATTGTGTGTTAAGATTCCGCATTAACACATCAAGATATTGTTAAGAGTTCTTCACATAATAAATTTGGATTTGTTCAAGTTTATTATAAGTCATTCAAGGCTACTAAGATCCATAAATATTTGGACCTACAAGTGGTATCAGAGCCTGTAGAAGGACTCTGCTGTTGAAGATACACAAAAACAAATACTCATTCCAACCAGAAAAAAATCAATCATGTCTGAGAGCCTAAGTGAAAAGGCAACTGAAACCTACTCTGAGCATCCACGGTGATGAAGAATCCACGATGAAGAAGGAGCAGATGAAACTCAAACCAAACCAACCCAAATCACTAACACTACAAACATCTCCAACATGAAGCTTCAACCACTTAAGAAAGATGAATATGACATATGGGCAATGGAGATGGAGCATTACTTAGAGTACACAGACAATGAAGTTTGGAAGGTGATCTGGAAGGGTAACTCTAAAAAGAGTTACTAAAGGAATAGATGGTACTTATCTTGTGTTGCCACACTCTGCTGCTTCGAGATCCTTGTTGTAGAAGGAGAGGAAGGCCAAAAGCATCTTGCTAATGGCACTTCCCAATGAGCATATCAGACGTTTTCATGGGATGAATGATGCAAAAGAGATATGGGAGGAAATCAAGGTTAGATTTGGAGGAAATGCCAACTCTAAGAAGATGCAAAAGGCTGTATACAAATAGCAATATGAGGCTTTTACTATTTCCAGTTCAGAAGTATTAGAGAAGGGCTATGACAAGTTTCAACAACTTCTGTCACAACTGGAGGCCCATGGTGTTGGTGTTTCTGATGAGGATGCAAACCATAAATTCCTCAGGTCTTTGCCAAAGGAATGGTCATGTTTGGCAATGACCATGAGCACAAGACCTGAAATTGACACCATATCAATTGATGATCTGTACAACAACCTAAGGGTTTTTGAATAGGAGATCAATAATGTGTCAAAACCATCCTCTTCTAGCTCTTAGAATCTTGCCTTTGTATCTCATGGTGTTAGGTTCCCATATTAGTAACACAAGCATCAATAGAAGAAATAGAGAGGATGAGATCGGATGAACAACACACACACACACACACACACGTATGAAATATGGAAGAGTTATGCGTAAATGAAATGTGTGAAATTGAACAACCAACCCTCAAGTGAGGGTATTACAAAGGTATTTATAGGAGAGGGAGCTAGGGCAACACTCCTAGTCCCTTCCTTTCCTTATTGGACTTGGGCCAAGGCTTATGGGCCTTCTACATAAGCCTTAGCTTAATAACAAACATAAAGGCCTAATTAACCTAACTATTACATATTAATTACTAACACTTGAATTCTAGTTTAGGAGTGATTCCAACAATATCCCCCTAAATGTTAGTGATTGATGATGTGAACGGTGAAGGTGTTGATGTAATAGTAGCGGCGTCTTCGACATTCTTCTTTCTTGTGAAGAATTGCCTTGATCGAGCAATCTCCCGGTGTAATTGTTTCCTTTGAAGAGTTACGCTTTGCGTCATCATTTTCTTTGTTCTTTGATCTTTGTACTTTGTGATGGTAGTGATAGTATGTTGTTGTTTGTCGCATAGGTCACCTCGTTGGTCGGTGTCTCCACGTCTTTCTTCAACATGCACACGCTCTTTGATGTTGGATTTCAGTCTTTGATGAAGTTCTCTTAGTCTTTAAACTTTGTAGATTCTTTGACTTGTGAAGAATCATTACGAATTGTGTTTCCTTTTGAGAGAACTTCTATTAGTGATGTAGTTGGTATGAGCATGTGAAGAATGCACGTACGATCAGGTCCGCTCGGAGCTTCCATAAGAAGAAAACATAAGAAAGGTTAGTAATATGCGGATTCCGGCACTTACAAGTTTGAACGAGAGTGCTGGCATAGTGTGGCACACTCTTCTCAAAGGCGGTTCTTTGGCGGAGTCCCACAAGTGAGAACGATGGTACGAAGGACACCTCTGATTCCGGATAGTCGTGAGATACACGAAGCATCACCTCACGACTGTAGACCGTTTGAGACACACTAAGCGTAATCCACGGAGAGTTACCGAAGTGACCTGCTGTCGGTACGTTTGATGTTGACCACAGCGGAGTTTCCATTCAATCAGGATCACAATAGTGAACCTCTCATAAATGTTCTTGACAGTTGCTAGGATGCGTGTAGGACTCGATAACGTACCACTATTTTTCTTATTGTTGAACAACAAGTGATGAAATGTCAAGTGTACCTATGAGATCTTTGATGAATCTCATGGATCTAGACTCAATAGTGCGTTTTGGTTTCACGAGTGAAGACTAGGGAGAGGGTCTCCTTCTTCAATACCGACAATCTTTAAGAGAAGCACGAAGATTCGTAGGGTTCCATGTGAGAATGAAACAAGCTTACGTTGAGAGAAACTTAAGTTGGCTAAAAGGTTTAGTGCATCGTCCATTTGGGTCCATGACAATTTTAATCTTCAATATCGAAGTCATCATGTGACAACCCGTAGCATATAGAATTGAACCGATTACGCCCTAAGTTGAATAATCTGGAGGGCTATTTCTTTCACCCTTTTCTTTGCTTTTCTTTTTAATTCTTCAACTCCTTCTTTCTCCGATTCTCATTTTCTCCTTTTTATAATCATACCTAAGGACTTCTAATTGTAACTATTGGTGGTGTCCTTGGGTAGATCCCTCCGGCTCTGGCGGATCATAGAACAGTTATTCCTAACCTTAATCACCTTATAAGTCCATTGCCATAAAACCATTTTCATGAAAATCTCTCAAAGTGTTTGTGAATGAAAAATCATGTTTGAACACTTCAAGAGTTTTAGATTTTCAGAAATACTCCCCTTCCACATGTACTTAAGAGTTTTGCGAAATCGCACGGTGAGGAAAGCACACTTTTGAATTGATCAACTCAAGATAGACAATTCCTTGCGAGACACGATTATGTTGTATAGTTAAAGAGATACATTTAATGGACTTTTAGGTGACAACTAGTTTTAATAACTACCTTGAAGATGTGGACAACCAGGAGGTTGTCAAACCCGTCAAAGTTCATGTCTATCAAGAGCTTCTCGAATGGGTACAATTTACTTGGATAAGTCTTGGAAGACAGATCTTTTCAATGTATGTTTGTTGAGCTCGTCAATTCATGGGTTGAAGTCTATTTTCACGAGGATTCAATAGCAAAACACAACATATTTCTTATCACATAATTTTTCTCCCCCTCAAAAATGGCGTATAAATATGTTATTTTTGAAGAAATGTTGAGAATAAATATGATCATTTTGAGTTTTGTGGGAAGATTACACGAAGAACAATTTTTGTGAATAAAGTTGATTCTCTCCGAACGGTCTATCTTTTATTAGTCAACCACTGAATGGTGTAAAGTCAAACGACTAAGAACAAATGTAATTAAGTCGGAGGAGTTTAGTGTTTCCCCGGCGTTAAATCCCAGAGGTGTGAACAACGTAATAGGGCGAATCTGTGATCGGGTGATATTGAATGGAAAAAGGTTTTTTTTTTTGAATGATTTATACTAAGGATATAAGAAAATAGCTTTAAACAAACTATATAAACAAGAACGTGAAATTAAAGAAATAAAATACCTACGGGTATGAAAATAATATTTTACAATCCCTAATGATGCAAGAAAATTATTGGAAAAATTATTTTTATGACTATTTATTTAATTAAAAACTATTTATAACTTTTAATAATTCCTAAAATATAAGAAAATATGAAATAAAGCTAGAAAAGTGAAATTATGACTTAGAAAATCTAAAATATTATAAAACTTATTTTAAACGAAAATATATATTACACATTTTATCTATTTATTATTAGTAATTATTTTTAATGATTATTTAAACTATTTTAAATTATAATAAATACTAAATGAACTCTAATAAATATGAAACTTTCTCTATAAATACTATATGATAGCGAGAATACTAGAAAAATATAAAAAGTTAGATAAGCCCACTAATAAAAGAATTTGCAGTTAAGCAGGTTTAAATAAGCACTTCAAATAAGAAGCAAATAAGCACTAGAATGCACGAAAGCTTCGGTATAGTGTAATAGACCTAAACAAACCTATTTCAACTCAAAAACTAAAAAATAAGCCTAGGCGTCGATAGAAAAGCAATGAGCAGTATGAAACTAAGAGTGGCAAACTACCCTACTTGTGAATGATTTTTTAGAACTGTAATAAGCTTTAAAACATAAGGTAA